>VWZP01009871.1:936394-990456 GCA_013396995.1 Dicaeum eximium | reverse complement strand
ACACACACACACACACAAAATCATTCCACCTTATGTTTTATACCATTATATGTTATTATATGTTATCATCGTATGCTGTTCTGTGTTACATATTTATTATTATGTGCTTTATATATGCATGTGTATGCGCATGTATCCACATATATAATATGCATGCGTCCGTCAATATGTCTCCACAGAGCCTAGATCTGTACACAGAGATATGTACTTATATGCTTCCGTAGCTTTTATGGCTATGTCTCAGTTATATATGTTTGGATTTAGGGATCTGTCTCCAGGTTTGTATATCTCTGTATGTATAAATCTCCAGGTATATCCACACGTATACACGCACATAGAGGTACAGCTGTGTATGCACATATATCTGCGTGTGTGGGTATAGCCCGCACAGGGTGAGAGCAGGCTGGTTTGGGGCTTCTTCAGTGGGGAGGGAAAGGGTGAGTCAGGCTGGACCATGACCCTGTCTCTGTCCCTGGTGGTTTCCAGGGTGGGATGTCTTCTCACCCTTCCATGCCTGTGTGTTTATGGTGGATGCAGGGAGAGAGCAGGATGTGGGGCAACAGGGGGAACCCGGGAGGGGGATGCTGCAGCCCTGGAATTGCTTCCCTGTGGGTCAGAGGGTGCTGGGCTCAGGCTGTGCTGGGGTGAGTTGGAGGGGCTAAATGTTGCTCTGTGTTTTACCCTTATCCTCTCAGCCCCCCAACCAGCTTTCTCTGTAATGTTTTCCTCTTAGTAATTCGTGAGGAAGAGGGCAGGGGGAAAGAGGAGCCTAAGGGGGGTGTAACGGGAAGGTTTCTCCCTCTTCCCGTGACGCTGATCCATGGCTGCCTATGGGGCTGGCGCGTTTGTTCAAGAAGGTCATTGGGATTAAGGGAGCGAGAGCTGCAGCAGCGAGCTGGCGGGGGAGAGATTGAGGTCTCAGCCTGGAGCGGAGAAGGGAGGGCAGGGAGAGAGCGCAGGGGAGACACATGCGCATGGGAGCTGGGAAGCAAAGCAGCAGGCTGCCTTGCGAAAATAAAATAAAATAAAAGCAGTGCCAGGTGGAATCAAGGAGGAAAAGGGAGGGTGGCCCGGCTTGCTGCTGGTGGTGGAGAGGCAGCCCTTGTCTTCCCAACCGGGTGGGTGCGTGATATCCCCTCCGAGGGACTCGGAGGGTGGCTGGAGAGCCCCAGGACAGCTGAGGACTTGATTAATGCGGGCATTCTGTCTGTCTGTCCATCTGCCCGAGCTTGTTTACAGCACAGCACATGACTGGGAGCGGGCTGGCTGTGCCGGGCTGCTGCTGGGCGCCAGGCGAGGGGTACGCGTGTCCCCTGCCCCGGGAGGCTGGAGTGGAGCCAGCCTGTGTGCCAGGGATGATGGACGTGACGTGACCTACAAAGGCTCTCCCGTCGCTAATCTCTGTGGCAAAATTTTATCTTTCTCTTTCTGCCTCTCAGTTTGGTGGGTATTTTCCCCCTTCATCCAAGTACTGCAGGATTTTGGCTTCCCAGAGGCGCCAGGCGAGGGAGAGAGAACAATAAATATTTGTTTTTTAATTAGGCACCTAATCTGCTTCAGAGTATCTCAGACACTGTTGGCTTGCTTGCTGAGCTCATTTCTGTGCCCTGCAAGGTCTCCCCTGGCAAGAAGCACTTTCTAGAGAGCAGCATCTCCTTGGGACCCAACTCTATTTCTCCCTGCCCATCTGACCTTGACAGAGGACAGGATGGGATTTACCCCAGGCACTTCACTTGGCCCTGGAAATTAAAGTTCTATTGCAGAAGCTGAAGATGCTCCAGGTCAGCAGTTCAGCAAGGGAGGGTGACATGACCATCATGGTGCAAGGCTATGCATTCCTTCTCCTGCTGTTCCACTGGCTTGGTCTTGTGTGTCCTCCTGAGTATCTCTCCTTTAACAAACAAGGGGAACCAAAAGCACACCACAAATACTTAGTTGTAGTTTTGGTCTTTTCTTTAAAGTTGAGACCAAGAGGGGTCCTTGTGGGCAGTGAAATCCTCTCTCAGGCTGTCCCAAGCATCAGACCCTTTATGGCCCCTTCCATAAACTGGATGAGCTTTGCTGAAAAAAGACTAGTTTGTGGTTTTGTTCTTCCCTTCTCACTTCTTCTGAGAGAGGGTTCCATGGTTCCAGTGCTCAGGGGCTTTACACTGTAAATCTGTTTGGTATCCATTTACTTTTGTGCTCTTTTGCCCTTCATTTTAAATGGTGCTTTTCCATCCCTGGTGTTTTCCCCTGGGTATTTATAAACTGTGATTGCATCCATAGTGCCATGCTCTATGAGGCAAACTTCTGGTGGCCAAGGGCTCTCCCTCTTCGTGATCTCTCTGAGAATCCTTCCTTTCACATGCTTTTGCACACACTGCAAGTATTTTGCCTGCCATCTCCTGAGATCTTATTTGCCTTTATCCTGCTCATGGCATGAATGGTCCATTGTCTCTCCAGGGCAAGCTGGAGGCTCCTTTTGGCCTCTTTCATGTGATGAGCTTTCACTGAGAGCAGAAATTCTCATGATCGCTTCCTCAGGCAGTGACCTTGTGCTTGGGTCATGATGCCTTTTTCATGATGGCACAGAGGTGCATATGGCTTTTTACCAACAGGCACCAAAACTGGCCCCTGCCCAGGGAGTTTGCAACCCAATTGAGGCAACAGCAAATCTCAGGGAGAACTGCAAGATCAGGAACAGATGGGATGACCAAAGACTATTTATGTTGCTCCTTGCTGAAGAGGAGATAGGATAAATTTG
The DNA here is from genome assembly GCA_013396995.1 of Dicaeum eximium. Lineage (NCBI taxonomy): Eukaryota > Metazoa > Chordata > Aves > Passeriformes > Dicaeidae > Dicaeum > Dicaeum eximium. The sequence goes on along the minus strand of VWZP01009871.1, from coordinate 987,710 downwards.
ACAAGGAGAGTGCTAAACTATGGAAAGAGTTTAGCAATTCTGGAACATCTGTCCATGGTGACAGTGTTGTGAGGCAGCTCAGGTTTCGTGGGTGCTTTGGAGGTCAGCAGGCACAGCAGAGTGAGTGCCTCCCTACAGAAAGGTTGCCTGGTGTGTGTGCTGGCGATCAGTGGTGGCTCTGTGGGGTTCCTGTGTCGGGTTTGGATGTTTAGGTGACCCAGAAGCTGGAGCTATTGGTGCTACAGCTGGGGCTAGTGGCGTTGGGTGACCCACGCCAAGCTAGGGCTGCACAGCTCCAGGACTGTTCTTGAAATAAAGCAGGCAAGTGTGAGCACATCCCTACCTATTCCCACTGTGCCCAGACCCACAGGGCAGTGCAGCAGTGCTCTCCACAGCCGGTGCAGGGGGGCTGGGTGGCTCCTCTGCAACCTACAGGCGTTGGATATAGCGCTGGCGCCATAAATAAGTAAAATGCTAATCGAAACAGGTTGTTCCAGGTGCTCCTGTCTGCTTGGAAACCTGCTTCCTGGAGAAACTGAAGTGCTGCTTGATGTAAAAGCCTAACAAGGCAAAAGTAACTCAGTTTTTGGAAGCAGGCCCAGCTTGCTTTGGCGTGGGCTTGAGTAAGAGTATTTCTAACCAGAGCTGCACAGGCAAACAGCCCGTTAAAACTTGTCACGTAGGTTGAGGTGCCGAGTCCCCCTCTGACACCAAGGTCACTGCCACTCTGAAGGGAGGTTTGGTGAGGAGAGGCACTTAGTCTCCTTTTCCATTACTTGCTGCTGTTGCCACTATGTTCTCTGGCTGATAGGAACATCCAGAACATTTGAACTGGTACAGGAAGGGCTGTCCCCTGTGTCTACAGGTACAGCACATCCCAGGCAGCTCCAGCTGAGCAGGCAAGGCAGGTGAAGGACAGGAACCACATTCCTGGCTTCCCCATGAGAGGTTGGCACCTGAAAACTGGAGGATGGGAGTTAGCCACAGCATGGCAGAGAGCCCCATCTCCTGCCTTGCCAGCAGGTCCCTGGCTTGCCACACTCATGCTTGGCTTACAACACCACTTGTCTCTTCCTAAGGACAGGTAGTATGGGCTTGCAGTGGTGGTTAAACTGAGCCTTAGAGCCTGGAGGCCTTGTTAGTCTAAAACCAGCTGCAACTGGGCTCCCACCTTCTTTCTGTCCCCAATTAATATAGCTGAGACATTGCCCATGTTCCTGACCCAGAGCTCATGCTTTCTGCCTCTGCTCCTCCACTCCATTTTTGCTGCAGCCACCGTGGTTGCTGGCTGTGTGCTTGTGAGGTAAATTGGTGCAGATGAAAGGAACACAGCAGTTCAAAGCACATGCTTTCAGTCAAGCCCTAGGGACAGTTCTTTGTTGGATGCCCTTGCCTAGGTCAGCTTCAAAAGGATTTTTGGGGTTTTGCTGTCACTGAGATTGGGTGAAAGGCTGTGTCAGAAGATGAACAACAGATATGCACAGTTGTCCAGTGATTCAGGTTGGATACAGCAGGTTGTGTTGTTTCCAGCATTGCATTTCCAGGAAGGATCTTGGAGCAGAAACAAATGTCTCATTAATGACATTTCCATATAAAAATGCTGAGAAGTAGCAATAGGGACCAAAGACAGTCAGGAACATGAGCAAAAAATAAGACAACCATATGTAATCTGCTGTTTCAAAACATGAGAGGCATACGGGGTAGAAGCAGAGGAACTGTGTGGTGATGGGACATGGCTAATGCAAATATTTGTGGCAAAACAAGGCAGCAGAGAGGACCTGTGTGGCTGCCAGGGGAGCAGGCACTGCAGGTGGCATGGTGTGCAGTTCTCTGCCTGTGCTGGCACAGCCAAGCCAAGCAGGGGGAGATGTGTTGCTAGAAAGAAAACGGAACTTTTCATCTGGGAAAAAGATGCAACTTTTGGGCTGCCGCTTTGCTGACCAGTGGCACAGCAATGTAGGGACCATCTAGAAAGCACAGAAGAACCTGGATAGCCCCAGGGAAATGTGATTGTGGAGGGCTGTCACCAGCAGTGGTGGGACAGAAGATGCTGTTTAACCATGGGAAGTGCATGAGACCTGAGCACGTGTCTGGTGGGAGGCAGAAGGGTTAATGGCCAGGCAGTCAGCTGCCAAACCATGTGTGAAAAAAAAGCTGGCTGGCCAGGAAAGTGTGTCCCAGATCCCATGGCAGGAATTAGGGATGCGGAGCCTTTCTCCCTTCAGTCACCTGCTCCGGCTCAGCCCTGGCTGGGGAGCTGGTGCCACGTGGCTGATGGCCAGGGAGGGTGAGCTGGGAGGGAGGTGCTGGCATACCCGTGCTTTTCCCCTGTCCCATGTTCAGGGAAATGGGGTCCAGGGAGACTGGCCTCCTCCAGCACCTGTGCAAGGCTCAGACTGTCGAGACTGTGGGCAGGAGTTTGCTGCCTGCGTGGTGCTGGCTGGGGGGAATGAATAGAGGCCGTCTGTTTCCAAGCTGCCAGTCCCATGCATCTCAAAAGCTGCATGTGTTTTCTTCAAAATGAACTAAATACAAGTAGATTTAATGACAATAATAATAATAATAATAATAATATTCCATGTCTGTGCAGGGCATTCCAAAGCTTTCCAGAGACTCCATTTGCAAGTGGCTGAATGAAAATGAAAGCCAAATCATCTCTGCCAGTTTATAATTTGTACCATCTCCTGCTCTTGCTTTCTTTTTAAACAGATTTATTCCTGGTCATTACCAGATCAAACTCAGAAGAGGTTATGGCTTCGTTCTGCCTGAGGGGGATTTGATTTGAAGTCCCATGAGGAATATTATGTCATCAAACTATTTCCTCTCTATAACAGAATAAAAAAGGGGGTATGTGAGAGGGAAAGGCAGCACACAGTGCAACAGAGGCTGTGACTGGAGGGTACTGCAGCAAGCCCAAGCAGGCAGCTCGACAGAAACCCTCTTCAGCCTCATCCCCACCACAGCCATCATGGGGATCTTGGGGATGAAGTCAGGAAGGCAGCATGACAAAGTCCTGGGATGAGGTACAGGAAAATCCTAGTGCACTGCCAGAGGCTGGCCCTGCTTTGCATCCATCACATGATGCTCAGGAGCATCTGATGCAAGGCTGGGGATGGGCAGCATGGTGGAAAGCGCCTCACATGATGCTCAGGAGGTTTTGCCTGGCTTTCTGCAGGGTTGAGCCTGCAGTGGGGAGGGACTGGAGAGCCTCTCTTCTCATCTCTCACCTTTGCCTTTGGCAAAATCAGATTATCTGGTTTACCAAAGGGAAAAAAAAAAGGTGTTGCATGACAAGATGCAGAACTTTGCCTGGTTTGCACTTTTCTCACTGTAATGAGCCTTTATGTGCCTGTGATGGCCAGCATGAGCCCCTTGAGAAGCGAGGAGAGGAAAACTCTCAGTTTCTCTGTCTCCTCCCTGCAGTGCTAAGCATTAAGTTCATTTTGCTGCGTCTCTTGGCACATTGCTCTGCCTGTGTCAGCTTTGCAGTGCACCTGGCTCTGGGCTGCACTTGGTGTCTTCGAAACTCTTGGATGAAAACGGGAATCGAGGAAAATGATTGCAACAATCTCTGTGGACGTGGTGTTTAAGGAGCAGTGAAGTGGAGCAAAGCCAGGTCCCAGCAGCAGGGCTGAGTTGGTCAGATCTTTTCTAAGTGCTCTTTTCTGTCCCCTTTTTGAGTGTAGCCAAATATATTACTGCTTATTAAATGTGTACCTCCAGACAGGCTGCACACCTGCTCAATTGATGTTGCTCTTGGAGGCTTAAAGAAACCCTCTCAACCTAGAAATCTAGTTAGTTCAAGTCTGTTAACTGACTGAAGCAGCCCTGCTGAAGAAATGAGGCAGCTTAAGTGCACAAAGCCGAGGATGGTTGGCTGGTTTTTGTTACCAAGAATAAGAAAGTGGCCAGTGATCTCCCTCTGCAGAGTGGAAGGATGGGCTGCATTTGGAGCCTTGGGAGGCCTCCTGTTAGGCTGCAGACAAGCCACTTGCCTGCATGCTCAGTCAGGAGAAGACTTCTGCCATCTTCTCCTTGCCTCCTCTTTGCAGCTGGATGTGTATTTTGGGCCACTTTATCAGTGGCCATAGGGAAGGCTTTGTGCAGCGAGTGCCAAATGGAGGGAGAAGACACAAGCAGCAGTAACACAGAGCAGAAAGAGGCTTGTGCCAGTGCTGGTGGTCACTGGTATTTCCTTACAAGTGCTGCAGATGTGATGGGAACAGGAATGTAAACACTTCATCCTTGAAAACTTGGTGCTTTGTTTATAATCTGAGCAGTCATTCATTCTGCATCTGCTGCTTGGATCATCTTGCAGGGCTTGGATCATCTTGCAGGGCATGGGTTGTGAAATCAAGGAAATAAAATATACTTGCTCTTTCTAAGATGACTTGCCACATCAGTGAGCTTCAAGAAGGAATAGCTGCCATGGATGAAGTGTACAACTGTTTCTCTTAAAGACTGCAAGATCTAAGCTCTCATAACCATGATTTTTTTTTTAGAAAATTGTTTGTCACAACGGTTTCTGGGTACAGACATCACAGGAATAAAACAGACGATGTTGCCTGTTGGCAGCAGCAGCAGCCATTGGTTCTTTTGCTGTCCAGCTCTGCCTGCAATCTCTGGTTTGGGCCTGCCCATTCTTGCCCAGTCAGTGTAACCCAGCCCAGCTCAAGGCTTCTGTGCACAGTGGTCCTCACAGTGTTTTTCTGTGCCATCAGGGTGGTGACAGGCTGGCAAAGGGAGCACACCCTCACTTTGCCCTCTCTGCAGTGCCAGGGGGTGGAGCATGGATCAGAGCTGATGCCAATGGAGAGGAAAGCACAAAGAGGAGACATCTCTTAAGCTGCTGTGCTTTGGTCCAGAGAAAACTTCTCTAAGGACAAAGAGTACTTTGGGATGGCTGTTTCAGGATAGAGAAGATAAACATCCACAGTGTCTTATTCTGCTCACAAGTGAGAACACGCTTAGTGGAATCTCCTCAGAAAACTCCTAAGATCATCTGAAATCAGATGCTTGCCTGTAAATCATACCTTGGGCACCTCCAGCTGTGAAACAGATTTTTTCTTCCTAGGAGAGAAGTCTGGCATCTTGGCTGACTGCAGGTGGAGAAAGTAAGTTAGGAATGCCACCTCTGCTTGAAAATTAGGGAGAGGGAGATGTTCCTCTAATCTTGTAACTCTGAGCTGTGCCTTTATGATGTGCCGGCATAAAAAGGTATGCAAGAACAAGTGCCAAAAGAAATTCTGTCTAGGCCAGCAGCAAACCCAAAGGTAAGAGCACAGAGAAGATGTGTATCAGGATGTATCTCCACAGATGTGTCTCTAGGGAAAGACCATTTCAAAAGTTCATTCATCCCAAACGAGTAAGCAGAGGCTCACAATACAGCTCATTGCAAGGGTTTGTCTGACTCAGGGAATCAACATTTTACCAGTTTTGAGTCCTAAACCAAAACTGAATACCAGACTATGCTACTTCAGAGGCTGTTCCTCATCTTCCAAAGAGAAGATGAGCTTTCTGTTAATGCTGCAGAAAACAGGGGGCCCGCTTTGTAAGCTCAATATGTGGAGGTTGGTACTTCAGGTGTCGGCATCAGTGCTGGTCACAGCCTCACATTGGGATGTCACTGGAGGAGTTGTCAGCTCTTCCTCGGGTCACAGGAGCAGGGTGTTATTGCCAATGACCCTAAGCAGACCTGTCAGCCCAGCCTGTTGTGAAGGTGTGTCAGACATCCCACTGAAAGAGACTGGCTGTGATTATCTGCAATTCTGCTGCTTTCCAAACCATTCTGAAATTTTGAGGACTAAATCTTTGCTTCTAGCCAAAGAGATTCTTATTTAATTTTCACGGGCAATTTCTGCAAGATATAATTGATCTCGATTTGCAAGAAGAAGGAGGAGGAGGAGGAGAAATAGGTTATTTTACTTCTAAACTTAAAAAGCTCTTATGATTTTCAGAGAACCCATACAGCTCCTACGCTTAGGAACACCAGCTTCCAGCTTTTTTTAGTTTGCTCTAGTGTGATACACCCAATTTCAACAACCAAGTGTGACCCAATTATGAGACTTGCGGTGAAAAAATAATATTGGTGTCAGTGGATATTTGTTAGAGTTTGGCGAAAGGTGAAATACGGTTGATTTTGTGTATCTGCCCAAGGACTGTTGGGGGACTGTGAGTAAGGCTTTTCCTCTGGTTCTTGATGCCACAGGCCAAACAGCAGAGGTCTGTGCTTTGGATCTCAGGTATCCAACCTCACTGATAATAGGTGGTGTATTGGGTTGGCATTAATCAGCCATTTTCCCTGCACTCATAAAGCTGCTTCTCTGCTTTCTGGGTTGTCTTCTGGTGCTTGGTTGGGTTAAGTGGAACTGGCGTCCTCACTAGGCAAATGCTCAGACCTAGCTCCACTTCCTGCAGGAGATTTGGCCTCCTCATCTTGTGTGCTACTTCTCCTTGGGGATGGGAGGGTGGTTTCAAGGGTGCCAGGTCTTGTTGTGCAGACATCTCCCAGGCTGGTGGAGTACCCTGGTGATGTCCTAGTGCACTTCATATGTAATTTCATTCCATGCTTGAGGTCCCATTCCCATTTCCCTGAGGCTCTTCTTGCAGGCAGCATCCAGTCTGCTGTTCCTAGTGAGGGTCTCCAGATGCCCTGCAGAGAAAAATCTGTACATGCTGCCTTAATATTCCCTTCTTTCTTCTGTGGGGAAGGGGAAGCTGTTTATTTGAGATGCAAGGTGCAGGACTGGGACTGCTGTAAATAGCTCTCTTCTTTGGTGAACCTGCTGTGTCAAAGAGGGACAGCCTTGTGGCAGGCGACAAAGGCTAAGCCCATGAGCAAAGATTAGACCAGCAACTGTGGATTAGGGCATTTCTACCTGCACTCATCCTTAATTCTGCCTGATTTAAAATAACATGCAGTGGCAGTGGTGGTGACAGGTAGGGATGACTCACAGTCACCCTGACAAATGGACCTAGAGTAGGGATGTTTGGCCCCTGAAATCTGTGAGGAAGGTTGAAGGGTGTTGGCATGTGGGTAAGTGGACAGAAGGATAGGTGGTGCCATGGAGTGGGCTGATGGAGAGAGGTGTGTGGTGTGGGGTAATGGGGAGAATAGAAGCCCAGCAGAATGGAGCTGCAGAGCAAGCAGGGCTGTGGATTGTGGGAGGGTGGATGGGGAAAAGAGCGTAGTAGCTTGATAGATAAAATCATTGAACAGATGCATGGTAGAAACAATTAATCTCTTGAAGAGAAAGGAGTGAGTGGGAGAGTAAGTGCAGACTAAGAGGATTTCCACTACTTGAGGCCATTGTATGCAGGCACCCGCACCAAAACCATCTCCCAATTTACACTCCATGTCACCTCCCTGTGTGTCTGTGGGAAGCCACCCTTACTCCAGACTGCAACTGCTTTGCATCACTTTAGGTCAGATGGATAAAAAGGTTCAATCCAAAAATGTCCTGTTATAAGTTAAGCCTCAAAAATAAAATGAGACGATGTTCCCAGTCAATTCCCTGTGGCTAGCAAGCAAGGCAAGCAGGTCAGGAGCTCAGCAGAGCAGAAGGGTGCTGCTGAAGGGTGTCTGTCCCCTGCAGAGCTCTGCTCCTTTCTGCTGGTCCAGAGAGATGGGCCTTGCCCTGATGTGTTTCCGGCCTCCCTGCCCACCAGGTGTTCTCCATCGTGGTGTTTGGCTCCATTGTCAATGAAGGGTACGTGAACCGTGCGGACGAGTTAGAAGAGCACTGCATTTTCAACCGCAATCACAATGCCTGCAACTATGGCATTACCGTGGGTGTCCTCGCCTTCCTCAGCTGCCTTCTTTACCTGGCTCTGGATGCCTACTTCCCGCAGATCAGCAGCGTCAAGGACCGCAAGAAGGCAGTGCTCTCGGACATCGGAGTCTCGGGTGAGCTTCCTGGCCGTTTGGCCCTGCTGGCTTACTCCAGCCATTCAGGCAAACTGCTCAATGCCAGGCTCTCCCCGGAGTATGTCAAAGGGGCCAGGAATGGAGGGAGGGCAGGAGCAGGTGAAGCACCTGAATTTGCTAAGGACTTTGGGCTTGCAAGTTCTTTCAGTTAACTCCTTGCCTAGCAATCCTATGTACAGCTGACAAGAGAAGGGGAAGCATTGTGCCCTGTTTTTCTGTTGCTTTGGAATGCCCATTCTCCTCACTGCCAGGTGTCTGCCTGTGCTTGGCAGAGGGTGAGTACTTCCTACCTTCACCCCTTTCCTGGGGGCACAGCATGTTAGTGATCTTCCAGCACTTTTCCTTGATGTGAATCCCTGAGCTGTTCTGTCCTGAGCACTAGCTGGTCTCTGTGTAACTGCAGACCAGCTGCTTCCCACTCTCTTGCAGCTCCTGTGGAAAGAATTGCTCTTTGCTTGTCCTTGCAGGACAAGATTGTGAAGCAGTGGCTGTTTCACAGAGCCCAGGTGATTGCACTAGCACTGGAAGCCCTTCAGGCTCCCTCCCAAGGCCAAATGCAAGTCCTGTGATCAATCCAAACACAAGCAAATGAACTCTCCTGAGGTGCTCTCTGCAGACACCTCTTGGTCACCTTGACAATTTGCTGTCAGGGAGCCTGCCAGCTCACTTGGGCTCAGACTGGCTGAGCAGTCACAACATAGTGGTGGGTCTCAGAAGGTTGAAATTTCCAGAGAAATGTATATGTATATGTTATGCTCACACATACCTTCTTCTTGTCTGTCCTTGCTGGTGGTGGTCTATCCCAGCCTTTTGGGCATTCCTCTGGTTCGTTGGCTTCTGCTTTCTGACCAACCAGTGGCAAGCTTCAAAACCAGAGGACAACCCACTGAATGAGGGAGGGGATGCAGCCCGAGCAGCCATCACGTTCTCGTTCTTCTCCATCTTTACCTGGGTGAGTACAGTAGCCATGATGTTGGATCAAATGTCCTCTGTGTTGTATTACCTTGTGAGGAATGAAAGGTGACTGGCTAAGAGTGGTTCCCTCTGGGATCTCAGTTCACTTGGCTTCTGAGAAGGAAAAGCAGGAGAGGAGGTGGTTGGGAAGTAAACTTGGGAAACGGGAGCTCAAAAGCTTAGGTAGAAGAAGGTTTTAGAGCACTAATAAGCACAATGGGCAAGAGAGTCCCATATCCCAGTACGGATGTTCTCAACAGACCTTTAATATGACCTTGGACAAGCCAGCTCCCCAACCACCATTGTCACAGAATCATACAATAATTTGGGTTGGAAGGGACTTTTAAAGGCCATCTAGTCCAGCCCTCCTGCAAAGAGCAGGGACATGTTCAACTAGGTGGCTCAGAGCCCAGTTCAATCTGACTTTGAATGTTTCCAGGGATGGGGCATCCACCACCTCTCTGGACAATCTGGTACTTTTTTCTCTGTGTGTCAGAAGACTTCAACAGCATTTTCACCTTACAGACACTAAACAGAGAAGGGAGCTGCAGGCCAGGGATTGCACCCATCTCCCTCCCACCTTTGCTCCCATCATGCAAGCTGTCATCAGTGTTCTTCTGGATTCTGCACCCACCACTAGAGTGCTACCTCACTGGGTTGTCTTTTAGGAAGGTGATAGTGCTGTCTTAATACTGCCCTTACCCCAGCAGTTCTTAATTGCCAGTTTCCTGGAAAAACTGTTGGGTGCAATATAAATATCTCTGATGACTTCCTGCTGCCTCTGAGAGCACTAAGCTCTCAGTGATTTTTTTCACAATCACAAGTGATTTTTTTCTGAAGTGACAGGATAGTGCCAAGCAGGAAAGCATTTTAACCTTGTCTCCATGCATAAGTCCTTGTGGCTTTATCTTCTCCTGTTCCTACAGGCCCCAATGTTGGGCAGGGGCCAGATAGGAAAGGTGCCATAAGACCATGGAGCTGTCAGAGAGGAAGGGGGGCTGCAGAGGGTTGTCCTGCCACAGTGACACTGGGCAGGATTGAGGGACGGCAGTGTGTGTTCCCTTCATGAGCTGTGTCCTGCACTCGAGTGCTGCCGAAAGCCCCTTGCAAGGTCCAGCAGAAAGTGAGACAAGGAGCAGGGTTTTTGCAAGGAGTCCCTCAGGACACTTTTGGAGGTGCAGCGATCCTCTCCCATGCACAGGCTTGCAAGTGGCCAAAAAGGCATCCTCTTCCCCCAGTTCCTTGGGGTTTGTTTTTATTTCAGTCAAACACTCTGGTTTGCTCTGCCTTACTGATTCTCCTTCCCACAACCCTCTCTCTCCTCACAGGGCTTCCTCGCATTTCTGGCTTTCCGGAGACTCTCAGACATTAATTTTCAGGAGGAATACAATACCCTGTTCCCTAACTCCCCATCCTTGCTGCCTTAGTGCCTCTTGCTGATGGGAGAATTTGGGGGAAGGGGTGGAGGGATGCAGCTGGAGGAGGTCACTGAGCAGAGCTGGTTCCAATGCCCTGACTATGAATGTGTGGTCACTGCAGGGTATGGGATGGGCCAATGAATTGGAGCGGGGTTGTCCATTGAACGGGGGATCTCCCTCTGGAGAGTTGGAACTGGCAATTTCTTCTCCTCTTCTGCTCCCTTCTCTCCCTCACCCATACCCTAACTAATGCTGTGTAACACCACTGTGCCTTTTTTTGGTGACTGCTCAGACCTAATACTTCAGCCAGGAGATGCCCTCTGCCCCCACTATTTTCTCTCTTCCATTTCTTCCCAGACCTCATTCCCAAAAACCTTTCCCCCGTCACCTGCTAGACTGCTCACCTCTCTCAGGGATGCTCTGGTACAATGAGCCACACCTGCTGAACCCTGTGCCCAGGCTCCCCCAGTCCACCAAAAGGTGCCCTGCCTGCAGTACCTGAGGCAGGAGACAGCAGTTTGCTTGCTAACTGTCCCCTTGCCTGGGAAGCAGCTGCCTTGCTTCCTGCTGCTCCTTCCCAAGGTCTGTGCTACACCTTGCAGATGTTGACTAGTGAAGGTGTTTCTGGGGGTGACCTCTACCTCAGTACTTAGTGTCAAATCCTCTCCTTACTGGCCTTTACAAATCAAATGGCCTCGTACAGGCAGCCCAGCAGCCAAGCCCCCTGGTGTTGCCGAGGCAGATTGCCTTCCCGCAGCCAGGAGGGGCTGACTGGGATAACCACGTGCCAACTGAGCCTCAGCCACCCGTTTAAAGTTGGTGAAACCCCACTGGCAGACAGGAGGTGCCCTGAACATCCCAGAGAAAGCAGGGAGCCTTGGCAGGCTGCACAAAGCCAGCTGGTCTTGCAGCCATCCCTGCCCAGTCCTCCTCTCTCCTTGGGGGCTCGTGCTTTCTGTGGGAGAGTGTGGACTTCCACGCTTGTGGGGCGTTTCACCAGCAATCTGCCAGGCGGGCCTCGCACGCTAATCCATAACCACTACTAACCCCACTTTTGTTTGTTTCTCTTTTTCGGTACGTTCGTCCTCTTTTTCCTCTTCCCTCTCCGCTTCCCATCTCTTCCCTCCACCTCCTCCCTTAAAGGTGGGCCAGGCATTCCTGGCGTATCAGCGTTTCCAGCTGGGTGCCGATTCGGCCCTCTTCTCCCAGGACTACATGGACCCAAGCCAGGACTCCGGCATGCCTTATGCTCCCTACACGAACGAGGAGGATGCTACAGATGCGGTGGGGACGTACCAGCAGCCCCCTCCGGCAGATGCTTTCGACACCGAGACACAGGGGTACCAAACGCAGAACTACTGAGCCACCGATGCCCCTTTCCCTTCCCCTTTCCCTTCTGCCCCCGTTCCCACTGCCGGCAGAAAGCCGAGGCACAAACAAGACACGTGCATAGTGGTACAAGAGGTGGCTCTCAGCTATGCTCCAGCCTTCTGGGTCATCTGTTTTTATTTATTGTTTTTAAAAAAGGCAAAAAAAAAAAAAAAGGAAAAAAGGTTTCCCCATCACCTATTCCTTCTCTTCTCTCACCAAGCTACCTGCCAGAACCAAATTTTCCCAAAATCTGCATTTTGATAGGAAGGTCCCCCCCTTTCCTCCTCTCCCTCCTGCCTTGTTACAGAGGGCAGAGTCTGTCTTGAGGACAGGAGAGGAGCTGTGGCACCAGCAGGGCAGGGGAAAGGGTGTTGGAGGCAGAACAGAAGAAATGAGAGGGACCAGGGACCTTCCTAGAAGAGATGATATCGCTAAAGGTTGGAGTAGATGTGAGAGCATCCAAATTGGTTTGAAGCACCTGGTGGCTCAGGGAGGAGAATGGTGTTGGAGTCAGCATTCAGGAGTGTGAGGAGGGGCCTGGAGGACAGAAGGACCAGCATCCTCCATGTAAAGACAAGGAGGCTTTTCCCTGCCACATGCTAGTGAGGGAGGGGTGCTTTATTTTTAGAGGGTTTGAGAGAAGTGGTATTGGGGAGGGGGGGAGCACAAGAAGAGAAAATGGGAAGGGAAAAAGGAAGATTTGCAGGTACAATCAGAAATCACAGGCACGTCTGTAGGTTGCAGCAAGAGACTGAGCAGAGCAGAGGGGTAGTGCCCTGAGATTCACTCCTTCCTGAGCTCTCTTGGATTGAGGTGGAGGTGATTCCCCTCACCTGTACGTGCTGCGAGTCTCTGCTCTTCCCAGACCAGTGTTTGATGAGGCAGGAGGGGAGCCATGCCCAATCTCTGGGCCCAGATACAGTGCCTGTGGGAGGAAGGGTGGAGGAGGTGGGCTTCTAGAGAGCCCTGAGAGCCTTCACCCCCAGCTGGACTGGTTCGAGGGGGAGAGGGGAGCTTTCTCATTTCACCCAGAGCAGGAGGAGAAGAAAGACAGTTTTGCTCCTCAGGAACCTTCCTCTGAACTTCTGTTCCTTTACAGTAGTGCAAAGCCTCTTGCTGACACCATCTTTGTAGCACACAGGAATGGAGCAGGACCCCATTTGGAAAGCAATACTGCTGCTGGGATGGCCAGCATGTGTCTGGCTCTTGCACAGGGTGCAGCCAAGCTGGGAAGGGTCCTGCCCTGTACGGCTTCACTTTGCCTCCCACTCAGATAGGGAAGAGGTCTTGGTGTGCAGAGAATTCAGACTCAAAAATCTGAAAACTGGTCTTTCTGTATTTGCCATAGACCATACCTTAGTGCTCTTCTGCAGCATCTCAGATCCTGGCTGACTTTAAAGTCTCGCCTAGGTGGCAGCAGTGACTGTTAGATAGAGCTCATATGGGTATCATTCCACACTGCTCATGATTTTACTCCAAGTAAAGACACAACTGTGTCACAATCATGAGAAGTGTGACAGATACCCATGTCTCTGTTCCAAGTTAGAAGTTAGGTCTGTGTGTGAAGACAGATTTCCAGATTTCCCCTAAATGGAAATAATTCAGCAGTAGCTACCTAGACAATTCTCCTGGGCACAGACATCTCCCAGAGCACAAGAAGCAGGCTTTACCTTGCAGTGAGGAGCTCCATCCCCCAGGCAGCCACCCTGCTTGATGCAACACTGGTCCCAGTAGCAGAGATCAGGAGCAGATCCAAAATCTGTTAGTGCCTGCACTGCACATCCAGCCTATTCCTCATAGCCCCCTTAGGAGTGGGGAGAAGGGGACTCAGGTCTGGCCTGTGGCTGTGTGAACATCTTATCTGGAGGACACCAAGCTTACCAGTCCTTCCCTCCTCCCAGTGCCCCACAAAGATAAGGAAGGGGTAGAAACTGTAGAGCAGCAGGAGGAAGTAGAACAGTGTTTTTCACCGTATGCAGGCACCGTTTCTCCATTCCTACCAGCACACTTGTGTTGCTGGTGGCTGTCCCCATGGCTTGTCCACCCCAGACTTGCCTGCCTTACTGGTGGTTACTCACTGGTGAGGACAGGAGCCCTAAGGGGGATCAGGTAGCCCTAAGGATGCAGCAGGAATGACTGGGCACAGGCACACATCCCTTGCTCTGTGGCTATGAGTGAATGCAATACTGTAAATAGGAGGGGTGCTTTTTGAAAGGAAGCCCCTCGAGCTTCATTTTCTGTGGGTTCAGCCTAATATTTAGGCTTGGGACAGGTTTACCTTGTTTAGAGAGGTTTGTTGTGACTGGATGTGGGGGGAGCACCCTCCTGTCTATCTCCCACCAGGGGAGAAGAACAATTGAATGATGAGGTAGAGGAGGAGAGAAATTAGTTGTACTCACCCAGACTCATCTGTGTCATCTCATGCTTTCCTTTGGGGTGTGGGGAGGGAACAAAGAGGAGTTGGAGGCTATAAGTAACCATCCCTCAGCACAAAAATATGTTGTACCTTTTGGAAGGTCCCTTCTCTGTGACTAGGCACATAAGGAGAGGTACAGGCAGTATGTGGGGGATCTACCTGGGGCTCTGTTTTGGGGTGTGGTGCAGGAGCATCCTGCATGCCCCTTCTCCCATCAGAGTTATGTAGGTGGCTAAACACCATTTGGGGCTGACTAATGAGCAAGCTTTTCTTTATCCTCTTGGGCTCGCCGCTCTGATGTAACCAGCTGATGGGCTCAGGTGGGCTTGAGGCAGGAATGAGCCTCCTCCTCAGAACCAGCACTTCAATGAGCCATGAGCCAGGTGACTTCATCTTGGGTTACTTCCCATCTCTCTCTTGTTCTCCTTGCTTTGTGTCATAAGAAAAGCATTCATGTGACAGGGGACGCTATAACAGTAGATACTTGGACAACTTCTTATTTTTGGTCATGGGAGAAGACATACTCTGCTTGGGTTCATGTGCTTTCAGCCTTTGCGGTGGAGAGTTGGTGGTAACAGAGGTCTGTTACCTCTGGGACTCCGCTTGTTTGCATGTAGCTCTTTAAAATGCAGAATGCAATTTCCAGTGGCATTTGGCTGGTTCTGTAGCTGATGAGACATACAGACCTACCCAAAGGGCTGGTTATCTTATCTTAGGTGCTTCTGATAAGGTGCTGCCTATTTCTGGTGATCATAGGCAAGACCTGAGCAGCTGCCTGGAACATGTCCCTTTTACATTCTAAGTGTGGGTGAGATCAACCCCACTCTAGAGATTAGGAGATCAGAGGGAAGGCTCTATAAGCAAAACGATAAGGCGGCTTTCTTCCCCCTCTGCCATTTGTTCTGATTACAGGGGATTACACATCCTCTGTTGGGAACAATGGCCCCCTGATGTCTTCTAATTTTACCAAGCCCCCACATAAGGGACCGTTTGTGGAAGTAGAGGCTGTGAAGGGCAGAGATGATGAAATCTTGCCCCGGTTCTGTCTGTGGATTCAGCCTCCTGATGTGTCCCCGTGCCTGGATCACCCATATCCCCACCACCCTGTTCATCACCTCATCACACGCCCTTCCTCTCTGCATTATTCCTGGCAGTTCCCACAGGGGAGGAGGTGTCTTTGTCCCTGTACCCTTGCAAGCACTTGGGAGGACCCAGGAAGGCAGCATTACAGGGTGATTCCCACAGGAGTCTCAGCTCCCATCCCCAGAGCAGGTGCAAGGTAAGGAACCCAGTGAGGCCACCTCATGCAGCAAGTTCAAACCATCCATGCAAACAACTCCCTGCTGCCCGTGTGGCATTTGTAACACCACCTGGGCTGCCCTGCCTCTTCCCCTGCCACATTACTGCCTGTGTATAGTATATATATTATATATATATATTTAAAAAGATGTATAATATAAAGCTATACATATATACGTATATATGATGACTCATGGATGGCCTGCCGCATACAGGATCCTCTGAGTGGTCTTGTCTAAGCCCGAGTGTCCCTTCACCCCTCCTCCCTCTCCCCCTGCCCCCGTCCGTTCCAAAATCCAACTACAGCAAACCCCGCCACCTCGGCACCTGTGTTTACAATGTCCTATATATTTGTGGTTAACAAAGTGAAGGTGGTAACTACTGGTGTCTCAATAAAGTTATGACATTCAAAATAACCATACTATATGGAAAAAAAATGGTCTGGATTTTTTTCTTTGGGGAGGGATAGCTTTTTTAGCTGGGTTTGCTACAAGGGCATTGGCTCCTCTGCTCCTGCATGGCCAAGCTGGCAAGTTTAGTGACAATCAGTGGCTTGGATGGACGAAAGAAACCTCCCTTATTGAGATGTTTCAGTGGAAGCTAATGGTTACATGTTTTATTTGGTCTGAGTTTCAAACACACACACCATCAAGTGTCCTCACCTAATCAGCAGGAAAACTTGACGAACCTGACATGCCATATTAGAAGTGGACTCTCACTGTGAAAAAGATATGGCAGTAGGAGGTGTGGATGGGGGACTTACAGGAATATAGGATACAAATCCATATGGAAATAAACACCTGTATTTCCACACCCAGGGAAGCAGATGTGTTTAGTTCTTTGATGTGTCTTTATTCATCTGTGTGTGACCATTGCTCAGGTGTCTGGTGTACTGCAGGCTTTCAAAACATAATCAAATCCTGGAATCCTGGAGCTCTCAGGGCCATTGCCCACAGTGGGTGTCAGTGATTGGTAGCCCACCACCAAAAAGGATCTTGTTTCAACAGGCTTTGCAATAAAAATAAAATTCAAAATCCCTTCCTGTGCTGATGCTTAGATAAAGCTTCCTTCTCATCCCCTTTTAATAAGTCTGTCACCCGAGTATCTGAGTATCACATTTCCCAGCTTTTGTGGGGTTTGAGGACAGTAAACAGAGGCACATGATGGTGAACAGGCTCTAGCCAGTCCTACAAACTGTCTCCCCTCTTGGGGCCACTACTGAGCACACACTGCAGCTGCACATCAGATAATATGCAAAGGTGTTGGTGGACCGACCCATCTGTTTAATGATTAATCTTTGTTTGGACAAAGACCCTTCCTACAGTCACAGCTTTTGGGGTGGATGTTTGTGGAGATACCAAGCCCACAGAAAGGCTAATGTCTGTGTTGGCAGCAGGTGGTGTTAAGAACTGGTAAGACAAGATGTTGCCAATAGCAAGCATTTCAGATGAGTAGGACTCCAACATTACTAGTTTGTTTGTGTTTTCTAATCATTTGAAATCTCTTTAATTTTGCTCTCTGGTATTTCACATGCTTATGAGTCATATTTTGAAGCTTCTTCTTGCAGCCATGGCATCTAGAAAAAATTCTGTTATAAAGTTGTTTTATTTTGTTTTTTTTTTTTGAAGTTCACATAACCCCAGGACTCAAGGAGATAAAACTCTGTTTAGTGTGTCAAGGAGTTCAATAAAATTATATGAAACAACCCATTTCACTCCCTCATAAATCCATCTGGCCTAAAACTGTACAAACTCTCTTTTGCAGAGGTATTTTACTCTCTCTTGGGGGGATCAGCACACTCTCATCATTCCCCCTTTCTCTGGCAATAGCTCTCCACATTAGCTCTCCAACTCTCAGAGGGTGCTGGGGGAAGGAATCTCTTGTTTCCAGCTTTCCTTCCATAACATTTGTCTCTTTATTGCCCCATCTTATTTCTCTGCCCTTCCAGCATGCCTGGAAACAGTGACCTGCAAAGAAGTGAGGAGCATTAGGGCACCTGTACCTGTGGGAAGCATCAGGCTGAAGTTGGTAAAGGTAGATGAGGTGACCTCGGGGTGGAGCTGTGTGAGGTCTCACACCACCACCCCCCCACCATCCCCTTCTGTCTGCTGTAGGAGCAGAGCAAGCATGGCAAGCTGGCTCTGTCAGAAAGAGCTTTCCTTTTTTCCATGTCGCTTCCTGCAAGCTTTGCCAAAAATCATGGCTTTCCTTTCCACCCCTGGCCTCTGCTAGCATCAAAACAGAAAAAAAATCTCCCTGAACATATCTCACACATGATCAGTAGAGAGAAACGAAATGATGTGATGGCTTCTGCCGGCAATCCAGTAAATGCTTCCCGATTTCTGAGCACCTACAGCAGCACTGTGCAGGGGCTGCCCCAAGCTCCCTGCTGCCCATGGCACGTGTCTCAGCCATGCTGTTCATCTTTCATCCACAGCCAAGTGGATGCTGCTTCCTTTCCTGCAGAGAAAGCTTCCATGAAAACAGGAAGGCAGCAGTATGGCTTGGAACCAGGAATACTGTGTGTATAATCCCTAGCATTGGGCACAGAGAAAATGAGAGAGAGGGAGGAATGAGAAATGTGGGAATTCAACATAAGAGGGGGAGCTGTATATCTGGTAGCTATTGAATCACAATTCATTTACTTGTGCATGGATGGTGAGGTTCAGTGACCAATATCCTGCATTCCTGGGGAGATCTTGGCTGCATGGGAATACAGCACAGCAATTTCTGAAAGGATTTGCTGAAAGTAAGAAGCATAAATAGAGGTTAAAATAAGTTTGATCAATACAGCCAACAGAAACTCGGTGCAGTATTTCATCTTCCAAGTGCTGCATAAAGCTTTCAATGAGCAGACATTAATGAAGCAGCTCACCAGCTTCTGTAACACTTTGGAGGACTGTGAAATGCTGGACAAACATGCATTTAATGCTGCAAATAGCCACGTTTGCTAAATCCTACTATCCACTTTTTTCCCAGGTGAAGTAGTTAATTGACTCACTCAAGGTTAGGGCAGAAGCTCAATGACAGAACCACAGGAGTATCCAGGCAGAATCTGGCACAAGTTTTTTCACCAAGAAAAAAATGCTTTGCACCAGATCTGCATTCCAGCACAAACTGGCAGAGAAAAGATAAACCCAAATGACAAAGATAAGTGACTTACGAGCTGAAGCCAGATATTTAAATTAGGAACAGGGCACATTTTTAACTGCAAGAGGTGACAAGCCATTGTACAAACAAGGAAAGTGGCAGATTTTCTATCTTGTATCTTTAGGAAAGTTGTTTTGCTCTCTCACTGACTTCACATTCTGCCTTATCACACTCTCACTCAGACTCTGCTCTTGTTAGTTTCAAAAGGACTCACTTATGGATAGAAGAAGACAGAAATGACTCCTGAATTCCCAGTCCTGCAGTGCAATACATGCTGACAGTCTCTGGGCACACCCAAAGCCTTGCTGATTTCAGGATTGCTCTGAGCAAGGACAGAGTCTGACTGTGCTCATCAAGGTGCATGACTGCAACCTTCAGTGGCATTAAATAACCATAAGCTGCTGCTGCAATGCTGAAAAAGTGTCATCCTGCTTTAAAGCAAAGACACTTGCCTGTAGCTTTTTAATGACACAGAATGCTGTGCTATGCGTTTTTCTGCAGGACTGGGAATTCTTCCTTTGATACTAGCAAGAAAACAAACCTTTGTCAGTACTAAATCTGCCCATCCTACTTTTAATACAGACTTCAGACCTATTTGTATAATTATTTGTACCTATTCACAGCTTTACCCCCAGGAATACTCTGAATGACATCACTGAGACCAAGCTTATACAGAAGCCTAAACGTGAGAAAACTTGTTTGTAGACCCAGGTTCTAAATCTAGCATTTTCTTCTATCTTTGCATAATATAAGCTTTAAAAAAAGTAATTCTGCCTGTGTACCTAATTCTGGTTGAATGTCTGTATATTTGTGAGCCTTGCATGAAGGGGAAGGATCTGTAATCTTTGTATATTTTGAAGAAAGAAATGTAACAAAACAATAGACAAAAGATTTACAGGAAAGGAAGCTGGAATCCTCTGGCAAAAACCGCTGCAGCAAAAGCCATCATTCCATAGAATGAGGTTAATTAACTGGCAATTATTTCTGAAGTGCATCTGAATTGAATATATCTGCCACAGAGATGTCATTATAAGTGTATCAAGCCACTGCTGGAAGTCAAGACTATTTACCACTCCCACCCTCACCACAACTGCACTGCTACCTATGACTGAAACTGCACGTCTCTCATGTCGGAGCCCCTGCAGCCACACGACACACAGGGCTCTTCCCAAAGCCCTTGCTGCCACAGCCTGACTGCTGGCCATCACTCACATTAAGATATGCCATTCGCGCTCCTGGAGGGCGCTTCTGCTGACTTAAAATATTCAGAAAGCAGTGAGATTGAATCTTGTGTCTTCCCTCCTCCCCCAGCTGAGCCGATTCAGTGGAAACAGCCTATGTGTGCCAAGAAAGGATCTTAAATAAGAGCAAAATCAGCAATCTCTGATTTTGTCTGTATTGCTCAAGAAGACACACAAGTGATTTTACTGTTGTGCCTGACTAGAGACTACCAAGAACTGCTCTAAACTGCAGTGAGAATTGAGAATCACTTGTCATCTGTCCTAGACACCTTCCTACTGCTTCCCTGAGGACATGGTCGAACCACATCCTTGTTATGGCCTGCAAAAGAGAGAAAGAAAGGGCAGGACACAGAGAGACACCGGCTGCAGACTGAGACACGTGGGTGCCATGCATGTGGTGCCTGTAGAAAAGGGTGCAGCTGAGACCTGGTACCTGGCCTGAGCCTTCCCTAGAGGTTGCTTGGAATGTGATGCACTACTAAGAAAACTGTTTCAACACCAGGCTACCTCAGGGCTCTCTGTAGCTCAGAGTAACCCCATTTCACAGGATCCAGGGTTCGTGGTACCAAATGCACCTCAAGGACTGTGTTCAGTTTTGGGTCCCTCACTTTAAAAAGGACATTGAGGTGATGGAGCAGGTCCAGCAAAGGGCAACAAGGCTTGTGAAAGATCTAGAAAACACATTCTATGTGGAACAGCTAAGGGAGCTGGGTTTTTTTAGTCTAAAGAGAAGGCTAAGGAGAGACCTCATTGCTCTCTACAACACATGAAAAGAGATTGTAGTGAGGTCTGGGCCGGTCTCTGCTACTGTGCCTGCAATGAGAGAACTAGAGGAAATGGCCTTAAGCTGAGACGGGAGATTTCCCCCCCACTGTTATGGATGGTCAGGAATTGGAGTAGGCTGCCCACGGAGGCGATGGGGGTGTTCCCATCCCTGGGGATGTTCAAGCAGCATCCGCATCTCCCGCTGGGTGATGTGGCTTAGGGCTGACAGCGGCAGTGCTCGGTGGACACTTGGACTGGACGATCTCAGACGTCTCTTCCAACCCTGATGATCCCATAATTATGATCCTCACAACCCTGCCCTTTTTTCCTCCTCCTCCACACACACACACACACACACACACGCTGGCAGTGCCGGCCAGCAGGTGCTTCCTCCTCACACACTTGAAGGCGACGGGTAAGAAATGGAGATGCCTGCATTCCGCCTAGACCAGAAGGAAGGTGTAACCAACGACAGGCACATTTCCGAGCGCTCCGGCTCCCCGGGCTTTCCCCGGGCCCTGCCCGGCGCCGCCCGTCGCGGGGCGGGGCCTGAGCGGGCCCGGGCTGTGGCGGCGGAGGGCGGGCGGGAGGCGGCCGCTCCCGCTCCAAGATGGCGGCGCAGAGGAGGAGTCTGCTGCAGAGTGTGAGTGGCACCTTCCCCCCCTCCGTGCACACGCACCCCCCAGGTGGGTGCGAGGGACTCCCCGGGCCTCCTCCTCACCCGCCCCCCGCGCTGCCGTGTGGGAAAGGGGAGGTTCCCCCGCCGTGGGGCGGTGGGTTGCTGCTCTCTCGCCCCCTGTGCCGCCTCAGGGCAGGGGGTTCCGGGCGGCGGGGGTCCGTGCGTGGTCAGCGATCCGCACGCTGGGCTGACCGGCCGCTCTGCAGCGCTCGGTGGGCGACAGGTGGCCGGGGGGGGCCGTGTCGGTGCTGCGGGCTTGGGGGTGCCCCGCGGTGTGAGGGGACAGCTGGCGTCTGCAGGCCTGGCTGGAGATGGCGGCCCCAGGGATGGCTCTCTAATTGCTGGCTGCAGCAGCAGGCCCCAGTCCCTTGTCCTGGTTGAGTAGTCCTGGGAGAATCCAGAGCTTTCCCTACACTTCTGTGCTAGGGGTGCGTGAGAATCTGATTCACCATAGGAATAGCTAACCTAGTGCTGTGCTGTATGGAGGGCAAAACTTGCGTGCAAATTTTGCATCTGGTTTCTTGTTAACAAGAGCCGAAGTGCAGCCGGAGCTCAGCTTCAGAGGGAGGGGACGTGGTAAGTGATGCTGCTCTGCAGCAGGGAAACACGGAGTTATTGGCTGTGCTATTAGTTAGCAAAGATAGAAGGGTTGAGAAGAGGGTGTGGGTGGATGGGGACCTGTACTGGACCATGACCGTCACTTCACTCTGCTTGGGGTTTACATGGTCTCTTTCTTCTTCCCATCTGGCAGGAGCAGCAGCCCAGTTGGACAGATGACTTACCATCCTGCCATCTCTCTGGGGTGGGCTCAGCTCCAAACCGTTCTTACAGTGCAGATGGCAAGGGGACAGAGGGTCACCCCTTGGAAGATAACTGGTTAAAATTCAGGTAAGTGGGTTGCACCTGGGACACTGGCTCCTGCTGGCACAAGGGCCGGTAAAAGGTATTTAGTTTGTCACACAGGACATGGAAGAAGAGGGTGGGGCCTAAGCATGCAAGAGGTGTCTAGGGGAACTTGCTACTTGTATTTGTGTTTTACTGAGATCTGTGACCTCTTTGCTTCTGCCCTCTTGGCAGGAGTGAGAACAACTGCTACCTCTATGGTGTCTTCAATGGTTATGATGGCAACCGAGTCACCAACTTCGTGGGTCAGAGGCTCTCTGCAGAACTGCTGCTGGGCCAGCTCCATGCAGATCACAGTGACGCTGATGTGCGCCGAGTTCTGCTGCAGGTAAAGAAGCTTTGAGTGGGAGCAGCTCCTGCTTCTTGCACTACCCACCTTCTCTTTGCCATCAGGGGAGCAGCATCTGGTTTCTGTGGGGGTTGGAAACATCTGGTGGTTGCAGATGCACTCATCCTGAGCATCTGTAGTGCTTTGTTTCACTCCTGCCTCATCCCATCTGTCCCCTGGCTCTGTCAGCACAGTGCTGAGAGCTCTCCAGGAAGCTGCAGCCTGTCTTCCCTGGACGTGTAGGAACAAGTCAGCCTGTGAAGGAGATGACAGTGAGTGAAGGGGAGAAGTTAATGTATGGGGAGATGGATTTGTGAGTGCACTTTCTTGAGTGACAGGATCAACACACAAGATCAGATAGGTCTCTGACATTGCTGTGAATGTAATTTTTATGGTGTTGTCGTCTGTTTTGAGTTGTTGCAGATGGTTTTTACAAGCTGTTAACTAGCTGTGCTGAAACAATTGTGTTTCAATGTGCTGTAGTGGTCCTTAAAAACCTGTATGTACAGTGATCATCGACTCTTATGAGCTGGTCTTAGAGAGGTGAGGATGAGTAGCCCCAAAGTCTATAGGCATTGGATGAGTGCTTTGTTTCTCTTTATGGCCTTTTTCAGGCTTTCGATGTGGTAGAAAGAAGTTTCCTGGAGTCCATTGATGATGCCTTAGCAGAGAAGGCCAGCCTGCAGTCTCAGCTACCTGAGGTAATGTAACGTTCAGAGCAGAGCTTGCTGGAGGTCCCATCTTCCAGCTTGCTGGATGAGGTATGGACATATTAGTGAGTTTGATCCAAGGGAGGCTGTAAGTGAAAGTTACTTCTCTGTGGTTCTCTTCTCGAAGTTTGCATGAAGTGAAGCAAGTGCCTTGGTCCATTTCCTAGAGTTCCCACTGGCACTGCTTCGACCTGACACTGGTTATCTGAGTAAGGAGCTGAGTGTGTCACAGAGAGGAGTTCAGCCTGTACATGTGGCTCTTCCAGGACAAAGCCACGCAGATGAGAGGAAAGGCCTCAAATTTGCATGGCATCTGGGCAAATATGGGCTCTATTCTTCAAGTGTACTGGGCTGTCCTCTCCAGAATTATATCAAAGCTGTGTCATTCACTAGGATCGAACAGAAAATTGTATGTCTTGAACAGGCATGACATAGGGCATGTCAAGATGAGTCCCCTCCCTGCAGAATATTTTTTCCAGCTGTGATTTCTGTATTGTGGACTGTGTGTTGAAGCTTCCCCCTCATTTTGGCTTCCAGGGTGTCCCTCACCACCAGCTCCCTCCTCAGTACCAGAAGATTGTGGAGAGATTGAAGGTTGTAGAGCAGGAGATCTCTGGGGGAGCCATGGCTATTGTGGCTGTCGTTCTCAACAACAAACTCTACATCGCCAATGTGGGTGAGTTGGTTTTTGTCGGTGGCTCAGTCTCAGCATTCCTGAGGATGGCAGGGGTTCTAGGAAGTAAAAGACATTTGAATGTGGGGGACAGTTTCTTTGGTCTGTGGCCAAGCAGTGATATGCTTGCTACTTACACAAGCACTTGAAATCAGTCTGGCTCTTCATCCCTGCAGATGTTGGCTGATGTGGTGCATATGGCCAAAGAACAGAGGGAAAATGGGTTGAGAGGAGTAGTGCAGGTTCTGAGAAATAGAGAACTCTCTTGGGAGGTGGTGGCTCAGGTCTGGATGGAGAGCTGCCTAGCAGGCCCTTACTATGCTGCTAGCAAGGCTGCTTTTTGGAGATTACAATGAGAAAGTACATGAGCCTTTCTCTTCTTTTCTGTCTTTATTCCCATCTCTGTTCCTTTTCCCTTTGGATATGTTCTCCCTGTTAACGGCAGAGCTATCTGGTGCCTCATCTCGCTGCTCCCACTGCAGGTACCAATCGGGCTCTGCTGTGCAAGTCCACGGTGGATGGGCTGCAGGTGACTCAGCTCAACGTGGACCATACAACAGAGAATGAAGATGAGCTATTTCGCTTCTCTCAGCTGGGTGAGTATTTGGCTTTCGTGTTCTTAGCTGAGAACATCGCATGACTGTTTATCTGGGGCACCAAGAATGACTCAAGCCACAGGAACAATAAATAACCACAAAAAAAAGGTTACTATGTTTTCAGATGACAAGTTCAGTGCCTTCTTTTTGTGCCTTTCTAGCCATTCTGAGGCTACAGGGTGAGTAAACTCATCTCACTGACCCAGCAGAAAACTATGCTTTTGTTTCAAGTTTTGAGTGTTACTTTTGTGTCCAGCTGCCAAAGCGGCATTGATTTGCCCTCCAGCTGTTGCTGTAGTCGATAGGAAGGCAGGAGTGGAAGCACACAGCCAGAGGGTAGAAGTGAAGCAGACAATGTATGATGGCTCCTGTGGAGGCAAACCACAGTTATGCTGCTTTAAGTTCTGTGTGATGCCTCACCCTCAGGATGGTACATTTCAGTTTGCCTTTGTACAAGCTGCTGTTGAAAAAAAGTAGCCTCACTTCAGACAGGCCAAGCACTGGTATTTACTCCTCTCACATCAGTAACTACTAACTACTGAACTCTTAGTGCTGACATTTTGCTTGAGGCAGTTTCCCTTTTCCTTTACAGTGTTTGACATGTTTGCTTTCTTGGTCTAGAGCTAACCCAGACCACTTGTGTGATTGCTGGTACCAAATTCTTCTTATTGAGATACATGGGTCTGTACTTCATTTAGGTAGATCTAAGGTGGCATTCTTCATTAGATTCACCTGGCAGATACATTTTTATCGGGTGAGGCTGTTGATGTGGTAATTCCTCCTACTAGGTCTTGTTTTATTCTATTTCTCTTTCATTCCCACTTCTACTCCTGCACTAGGGATATGTGCTGTGAAACAGAACACTGAATACAGGAATCCAGGGAAAGAGACTTTTTGAGTGTGTTTTTACTACCAAAAATGTAGAATTTAGCTGCAGTCCATAGGAGAACAGGGATCTGTTAGATGTGCCAGTGCTAACTTGGGGCAGCACTGGTGCTCCTGCCTAGAGTCCCAGCAGAAGGAAGATCCTGTGGAACAAGACAGTGTGCACAGGCTGTTTTGGGGGCTCAGGGGAGGTTGTTTTTGGGCTAGGTTGAAGCACAGTGATAAGAGGTAGTGAGGATAACATTTGTCATGATGGTGCCTGTGCCACCCCTGTCTTGGGGGAAGGGTGGGAGAGGTCTTGTGATTTTCTGGTTCTTCAGCCACCACATCACAGATTGTTCAGTGCCCTGGGAGAGTTGCTATGATTTAGACATGACTTCTCTTGGTGTCCTGTGAGCCTCTCTGTGTTTGTGTCTGTCAGTGGCATGTACTTCCCTGCCAGGAGCTGGCAAATGAGCCAGGCCGTGTTGATGAGTCAGCTGTGGTCTGCAGCAGATGGAGGACTTGTGTCTTACTGCTGGGGTAGGTGTGGAGCCATCTGTGCAGCAAGGCTTGGTTTGGCTCAAAGGGAGAATATCAGCTGGACCCCTGCCTTCACCTTGTACTGAGGACAGTCATCCCTAGATAAAATCCCAATGCTTTCTGGCTGATAGCTCAAGGTATAATGAGGAAAGGGAGGGTTGCCAGAACAGACCAGGTAAGTGGATCATCTGCTCCAAGTCCTGCCATAAATAGTAGCAGCACTCAGATGGTCCCTGTTAGAACCTTCTTCAAGATGGGATTACTTCCTAGGCTCTGTATCACCATAAGTTTATTTAAATAAATACTTGCTTGATCATTGTTCTTATTTTAGGAATAGCCCACATCAATTTGAGCACTCAAGCAAATTCAGTTTCTCTTGTAGATAGTTCTTTTCTCAGAATTACAGCATGGGTAAGGTTGGAAGGGACCACAGTGGATCCTTTGGTCCAAGCTCCTGCTCAAGGAGGGTCATCCCTGAGCACGTTGTACAGGTTCTTGGATATCTCCAGTTAGGGAGACTCCACAGCCTCTCTCTGCAGTCTCATGTATTAGTGAAATTGCCATGTGGAGCTTAGGAGCAGGGGTCAGTTACAGGTGGAAGAAAAGGCAGAATCCTTCACATATGCTTTCCTCATTCCTGCCTTCTCCTCCCATCACGCATCCAGAGCTGGCACAGATGTTCCCCTGCCTTTTCGGCAAATGTGGGTGCAGCCAGGCCAGCTGCTGCTGGTGGCTTTGGACCAGGATATGAACTTGTCTCAGGGCCAGCTGTTGTATTCAGAGTATGCCTGTTGGGCTGTGTGTGTCTCCTTCCTTCTCTCTCCTTCCCAGCTTGGAACTAATGAAAAGGTGTCCCTTGGAGCACAGTTACTCCTTTTCTCCCTGTTTAGCTCCTGATGATTCTTCAGTGTCTCGTTTTGTCTTACAGTTCTATGTAACTGTGGGTATTTCTTTTCTCAGAGGAGGTTCTGCAAGTTTCACAAAGCTAATGAAGCATTTTTGGTTTTCAATCTGGCAGGCTTGGATGCAGGGAAAATAAAACAAGTGGGAACTATTCGTGGGCAGGAAAGCACTCGGCGCATTGGAGACTACAAAGTCAAATACGGCTATACTGATATTGAGCTGCTCAGGTCAGAAAAACTCAACTGTGGGGTTTCAAGCCCTCCTTTTCGTCATGATCACTCCATTCTCACCTACTATGTCACCATTAAATGCTGTTACTGTCTCTTTCCAGTGCTGCTAAATCTAAGCCCATCATAGCAGAGCCTGAAATCCACGGAGGGCACTCACTGGATGGGGTGACGGGCTTCTTGGTGCTCATGTCCGAAGGGCTCTACAAAGCGCTGGAGGCAGCTCATGGGCCTGGGCAGGCCAACCAGGTGAGCCTGCTCACAAGGGAAACTTTCCTGTGGCTGTTGACTCACTCCAGTGGTGTCAGCTGCTCTCATACAGGTTGTGCTCCTCATCTGTGCTGTCAGTGCTGGCCAGGCTGAATGCCTGTGCCACCCCATTCCAGTCTAATAATATGGGAGTTGCTTTGCCAAGCCAGTTCTTCTAGGCAGCTGCCTGTCCCTTAGGAGTAGCCCATTAAAGGGAGTGGGATGACTCAAGGCACAAAGGCACATTATCAGCAGGTAAGCATCACAGTGAGATGAGTTGCCATAAAAACTCTTAGATCAGATGGCAGGAAAATGTTTCTTCCAAAATCTCCTAGAAATCTTTCCTCTGATGATTTCTTCTCCCCTTCTCTGTTCAGGAAATTGCAGCCATGATAGCCACAGAGTTTGCCAAGCAGACGTCACTGGATGCTGTGGCACAAGCAGTGGTGGACCGGGTTAAGCGCATTCACTGTGACACTTTTGCCAGTGGTGGGGAGCGGTCCAAGTTCTGTCCCCGTCACGAAGACATGACGCTGCTTGTGAGGAATTTTGGGTACCCCCTGGGTGAGATGAGCCAGCCCACACTGACACCAACGCAAGGTGTGTTGGGGAGAGAATGAAACAAAATGGGGTGAGGAAGATAAGATCTCTTGATTGATCCAGCACTCACCTCACATTGGGAGAGGAGGTAGTTGGTATAGAAGGAATTTTCTTACTAGACAAGATTATTGACTTTTGAGATGTGGAATCTGTGACAATTTGACAGGATACAGTACAGCATCAAGAGCACTTTGATACAAATTCTTGGGGTTTTTTGCTGCTGTGCTGCACCCCAGTTGCTCATGTCTGAACTGCATTTTATAACTTCTGTTTTCTCCCTTCTCAGGAGGCCGTGTCTACCCAGTGTCTGTGCCGTATTCCAGCTCCCAAAGCACAAGCAAGACAAGTGTCACGCTGTCTCTTGTCATGCCTTCTCAAGGCCAGATGGTCAATGGTGCCCACAGCAGCTCAACTCTGGATGAAGCCACCCCCACCCTCACTAAGTAAAGTCCTGCTCCTGCTCTCTTGCTACCCACAGTTTTCCCTGCACCTCACGCTGTATGAAGTGGTTGAAAAGCAGAGGCAGCTGTCAGTCCCTTATCTGGAGTCCCTTGGGGAGCTCCCCCCCAGTACAGTGTTGACAGCCAGCATAACGTGTTAGCTGGAAAGCGATGGTCTGAGGAGTGGGAATGAGTGAAGCAACAGTTCTGAAGCCAGCTCTGGTAACATGCCTTGGGAGCAGCATCTGCTGCTGTTCGTGGAGGGCATTCTGGCAGTGAGCAGCCCTTCTATTTGGATCTTGTGTGCCAGTGTGTTGGGTGCTGTGCTCAGAGGGAGTGTGGGTGCCCTTCATTGCAGCAAGGAAGAGGGATTGTGCAGGTTACCTGTAAGGGATTATGCAGGTCACCTCTTTCTTGTAGAGGTTGTGCTGCTGAAGTTGATTTGCTTACAGGCACAGCCCAGGGGGAAAAAAAAAAGTGGAAAAAGGTTAGAATTGTGTCCTCTTTGGATCCACTCTGCAGGGTCATACTAGTTAGTGGCTGTGGTTTAGGTTGAGCCCTTGGCACAGCATGATGTGTACACACTGCACAGTGAAGAAGCACTGTGGGTATTGTGCTCTGTAGCTCCAGAAACAATGAGGCTGACGCACTAGAGTTGCTTTGGCTGCAGCACAGGTCATGCAAGAATAGCTTTCCTTGCTGCCAGACTCTTCCCGTAAAGCTCACACTGTTCTGGGTATGGGGAGGCCAGCAGAGTGCATGCCTGCTTCCTCTCTCTTCCTCAGATGCCTGGTTGTACTTAAGGTCTTCCAGTTAATGTGAATCAGATACCTTTGGTGTTTGTCAATTCCAATCAGTTCTCAACACTTTAAATGCTGTCACAGAGCAAGTGACTGCAACTTTTCACCTGTCTGCTAGGATAGCTTGATCTGTGAAGAAACTGGTGCTTGTTCTGGTGCTTTTCTTGTCCAGTGCATCAGGTGGAGTAGAATAAAGACGTTTATGTTCTCTCTTTTCCCCTGCTTAGCCAAAGCCCAACTGTGACGCTGCAGTCGACCAATACTCACACGCAGAGCAGCAGCTCGAGTTCAGATGGAGGTCTCTTCCGCTCCCGGCCCACCCACTCGCTCCAGCCAGATGAGGATGGGCGTGTGGAGCCCTACGTGGATTTTGCAGAGTTTTACCGGCTTTGGAACATGGACCATGGCGAGCAGGGAGCACTGACTGTGTCCTAACTTGTATCTGCCTCCTGCAGACACCTTGTGCTCCTCTGTGTGAGCAAAGACTGAGGCAGGGGTGAGTGTTCCACTGGGGGCTGTGTTCTGCCCAGAGCTAATTCCTATGCAGGATGTGCTGCACACTGAGCAGGGGGTCTTGTGCACTACACACATGTTGCCTGTGCCATGCTCCCCATCCTGCCCAGCCCTGGGAAGCCCTGCGAATAGGGGAAGGGGTCTTGAATGCAGCCCTCACTGCAGGTTTTTGCAAATAAAGGTGCACAGAGGGCTCCTTGTGGATCCTGCAGGAGTCGGGCCGTGCGGAGGCTGCGTGTGTGCGCATGTGTAGGTGTACACGTGTGTGCCTGTGTGTGTGTGTGTGTGCTGTCATCATGTTTCCACAACTCAATTCATAATGCTGTGATTCCGGTGTTCAACTCCATAGAAGATACCTCTATTTTGCAGAATAAATAACTTATAGCTACAGTCATTGGCACCCGTGTGGCTTGCTCTCTTCCTTAAAATGTTTTGTGTGGGTGTGACAGCTCCGCCTGGTGAAACCGTCTGTTCCTCCTGAACAGAGACTTGCACCTTGCAGGAGGAAAGCTTCTGCTGAAAAAGTGGCCTGAAGCCTTGCAGGTGACTTAAAAGCATAAGCTCTTTGTTTACCTATTTGCTGAGCTTTGGCACTGAATTATGGCTTGGAGTCAAACCATAAATACAGGTTATTGTTTTTTGTAGGTAAAATGCACGGTTTTTTTCCTTTAATGTAGGCCATCTGGAAAGGTGTAGAGGGCAGGTGAAGTTTGTAATGAAGTTTCCCTGCACAGGCACCTGGTGGTGCACAGCTGGAAGTCACGACGCTGTTGTGCTGCCTTGAAGATGCAGATGTGCACCCTCGTGTCCGAGCTGGGAGCTGTGCAGCGATGAGAGGAGGGGTCCTGCTGGCTGCACACCGGTGTGAGCCCAGGCCTGGACGTGCTGGCCGAGGCGTCGGGATCACGGCAATCCTCCTCTTCAGTTCAGGTTTCTGACGGCAGGCGGCAAGCGAGGCTCTTCCCTCCCGGCTCCGGCCGGCCCCTCCGCCTGCCTCGCTCCCTCCGAGCCTTTCCCCGGCAAACACGGGAGGCCTCGGGCGTGACCCGCAGCACCTGGTACCTCTGAGGCGTTGCGATGAGGCACCGGGCAAAGCCAGGAGAGGGCTAGAGGGGGTTAGAGGAGAAGGGGAGAGAAGAAGAATTGGCAGGGGTTATTTCCTGCGTTTGTATTTGCATCCAGGCTTGTCATTTTAGGCAGAAGAGGAATGAGAGAGCATTAGGATGATGTAGCACGGGGTGCTGTAATTAAGGCCAGTGCGTAGCCAAGCCCTGATGTGTGGTGTGCAGGTTTGAGGCACTTACGGCACGCCTGCCCAGAAAGTAGGAGAGGAGGATTCATCCCTTTGGATAAATTAAGCAGCACTGAGTGCCCAGAGGCAAGACCTGAGTTCACTGAGAAATATGTGGGCAGGATCAGAGCGGTGGGAAACGCCCGTTTCCTCGGAAGGCACGGCAGGGATCCCGTGTGGGTGGGTGGCTCTCTGCCTGTGTCGCCTCCAGGTCCCGCTGGCACGGGATTCCGGGTGCTGCCGGACTGCCTGCAGAAGCTTGCGTTTCCCTGCCCCTGTAGTTCCCAGGGAGAATGGGCGTGCTGAACGTGCTGGCACAGGCACCTCCTGTCGAGACCCTCCCAGCCCTGCCAGGGAGGGGACGGTTCAGTGGCGTGGAGGCAGAGGCGGCAGAGCTGCGGGAGGTTTGGTGCCTTGTCCCCAAGGCTGAACATCACAGGGGCGATGTTCAGTCCCTCAGCCCTGTCCCCTGCCCTTGCCTCTGCCCTGCAAGGAGCAGAGTCCAGGTATCTGAGCCCAGCCTGGCCTTGCTGTCGAGGGCTGCTCCAAATATGTGGTTTGACCTGGGGGTCCTATCCTCCAGATTGTTGTGTGGCTATTTAACAGGATAGTGTGATCCTGGTATGGATTAAAATGGAGTTGAAAAGGTTTTCTCCTATTCTATGTTCCCTAACCGGGCAGAGAGCTCAATAGCTGTATAAACAAGTTTTTCTTGCTTATTCCCCCATCCCATTATCTCTGGTATTTGTGAACTTATACCAAGAACTGTTCCAATGGGAAATATTCCAGCAAGTGGATGCTCCAGATAAAAGTTTGAGAATTGCCAACACACTTATATAAAGCAGATCATGCAAAACAAACTGATCCTTAGGCATCATTACCAGTTTAGGAAGTACAAAAAAATAAAGTGGGTAGGAGCGGGTGGATCACACTAAGCTGTGCCTGTACAGCCACTGGGAAAAAGATGAGGAAAGTAGGCTTTCTGTGCATGCTCTGTAAGCCATGGTTTAGGAGTCCAGGTCAAAGGAACAGACTGAACATTGTGTACAGGGGCAGGAGGCTCATGAGCCAATATTGGTATTTAATATTGTCCCCAGGGAGCGAGGGGAAGATGCAGGTTGTAACAACATTGGAAAAACCTCCTCTCCTCTGCCCCTTTAAAATTAAGGAGTGGCTGGAAGAGGACAGAACCAGAGCAATCTCTAGAAACAAAAGCAGGGGCCTTTTTGCATTGTAGTGAAATTCAAAACCACTCAAAATGTAAAGACCTAGACAGAGAAAAACAGTGCAGCTCTGCTTCACAGGACTGCTGGAGAGAAGCTAGCAAATTAAGGTCTGAATATATAAGTTTGTCTTAAAGGCAGCTAATATTATTTTTAAGAGCTATCTCCCTGCAATATGAGGGTAGAAATGAGAAGTTCTATTCCTAGAATGGGAGTAGCTGGAATGCTTTGCATGTCCCTGAGCTCTGGTCACTGGCTGAGGGTCATTGGAGGTGCTCAGGCCACTGAGACAAGCCTTTGGATGCCACCTGAAACTGAGGTTCTCAGCATCTCTGTGGCTAAAGGATCACCAGGGACTTCTTTATTTTAAGCTCTCCATTAGCTGAACAGCACACCCATTTATGACAAAATCTTTAAATAGCAGAGAATAGCTAGCAAGGGTCATGGCCAGCAGTTCATGCTCAGCTCCATTACATGGCCTGTGGGTAAGTCACACATGGCTTGGGTTTTCTTCAGCAGCCAAGGCATCAGCTGAAGCTAAAGTAGTCTGGTTTTTTTCCCCATTCACTTTGTTGCTTTTGTTACACCTGAACTTTCCAATAGGGAAGAGGCATATGATGAATGAATGTCACTTGATGCCACCAATGCTCTGTGGATCATGCAAGGGTAATGCAGTATCCTCAACCAGAGTCCCTGCTCCCTCAGCCACCATGCTTGGAAGAGAGAGGAATGTGTTCCTCTCCCCTCTCCTCTTTTTTTCCCCTCACCACATTAAGGCTTTTAGTGTTAGGAGATCCAAGAGTTTGTGGCACCACTGAAAAAATGCCACAACTGGCCTGGTGTCTTCTCAGAATGGAGACAGCCATAGCTGAAGGGTGAATCTGCCTAAAAGACATAAATATAATTTAATTTGATAGATAATAGATAGTTGTTTATACAAAATAATCTGATTTTTTCCTTCCTCAGAATGCCTGAGGAAGGGCTTTAGAGTAATCCTGTACAGTTCATTACTCAAGTGACTCACCTTTCTCCAGTGAAGGGCATTGCTGGCACCCTAAAATGCCCATGCCATTAACATGAGTTGTAAATAAACCACCAGGGACGGGTTAGATATTTTAAATCCTATAGCTCTTTCTGTAAGCATAGGAATGCTATTCAGAGCATTCTGGCAAAAATTCAGCATGAGCACTTATATTCTGCCAACTCCAATCCCCTCCTGGAGTTTCAAATGGATTCGATGTTTATCTTCACTTCCCGTCTTAACTATTGTGTGTTGTCACTGTAGGTTGCTAAACAACTGCTGCCTCATCGGTGGCTGTATTTTGCTGGTGAATAAAGTGAGCCCCATGTGCCTATGAACCATAAAGCTATTTGGAGCCCTTGCATAAGAACCCCAAGATACATGTAAGCTGTTAATATTTATTATGTGGAGCTGAGAACATCACTGAAGATGGAGGGATTACAGTAACTGAGTTCAGGCTGTTGAACAGCCAGACAGAATGAAAGAGAAAACAGATGCCCTGAAGGAATAAAGAGCAAAATGCATGAGGAATTTTCTGCATGCAGGATTAGACTCCAGTGGAGCATGGAAAGAAAAAGGCTGGAAATGCTCCAGAGAGCCAGGGCAGATAGGACAGAGGCAGCACTACTGCTTCTTGCTTGGAGGTGAATCTTGCCCTCTGTGCTTGCCCCAAACAGGCATCAGTTCACCCCTGGGCTCGCTGGGGTGCAGGCTGCAGGAGCCCTGTGAGAAGGGACAGGGTGTTTCCAAGGCACGTGAAAGAGGATTCCATCTTGTGGGATGTGCAATACTTGGCCACTGGCCCTCTCACTGCTAGGTGTTTCAAGAGTCTTCTAAGCTGCGTTTTCTTTTTTTCTCATCTCTCAAAACCAGCATGACCTAGAAACTCTGCATTTCTTCTGCTAGTTTTGCCTGAGCTGGGCAAAAAGTTTTTCTCTTCCTTACAAAAAACAATGGATGGTGGAGAACAACACCAGGACCTTTCTGCAGAGCAAGGTCCTCAGTGAACCAGCTGCTTTGATGTCCAAAGGTCTAATAACAAGGAAAGTCAAGACTCAGAGAGTGAGGGGTTCTGGAAGCGCAGACAACCCCACACCTCCCACTTCAGAAGTTACAGAAATGCTTCTGTACCACAAAGCCCTTGTGGTTACTACAGCACTAAGGTGGCCATCAGCCACCAAAATATCTTGGGAAGCCACTGTGGTTTGTTTCCAAAAGCAGCCACAAGCTCAGCCATCCAAAATGGAGGTTCCTTGAGGTAGTTGAGCGTTTCCAGACACACAACTCAGAGAGTTCCCAACCAAAGTGAAAATGGGCAAAGGTGGCAGCCTCCAACATCTGATGACAGTTGGTTGCTTTGGAAAATTCAGGACTCCTTTCAAAGTAGTGGGATCAAACCTGAGCTATTAGTGGTTTCATGCCTCAGAGATTTGGAAAGTCCCTCACTCCAGCAGCTCCAACAGCAGCTGGAATTGAAGCACAGCAGGTAGCTGCTCTTGTTTGCCTGTGCGCTCACGGTTTCTCCTGCCCTTGTTGGTGCCTTGACGCCTGTCTTGGCTGCAAACCTGCTCAGCACAATGGCCAAAGCCTCGGTGCCCCCAGGACCACTGAGGCAGCCAGGCAGGGTCCTGCTCGTACAGCGAGGGTTATCCCATGCACACAGGGAGTGTACAAGGGGAGGGGAGAGCCCCAGGGCCTTGTCTCCATCAAATCTCCAGACCTCCTGTGTGAGGGCCACCAGCCATCCAGGAAAGGGACACCTCTGTGCCTAGTTTTTGGCAAAGTGGAGGAAACTGTCTGGGTCACCCGGTGTAGCCTTGGCTAAAGGTGTGGCATGGGTGCTGCTGCAGGTGGGTGTGAAGGCAGAAAGAGAAACTCATCTGTGAAAGGGCTTGCCAGGTGCTGCTTGTTGGTTCAGCATGGAGGATGGCCCTAGTCCTGCAGACACTTCTTATGTAAGGAGAGAAGTGGCTCATCCCTCTCTTTGAAGCAAGAAACATACAGAGAAGCAGCTTCAGAACTCATCCCTAAAACACTTACAGCTCTTAAATGCAAATGAGAGTCAGGCACTAAGGCAAAATAGGTTTTGATATGAATTCTTCATCCAGGTAGTTTAATAATTTACTGAACTCCCCACACCTTAATCCCAATGCATTCTGGAGCCAACTCTGCCTTTTCTTATTGTTCCTGTCATTAGCCCTTCCAGGATTTCTCAGCTGCTGCATTGAGGAATAACCAAAATAACTCCACAAGGGACTTTTTGGAGATCTGAAGGCTTGAAACAACACCAGCAAAATAACAAAAAAACCAAAAAAAGGCTAGATGGAAAATGGAAAAGGTGAGGAGACAAAACCAACATGCAGTCAATAAAAGCTTTCAGAGAACAGATAAGAGCAACAAAACATAGAATGGCTTACTGCTTGCTGAAGGTGTGATGGGAATATGAAAAGAGCTTTTGCAAATGTCTGGAGGGGAAAAGAAATTAGAGGAGAAGTGTATCCATTAGTAAATGAATGTGTGAGTGTATTATTCATGGCTGCAAATATATGAACTGCAGAAGTGCGACATTTTTGTTTCAGTCTGCCTTTAGTGGCAAATTTAAGAATTTTGGATACCAAGGATGTAATTAAGACCTAATAAAGCAGCTTGTGCCTGCTGCATTAAGCAAGGAACGTGGCAGCCTCCCTCACAGACTCCAAAGGGCTGTTCACCTGCATGATGTGACTGTGTTTGCAGAACTGCAGCTCAATTCAGCACAAAAAACCCAAGAAGATACAGCACTCAGGCAGAAATAAGGCACAATATTCAATGATTTAGCTGAGGCACATATTAGCTGGTGCCTTTCACCATGGGACTCCAATTTTGGTAAGTCACCGAGGTCCTGCAGCTGTTTGGCACCAAGGGACCCTTGCTGTGATCCCCTTGACCCTCGGCAGTGTCTCTTGGAGGGGTGCAAGAGGACTGTGCCGTGCCTGGGGGCAAGGTGGGCGGCCGAAGGTGGCTGCAGTGTGCGCTGCCATCGCCAGCCCCGCCACGAAGCCGCTGTTAATTGTTATGCTTGGCACCTCCAGACAGCCTGGCTACATCTGCTCGGCCGCACGCCAAGCGCGCCGATGCGTCCTTCTGGGGAGACACGTCCTCCTGCTAATGGCCTTACGTGGAGCTTTAAGTGGGCTGGGGACCTGAGGCTCTCCAAGCAGGAGAAGCATTTCACTCTTCTCTAATTAGAGCGATTTCTAGCCAGAGCATCGGAGCAGGGCTGTGATTCCTGGAGAAATAGATGGCCCTGTGGGCTGTTTGCCAAACCGGTGTGGACTTCGCAGGATCCTCCGCGCAGGGAAGCTGGGAGTCACACTGCTGCACTGGGCCTTTTGCCACAGCCTCTCACACACTTCACTACCAGCTGGACACATGCTGCTTTTGTTGTCCTCTGGGCAGTCAAACCCCATGACACAAATCAAAACGTGGCGAACATGGCAGTGCTGTGTTGATGGTTGGACTTGATCTTGGAGGTATTTTCCAGCCTAAACGATTCTGTGAGTCTGTGACAGGGGAGAGATGTAAGGTCCAAGGGTCAGTAAGCTTCTGCATTCACTGGGAAAGCCAATTTGGGGCCCAGTAGCACAGAAATGAGGGTAGTTTCCAGAAGAAGAGCAGCCACAGCTAGTGGAGATCAAGGGATGAGAGAAGATTATGTTGTGACAAACTTTGCTTGAGAGGTGCTGGTGTTTATTGAACCACAGGTGGGTGGCAGCTTTGACAGGAAATTTCAGCAGAGGATATCAGTACTTCTGTTTCTGAAAAAGAGAATGAAAATTGACAAGGCTATAAATACAGCTATGCGAAGGCACGCTGCCTGGAGGACCTAGGCTGCGATGATAAATGACTGCTGAGTGCTATTTAGGGCACAGAGGCCTTAGGAAGTGCCAGCAAACTAAATATCCAGTCAAGCCTTGGCATCTTCACTAATGAGTTCAAAGGAGGATGGCAAAGGGTGCTGCTCCAGGCTCCCAACTGATCCGGGGCTGATGAAGTCCCCGTGGTGGAAAATAGCTGTGAGAGGCATGAACTGCAGCAGTGTCACTGCAGAAACACTCCCAGGCAGCAGTGCTGGGGTTGTGAGGGCCTCATTAGAAGGCATGTTCACCAAACCATGTTAAGCAGGTCATCTGGCGTGGCCACATGGCAGGGAGGTAGCACAAAAGGGGGCTCTGGCACATGGACTCGGTGGGGACAACCTAGTGACACATTAGGAAAATATAATGGGCATCGAAACCAAAAGGGTTTGGTGTGATACACCACGTTGAACAACCTCTGGGGAGAAAGCCCTGTGGAGCTGGGATGACCAAGCATCTTGATCTGCTGATTGCTCCATGCCCACTTCAGTGCCTCCATTTATTTTTACTAGCAAGATCAAAAAAAACAAGTCACACAAGGGGTTTCAAATCGGAATAATTTCCTGGCCAAACACCAATAAAATTCTGACTTTATTCTGCCTGGTATGTAAACACATTTCAAAGGGCTTCAGCAGCAGAGGAGAAGGAATCTCTAATCTGAGCCAGCTCCTGCGAGCTGGGAGCAGTGGTTATGCTCCCTGGGCACCAGCTATTCTGTGGGAAGGTGTCACTCCTGATCTGTGGGGAAGAAGAGAAGGAAGTGGCTCCAGAGCTTGGTGCTTGAACTCGCCTTGGACTGCTGACATTGCAGCTCTGCTGCTGATGGGCTGAACTCTGCAGTGTCCCCATCCTCCAGCCTACCCCCAGGCTGCCCTTCGGCTCTTTTGGAGGAGCCAGAGGAAACCAGGTCGAGGAGTTCATCTGGATTAAAAAATAACCCAGGGGAAAAACGAAATTTAAAAGAAAAGTATCTTTTCAGCCAGATCAGTTCCCCAGCTGGGCTTGGCGAATGGACTCACGTGCAGCCGAGCTGCTTGCGGCACTGGGTTTTGGAGTCATTCCCACTGTGGGGGTTGTGCTGTGGATGGCAACTGCAGAAGTGCACGAGGCCTGGGAAACATCAGCAAGATGCAGCAAACCCCACTTGGCCTTGCTGAGCTGGGACCAGGCACAAGAGGAGCAGAGCGAGATACACATCCCTGAGATACACATCCCTGAGATACACATCCCTGAGGACTGGGGAAACTGGAGAGGAGCCAGCACAGGTAGTGGCAGGGTGATGATGTGGGCAAAGCTGGGTTTTGCTACCCTGAGGGTAGGAAAAGGCTGAAGAGTGGAGGGTAGAGAGGCACAGTGGTGGCATAGAAAGCTGAAGAGGGACTGAGTGACTGTGCTGTGCTGCTTGTCCTGGTCCTGGCCATTTGTAGTGTTGGCCAAGGTGCCCTGAGCTTCCTCCCATCAAACAGCTCCCAGAGCTGGCTCTTGCCTACAGGCAGGGAGGGCTGCAACGTGCTAATACAGACTTAGGGAGGTTGAGGACTATATAATGGATTTAGTCCTCTTCTAATGGCTGAGATCTGAGAAAAGATTTGCAAACCACCCCATCAGTGGCAGAAACCCCTGTTTCCACAGAGCTAAGGACAGGGCTCCCCAGTGTTCTGAACTGAGGTCCCATGTGCTGGTGGTGTCTGTTTGCAGAGATGTACAGCAATGTCTTGCTCATCCCCAGCTGCCTGGCTCTCCTCTCAAATCCCCAAACACCTCTAGTTTATCACTCCAGCAGCAGTGGCACTCCCACGGGGGAGCATCGTTGGCTAACCGAGGCGTGTCAGAGAGACATTCTTACTCCCCTTGTTCCAGTTACACTGCACACAGGCTGGTTGGAAATGAGAGAGACCAGGGGAGATCAGCCCCCTGGGGCTGCAGCTCCCCACAGCTCCCAGGGAAGATCCACAACAGGGACAGAGTCAATTCCCCATTATCTGCAGCACAGAGAAGGCAGCTGGGGCACATGAAGAGCTGGCAGGAAGATGGAGGAGCTGAAAGCATACAGCAGAGTTTGCAATGTGTTTACTCAATGTGTCTAAAACACGAGGCCAAACCATTTCATTATGGCCTGGCTGATGAGCAGCATTTTGACCATGGTGACTGCTGCTAGAGGAAGATCAGACTCCCTCAGAAATGCACCAGGACAAACCCCCTGCAGTTCCTCCTGCAGCAGTGCAAAAGGCCAGCACAAGCGTGGTGCAAAAGCACAAGGATGCAGGTGTCAGCAAGAGGAAACTGTGCCTGGAGAACTGCCCCTGGCTACTTTGCGGGAGCCTGAGCCTCCCTGCGTGTCCTGCCCTGAAACTCCACAGCTTGTCCCTAAATACCTGGGATGTGCCCTGCCTGGCACTGCCCCGGGCAGGTCACCTGAAGGCAGGAGAGGTGAGCAGCCTAAGGTGCTATGTGGGTGGAATGAAGTAGTCAAAAAACACTGCCGTGACCAAAAACAGCTACACAGATCTTGCTGATTTAACTCAGCCCCTACACTAATTCACTAATCCATCACACCTTGAGTAGAGATTGGCTAGAAGATGTTTGTTTTAGATTATACACAGGGAAATTCCTGTGCTTCTGAGGAAGCTCTGCTGTGCATCACGCCCAGGTGTTCAAACACATGAATTATATTCCTTAATATTCTTGTATTTGGAGAAAATAATAACAGCTTCTTTCCATTTGTATTCTGTTCTTCCAGTCTCTGAGGTGCCTCAGGTAGCTTATCCAAGTGGTTCTTTGCAACCCTTAGGGCCCAGAGCTCCCAGAAAAGCGAAAGGGGCTCAGCAGAGGGGATGCAGCCATCAGATATCATCTCCTCGCCCTTCTCCCCACCTCATCAATTTTCCCCATCCCACTGACACTAAATGCAACTTCACCAGGCCTGAGCTTGTTCTGTCCTCAAGGCATCTGTGGTATTTTGGACACACACATGTTCTTCCCACCCTCCAGCTCCTGAGACCCAACTGAAGGGCTGAGGAGGGGGCTGCAGCCGCCACCAGCAGTGGCTCCCACAGCTGCTACTTGGCCCTGGGTGGGCAAGAGCTCCCCCTCAGCACCAGCACATCTCCTCAGCCTCAGCTGTGAGCAGCAAGTGTCCTGCAAGCAATCTGGCAGCCCTGGGGAACTCAAACTGAAACTGAACCACAGAACATCACTCTGCATCCCCACCAGCTGCAGGGGCTGGGGAAGACCTTTTTAAATAGAGTCCACTGATCCCTCTTCAGTCTGGAGGAAAGCTCCACCAACATCTAGAAGCTGCCTGCTTCACGTGCAAGGGTTGTTCGCTACAGGAGAAACAGGTTTAAATAAGTAAAAAGAAAAATAAAAGAGCACTTGAAAGGGAAATAGTTCTGCAAATTGAGACACAAGGAATCCCGGAGGTATTTGATGCTTGAACAGCTGAATGAGATGCCATTCTGCAAGGCAAAGCATTCAGACTCATTTATTTATTTAAATTGGCATGAAGATGCTGCTCAAATTTGCTGCCTGCAGCCATCCATCAGCCAGGATCCAGCAGGCAGACAAAAGCACCTCAGGCACAGGGGGATGCAGAGCCCCCCTCTCTCACTGCCTTCCCCAGGAGGGATTTCTTCCATGAGGTGAGCACGGCAGCGAGGGTAGGCGGAGCAGGGGGGAACTTATCCTCCAGACCCCAGGAATGCACCACCCTCCGCTCCAGCCATGATCAGATGCAATTGCATGGGTGGTTCCTGGGAGAACCATGGGGATGGGGCCACCTTTTGCTCCCCCCAGGCTATGACATTTCTGATATCACATCAGATGCTGTGGAAACAGCCCAGCAGCAAGGAGAGCAATAATTCTCAGAACAGTTTGGCCCTCGGCCAACAGTGTGTAAGCACAGCAGGGAAACCCAGCTCTGGGGCACCTGTGAGATGGGGCAGCCTGTGGCAAGTTGGCCCAAATAAATTTGGGAGTGGGAGTTAGCAAAAGGCAGGGCAGCCTGTCAAACCAGTCCCTGGCGGTGTTACAGCGCCGGTGAGAGCCGTACCTGCCCGGACAAGCCAGCAGGCTCCGGGGTGGGATGCAGACCCCTGCAGCCATCTGAAACTCAGGCTGATGGCCCAAACGCTGCAGTCTGCTCAGAGGGAGTGCCCACAACTTGTATTACTGCTTTTTCCACCCTGTGGTAAGCAGGGATAGAGGAGTTTTGGCCCTGGCATGGGAGAAGAGCCGAGGGAAGAAGTCAGTAACTCTTCTGAGCATTCTCGTCATCCAAGAGCAAGGAAGAGAGCTCCCAACACCAACCCACAAATGGAAAAGTGTTGGTTTTGAGGGGTGGGTCCTCCAAAGACAGGACCCACTTTGGAGGTACCTTCTAGCCCCTTTCCTGCTGCATGGCCCAAACAGAACTGCTGCAGTTGGTGAGGACAAATGGCTGTCAGGACAGGAAGCAGCAGGAAATGGGAATTCATTGCATGAGGTTTGACAAGTCCACATAGGACCAGACCAGCCCATTTTTGTCCACCACCTGGCCCCTCATGTATAAAACACCCCAAGGTTTACTGCAGCCTGTCAGAAATGACCCTCCAAAAATCGGGCAGCTCAGAAAAGGGGAATTTTGTTCTCTGTTACCAGCAGGGCCTGAGCTCAGCTGCAGTCAGAGAAGAAGTTTGTTGGTTGAAGCTGGAAATGAAGGTGAGCTAAATGCAATCCTGGCTTTGTTTGATTGTGTTATATTCCTCTTTTTAGGGCTCTGCTGACATTATGTGTTGTTTTCCAGACTAGCGCCAGACATTTTCTGTGGACATGTTCCCAACGGTTTTCCAGAGGAAGAGTTGTGATAAAAACCTGACCAATTATGTTGTAGGGCACTTCCTCTTCACCCTCACATATTCCAGGAATGGGATTTATTTGGGATATTTACAGCTGTGGAGGACTGGCACCTGGGTAAAACATCTCACAAATCAAAAAAGGAAACCTCCACAATTAAAACGCAGCTAAAGAAAACATGTGAAACCCGAGATATAGAACAAATCCCAGCTTGAATCATCTGCTTCCAAGACCTGCATGGAGCTCATTGAGCTTGAGCTAATATCTATTCACAACATGCAAGAAGCAAAGACAAACAGGGATGGCTTGGAGCTAAAGTTACACGGGCTCTGCATCCGGAGACGACACCAGCCCCCTCTTTGCTCTGACCCCGGTCAGGGCTCCGACCCCGCTCCCCCTGTACGTGCCTCTCTGGTGCTGCCACCACGCTGTCCACACACCTCAAAGCCCTTCTCCAGGCAGGGCAGGAACACCACAAATGGGAGCACACAGCCCTCTGCAAACTCAGGAGCTTTTTGGTGACAAGACCTCGGGCTTGGAAAATGCCTCGGTGGACTCTGGGCCCTGTGGCAGCCCGGCAGTGACAGTGTGTGATGCACCCAGAGGGCAAGAGGTTGGGTGAGGTACTTTCTATTGTCCTGACCCCCAGCTCATCCCCACCAGGGAGCTGTCTGGTGACATGACAACTCCTGGCCAGGTATTTCTCCCACAGGAACTTTTCTGAGGGGTACATGCAGCAGCCTCTTTTGCGTTCCTCCCACGGAGGCGCCCCAAGCACGGCAGATAATTGTGACACCACATCCAGGAGGCGAGAGGAAGCCAGCCCTGTGCAGCCCTTTGGAGCATGCAAACCTACCAAAGCCTCCTTTGCAGCCCTAACTGGCCCACAGGGATCAGCTGGCAGCTGCACCCTGACATAAAGCCACTGCTTCCTCCCTCTCCCCTGGCCGGGACAGCGCTGATGCTGGCCAAGCACCCCACGTGAAGCTCTGCTTGCACTGGCACAGGCAGCATGAGCTGGGCAAGCAAAGGCTGGCCATGAAATGGTTGTGGTTAACCTGAGCCACTTTGGCAAAACAGGTCACTGGCTGACCCAGTAATTTTGAAAGTGCCCAGGAGGAAGCCAAGCCTGCTGGTGAGGAGGCTGGTGGTGACAGCAAGTCAGGCTCAGTTACCTTTTAACCCTGCTCAGCTGCAGGCAGCTCAGATGCAATCAGATCTTTCCAGGTCTTGTCTTGCTTTCTGAATCTTATGTTCCTGGGCAGTTGGGAATCTGCCCTGCCTTGGAAGATGAGCAAGTGTCCATTGAGAGCTCTGTGGGGCCACAAGTCCCCGGTGCAGGCAGGGACTGTGGGGCTCTGTGGGAGTGTGCCAGGCCAGGCAGAGTGTGCAGCTCGTGGCAGCACAGCCACATGAACCCTGCAGCAATAAACCATCACCCTGAGCAGGGTTTAATGGTTCAGCCAGGTTAATGAGCCCGGGAGAGCCGATCCGGTTCACGCCTCACACGTGTGGTTCACTCAGTGCAGCCCAGGAGAGCACCACCATTCAGCCAATGCAGCCAAAATTTGCCAGCTAGGAGACTGCAGGGTAGGAGTAGTCCTGCTGATGGTGGCTCCATTGGCTTTCCTGCCTGTGCCTGTCACCCTTCCCAAGACAATTTAAATGGTTTTCTCTGGGATGCTTTGATAAGCCTCTGTATCTCACAAGTACTTCAGGAAAGAGCAATAAAATAAGATGTAGATAGGACAGGCACACAAGGGGGGAGCAAATGGCCCACGTGTTGTAGTTGCCAGTTCCAGACATAGACAACAGTCCCCTCCTTCAAAGAGGACCTTGGGGGTCCCTTTGAAGGGAAAGGCAGCTATTGGATTTCCAGGATGTCACTCTGCTCTGTGTCCCCATCTTTGCCAAGGGTGGAGGAGCTGTGGGTCGATATGACCGAGGTGCAAGCAGGGGTGAGGCAAGCAGGCTGCCAGCACAGTGTGGGGCAGGCTGGGGTCTCCCTCGTGCCCTGATTGTTGCCCCCATGGGGCTGCCCTGGCTGCTCACTACTTGTAAGGGATGTCTTATGGGTGCTGTAAGCACCTTGTGGTGCCTGCATCCATCTCCCCTCTACCCGTGGTGAAGGAGCAGCACCTTCGAGACAGCCCCACCCAACACTGATAACTCCTCTCCACAATGTTATCAAAGGCCTTATCAATGCATGCAGCTGGCACTGGTTGTAATAAAATTGGTTTCAAGCCTGTTTTCTTTACAGTTACCTGTCTGGACATGCTTGAATTAGTCTCAGGAGTCGGGAAAATCAATCAAAACCCCAGTCAAAACCCGTTCAGTCAGCAGCAGTTTAACTCATTTGGCTGCAAAATCCATGATGCCTTTGCCTGTGTTGGAGGTTGGATGGGGAAGGTGAGAGGAGCTGTTGTGCTCCCAGGGGAGGTTCTGCTGCAATGTGAGCCAGCCTCACCTGGCGAGGGGCTGTGCTTATCAGGGGCTGCAGGACTTCTGGCCCTACCCTCACCCCCTTCCCAAATCCACTTGCCATGTCTCTGTATGTCTGCATGGCTTAAAGTCCAGCCTGTGGCTTTTTGATAGATGTGCTCACAACAAGACAAGAAAAGATGCTGAAAAAGATGCCAAATCAAGGAAGCCTCAGATCAACATCGAGGCCTAAGAGGGGAGGGCAAGGGGAAGCAGAAGGGAGGGCTGGACTGGTGCCTTGCCTGAGACCATCAAGGCCAAGATGTGCTTTCAGAGAGGCTGTGCTGGAAACCACACCATGGGGAATGTTTCAAAGCTAACTCCAGAAAACATTGTCCCAGGAGCAATTCTGCAAGTGTATGTGAATAGCTATGGTTTAATGTGTT
Source organism: Dicaeum eximium (assembly GCA_013396995.1). Lineage (NCBI taxonomy): Eukaryota > Metazoa > Chordata > Aves > Passeriformes > Dicaeidae > Dicaeum > Dicaeum eximium. The sequence goes on along the minus strand of VWZP01009871.1, from coordinate 943,010 downwards.
TCTCCTGTCTCTGATTCATGGGGGGAAAAGTCCCAATTCAGAGGTGTTGGGGCCATCCCCAAGCAACAGGCAGCCAGAGAAAATCCACAGGCTGATGTGAGCCCGTCTGGTCCTGGCCAACAGCCCCAACTCCCACAGAAAAGTCCCAGTGAGTGTCCCTCCCTGGGTGCCCCAAGGTACATCTCTTCTGCTGCTGGTGAACACTTTAGGCCCCACAGCATGCACAGAAGAGTTCACTGCTGCTTCACCGTGCCACAGGGAGCTTCCTGTGGTTTCTCTCACTGTTTTCCATCCATGTCTTCATGACTATCTCACTCAGTGCTGCCCAAGCAGCTCTTGGCATCCCTCTGGCTGCAAGCTGAGCACAGCTGCAGGTACAGGTGAGAGCTCTGCTGTGGCTCAGGCTTCACATCATGGAGAGGATGTGGGCTCTGGGATTTGGCCATGTCCGGTCTGACAGCACCTCCCTGCATTTTCCCAAGTTTCCTCCTTCAGCCCCAGAAGGTCCTGACCACATTGATCACTGAGATCAGCACCAGGCTCTGGGTCAGAGGCACATGCCACTACAGTGCTGTGGCACCAGGGCTTTTCCTCCTCTGCGGGTGCTGGAGATGGGCAGCATCAGACACACTGGGGGGCACCCAGAAGCTGATGGAGGTGAAGATTCGTCTGCAATGAATGCAAACAGCAAAGTAAAACTCCTTCAGATTTTGGCCACCACATGAAAAACACCCCAGCGTGCCATTTTCCTTCCTGCCCATGCTGGTAAAGTGACTCTGACACACATCTCAGTATGCCCAAACACATGGCTGGTGCTGCACTGGATGGGCCTTTGAGAGAAAACACTCTTCAACAAATCCCTGTCTTGGCTGTGGTTACTGCCTGGGACAATGCTGAGAGGGAATATGCCTGGAGATACCATGACCAGTGAGTAACTTGACATGTAGGTGCTGGAATTCAGGTCTGGAAGAGGCCCTGCAGTGAGGATTAAGGACAGCAAGGCTGGAGACAGCACACAATGGTCTTGTCTTCCCCCTCAGCACCTCCATGGGAACAGGGCTTCCTTTTCTGATAGCACAGCTCCATTTTAGAGGATTTGGAAATTATACCCAAGTGCCAAATGAGAAAACTCTCTTTGCCTCTGCCTTCCCCATGGTACTTTTCAGGTCTCCTTTGGGAGCTCCTAGCAGGCCAGAACTGCAGCAAGGGGGGATAAGAGGAGCACTTGAGATGGAGAGGCACCAGGCCCAGGGAAGCGCAGAGGTGGGTCAGTTCAACCTAAGCCTGGTTTAGTGAGGAGAAACACAGAGTAAGTGTCTGCAAAACTGCAAACTGGGGACTGGAGAGGGGTGACAGGTGATAGCCATGGGTGCTGTGCGTGGAGAGAGAAGTGCAGTTCACTTTTCTCCAGTTTTCTTCTTTTTTTCCCTCATGTTGTGATAATTATGTTTGTGGTAGCAAATTAACACTCAAGTGTGAAGAGCAGAACTCAGCCTTGGGACGGAGGGAAGGAGCAAACTGCCTCCCTCCAAGAGATCATCTGCCTCTCCTTGAACTCCACACATCCCCAAGGCTCCCAGCCATTCCTTTGGGGTACACATGGCTTCCAACATGTTCCCAGAATCCTTCCACCCCCTGTTGTTGCATCATTCACAGAGATGTGATCCTTTTGACTTCACCTTTGCTTCGTCCAGTTCTGCACACTGGGGGAAAAAAAAAATCCTCTGGCTTATCTGGTTTCCAGAGCCAAACAGTGATTACCTGTTGGCTCATGTGTCCATCACTGGGAGAGCTGGCAGTCACTGACCCCCTGCACTCTGGAGGGTGCAGGCTAACCCAAGCTCAAGCACTGAAAAGAGCTAGAGAAATGAAGGCAGACAACATTCTCCTTTTCTGTTTGCTATTGCTTCTGAAGGGAAGACACCAGAAAACACTCAGCCAGGCAGCATTTCTTCCACAAGAAGGGTTTGCTGTCACACTCAGAGCAGGTGATTCAGAACAGGAGCATGCAGTGACATCAGGATTCTCAGTGCCCCGAGCTGTTTATATTAGATTGCTTTTAAAAACCTCCTCTGCCTTGCTGCAGAGATGCTTCTGAAGCCACTTTCTTCTTCTGTTTTTTATGGTGGAGCTTTCCATCAAACTTACGTTGAAACATATTCAGTTGCTGCCAAACCAAATTTTTGCTTCACCTTTCTGACAAGCCACCACTGCCTTGGTATTACATTTCCCTTGTTCTTAGAGGCAGTGGTAGAAGCCCTGATACATCAAGTGGTCTGAAACTCTGCCACAAAATGTAGCTCCATGCTAAGGAGTTTGCAGGCTGGAGCGGCATTAGCAGGTACATGTGGTGTGAACTGGGCCTGTCAGGATGCCAGGGCAGCAAACACTCTTTGTCTCCATCCCACTGCCCTCCTTTGCCCTCCCAGCTGCAGAAAGGCTGCATTTTTCATGCTGCCCAGAATAGTTCTGTAGTAGGAGATGAGGATGAAATGCAATCTCTTTGCCTTTAAGATTGCAAACTGAAAAATAGCCAAATGCTATTTGCATTTCAGCGAATAATCCAAGGAGCAGGACTGCCAGAAACCCCTAAATGAGAGCAAAACAGTCCTTATCTGCCAGTTTTATGTTACTTAACACCAGTGCAAGTTTAAAGGCATTTGTTTGTTTCTGTTGCACACAAGGCATCTTTTCTGGGCAGATCCTGCAATTAGGGTTAGTCCCTGAGTATTTGTACCAGCACTTGTTCATCTTCCCACTTGCTCAACTACAGCCTGATTGCTGGAAATGGTGATTGCCAGTGACTGTAATTTTCTTCGGATACAAGGCCTCAGAGCACTCAAGGAGGAGATAAATATCATTGTCTCACGCCGTTTGCATTGTGACTGATAGAAATGTCACTCTGTTGTTTCCCTCCCCGCCACCAGCAGTGCAAAGTGAACAAGGGCATCAGATTTCAAGAATGGTTGGCTCAAAGGAGAACTTTGTTTGCAGAGTCTGGCTCCAAAGGGCATTAAAAGGACTCTAATTCCAACGGGGGGCGAGGGGGTGGGAAAAGACGTGACCTCTTGGTGATCTTCTGGAGAAAGGGCGACAGTGAAAGTTTGGCTCTGCCACCATTAACTCTGCTCTGTAACTCAGTGAAAAGGAGTTAAGCAAATGTCAGCCACTTGCACACAGAGAGACCAAGAATCACTTATCAGCATTAACCACAGGGTGAAGAAAAATTGCCTAATAGCAACTGAGCACATGCCCTTGGGTTCACCCAGAAGTGATGGAGAAGGGCCTTTCCATCCCCTGCGTTTGGCTGGCAGGTTGGAGCTACAGCTCCGCTGGGTTTGTAAAGTCCAACATACACCTGACACCCTGCCTGGAGGGTCTTGCTCACACCAGCCACTTTTGGCACTGTCCAAGAGGAAGAAAATAGGGCATGCCACAGATCATGGCCACCAAAATATAAGAAAAAAAAAACCCATATAGAAAAATATTTTGCTTCAAAGCCTTGTACCTGGCAAGGCAGAAGCATGGAGTGTGGAGGAGCAAATCGTCAGAGGACTGAGAGCACCCCCTTGGCTTCAGCTGCAAACACAAAAGTGTCTCAGCTAGTAAACAGGCTCAGCTGTGGCTGGCTGGTGTTTTATCTTGCTGCTTCCATCAGAATTCATTTGCATGCAGAGGTTTGGACTTTTAGACCATTTAAGGTTAACTCATTGCAGGATGTTAATCGGCTGTTTTCCCGGAGGAGCAGCTGGCGGGGTTAGGGAGCGTGGAGAGCAGGAGTTGCTCTGCCAGCAGCAGGATGATCACCTCTGCTACATTCATGACTGGGGTTGCTGCATGCCCAGGACATCCCTGCAGTGTGTTCAGCTTCTTCCTGGCCTTACCAGCCCCACGCATCAACCTGAGCTCAATCCCTCTCTCTTGCCCTGGAGAGGGGCTGGAAGCATCACATGCCATGCCAGAAGTAGTGTTGGGATACCATGCAGCCCACAGGCACACATGAGCATTCTCTTCCTTCCTCTCTTCCCTCCCCTCTTTTGGCTCATCATGGAGCTCATCTGAATTGTTTTGCTGTAAAATCCCTTCCTTGCTGCTGGTGCTGGGTTGGGTTGAAATTGGCCAGTGGATTCAAACCGTATTGTGGGCGACTGATAGACAGACAGATAGACAAGATGATTGTGGTAGCTTCATTTCTGTATGGAATCGGACTAAAAATGACTCCTTATCCCAAGGGAGCTTGTCCAGCATGCCTCAAACTGAAGTAAGCAAAACAGAGAGAAAACGCTCCACAGACAGCAATGGTTACGGTGCCAATTCAAGATCCAGAGTCAATTTTCCACCCTACCACAAACTCTCTGTTTGGCCTCCAGCAAATCACATAACTTTTCTAATCATCTGTTTCTTTTATGTAAAACAGTGCCAAAGGTTTGGGGTTTTACCTTTGGGAGAAGGGATGATGACTGAGTAAATTAGAAATCATGAGGTGCTTGGATACTACATCTAAGACTACAGCCTCACTCTGGTGCCATCAAAGCACGGAACACCATTAGTAAAAATATATAAAATCCCCAACTTTTGTTTGTCTGGACCCACAAACCCAGAACCACAGGGCTTTGGAAAGCAGGTCCCCCTTCAGAGGAGGTACAGATGCAGTTGCACTGGTGTGAAGGAGATACCAGCGTGCTGTTGCATCTAGCAGTGTACTAGCACACGCTGAAACAACAGCCTTCTGCATCATTCTGCTCGGGGGTTAGCTCAGGAAAGAAGAGCAGAATCTTGTCTTTCCTCACACAAAGATTCAGAGGCGAAGCTAAAATCCCACATTCCCCTTCACATTGTTGCCTAGTGTAGCAGAGGGGCAGACACGTCAGGGAGGCTGCAGGAGCCTGTCTCTCTAGTTAGGAGTACTCAGCGTGGCAAACGCTGTCACAAGACCGAGGAGCTGTGGTATTGCAGATCCCTCTCTGTGCACAGGATGTTACTCCACCTCTAGGTTTGTGGTCTGATGCTCTTGAACATTTGCAATCTCTGGGTGAGCCCGCAAGCCTTCAGTTTTATCACATTAACATGGAAAAGTGTTAGCTGTCTTCACATCACCCCAGGGGTAATATTTGAAGCAGAGGGATAACGTTATATGAGCAAAGGAGGTCTGAAATAGTGATGCTTTCTTCCCGTTAGTGCCAACCATCCCTTCTGTGATGGGTGTTCTCTGGCTGGGGGAAATTAATTGGTGATGGCTGCCCATCCCTAATAGGATTTCTGCTCCCAGAGCTGAAATCACCCACACATGCAAGGCTAATGCCGTCACTTGCCAGNAAAAAAAAGCAGTCATGGACTCAATGCAAGTTGAATCATGGCTGTCAAATTCTTCCTGGGGATGTAGGAGCTGGGCACTCTCTTCAAGCCCAGTTCTCTGCTATAAGAGCAGGGCTTCTCGAAGAACATAGTCTTGTCAGAGAGCAGCTTCACCCTGGACCCGCAGAGATGGGGATGTTGTTGTCTTCCCAGTGTGTTCCCATCAATATGATATTGCTGTCACCGAGGTGGAGCCTTTCAGTGTCCTCAAGGACTTTTGCTGGTGTGGTATTGTGTCTGCCGCAGAACGACCTCCCTCATGTCGTGAGAACTTCCCTTGCTGTATCGTTGTCTTCCTCCTATGTCCTCATTTCTTTCCCTCAATACTTCTACAATACTCTAGAGGCACTTCTGAATCCAGCTGACCTCTGGCTGTCTTTACTCATCCTTCTAGCTGAGTTTGCATCGGGGAAAATTCCCCGTCAGTTATGCCGTGTCTTTGCCTGAGCTCTGACATGTTCCCCATATTGGCCTTAAAACTAAAAATTAGGGCAACCCTTTCCCATGGAAACCCTCTCTGGTGCTGGCCAGGCAGACCAGAGTAGGGCAGGCTCTTGTGCACCCACATTGGGACGCCACAAGTGCTCAGAAGGGGCAGCGGCAATTTGACAGAGCCACTTCTGGCCTTGTCCCCAGCGAGCTGCCCATTGTGCCATATGATAAATGGCAAGTTGGAGAGGCAATGGCACCGAGGCTTTGTTTATCATGTGCTGCTTTTCCAAATTCCCACGAAATGTTGAGGAAGGGTGTACTCTAATTCTGCTTCCTTTGACCTTTTGCTCGCTCTTGGCTGCAAGGAGTGAGGTCCCATAGCTGTGTTTCAGCATGTTTGTAGTGGTGCCGTTCAGGCAGGGGAGAGGGGGTGGTGGTGTTACGGTTTGGCTTTGTTTTCCTTTCCAAAGATGGGCCCAACGTGGAAGGAGGCAGGGAAAAGTTGAATTGAGAAAAGGTCGCTTTTGCGGTTAGGGTGCACGACCGGGACTCAGCAGACGCAGGTTCTATTTCTGGCACCGCAGCAAAACTTCCTGATGTCGCTGGGCAAGGCGGCTCCCGCATCCCCACCTCGCCTCCCTCCCGCCGAACAGGGAGCGCTCCCGCCCTCGCTCGCCCCGGGGCGCGGGGAGCGCTGCGGAGGGGGCGGCTCCGCCGCGGGGCTGCGGGCGGCACGGCGCCTCTGCCTCGGCCCCGCAGCATCCTCGGGGGGCACCGCCCGGCCCGGCGCTCGCTACCGCAGCCCGCCCCGTAACCCGGCCCGGCCCCG
>VWZP01009871.1:886538-935923 GCA_013396995.1 Dicaeum eximium | reverse complement strand
CGGGATGGAGGAACCCTCCCTCCCTCCCTCCCTCCCTCCGGCCGGGGCACTGCAGCGAAGGCCCATCTGCTGCCCGGGCTCGGCTTGCGAGGAGGGCACGGGCTGGGGATGCGTGCCAAGCCTGCAGCAAGCGAGAAGGAGTAACAGGAGTGCGTGCGTGGGAGGGAAAACATCCATACAAATAAATGTGTATCGTCAAGCGTCCCCTCTGCCCTGCTCTGTCTCCATGTCAGATGGCTGCAGTTCCCCTGCTCGGGGCTGGCCGCTGAGGAACGCGGGCACCCAACTTCTCCCCGCTCGTGCGGGGTTGTTTGTGGGCTGGAATAGCGGTATGTCCTACCGGAGTGACACCGGCTGGCTACCTCAGTCCTTGCGAGAGTTTTGCTCCCTGGGCGAGCGTGACAAGGTTGATGGGGAACACGGCATCTGCTGCAGCTCTAGACTTCCTCAGACAGCTCAGTAAGGCAGGGAGCGTGGCGCGGGATGGAGAGAGGCTTCTCTCAGTGCCTCAGCTCATGGTTTTCCTTCGGGGATTTCCAGATGCTGAGTTTCCACGAGCCGCGCCTGAGTCGCACGGGAACCTTGCCTATTTCCCAGAAATTATGCTGGGGTCTTGCATTTCTCCTTTGCACCCTAGGGCACAGCTTGGGTCAGGAGCGTGCCTGCCCTGCCTCCAGAACATAGTGTGGGTGCTGAGCACCTCTCCTCCTATAGAGCAACCCTCAAGCTAGTTCCAAATCTCTCTTCTTGAGTGGGAAGTTCAAGCCTGTAAAAACACTCGGTGGCACCCCTGCTAACAAATATGACTTGAGTCACCAGCAACCCCCAAGCCTGTGCAAACTGAATTTCAAATTCCTGCGTGCTCTTGCCCCTGTGTCCCTCACCTTGGCAGAGTGTGAGTCAGCAGGAGCTTTTCAAGTTCCCTCCCCAAAGGGTGTCTTTTGTGCTCTGTGGATCCCACCTGTGATTAAGGAAGCACTTGCAAGTTCCTGTTGCTGCAGCCTGGTTACTGCCAGCTTCTCAGAGAAGGGCAAAAATCGAGCAGGATCAACCATTCAGTGCTTGACCCTCAGGCAATGGAGACATCTCTGAGGGGAGGAAGGACTGAGTGTCCCTACACTCCACCAAACCTCCAGTTTCTAGAGCCCCCCTAAATGCAGCTCTAGCACCTTGTTTCAGCCCCAGTAGGAGTGCTGGGAACATGTCCCCTAAGCTGGACTGGGAGAAGAGCAGTCCTTTGGGCTGTTCCTGGGGAGGGAGTCTCCAGCCCCCCCTGTAGCACTATAAAACAAGCACTGAATGAAAGCCATTGCAAACTGCAGGAGTGAAGCTGTGGCTCTTCTACTGCATATTGTAAAAATCCCTCAAAGATTTATAGCTTCTCTACACCCTCAGGTGATTTTGCAGCAGGGGTAAGAAATCCACTGCAAGGTATAGCATTCCTCCCTTTGAGGACGCAGCTATACCTGCACAGCTTGTTTAATAATGCCCTGGATGTAGCAATTATATCCTTAGGAGAGGGTATGGATTCTGGCTAGCTGCAGGTGTGTTTTCTTGCCCAGTTCTTAATTTGGTGGCCTGGCTGTTGCCTTTTGGCTAGTATGCTGTTGGTCCTAGGTGCTGCTGTGGCTCACCTCCATTGGAGGTGCCCTGCACACTCTTGTTTCCAAAGTGGTTTTGGTGGCTGATTTGCCTGCCTGCTTCCCTCCCTCCCTGCAAATGCTGGTAAGATTGGAAAAAGCTGCCTGTGTGGCGTGCTGGGGTTGCCTTAGCAAGGAGGTCAGGAAGAGCGGGTGGAAAACTGTACTTGCAGGAGTGTTACCTTCAGTGGATGCTCACAGCTGTGAATTTACCTGGAGCCCTTGTGCCCAACATGAGCCAGGGCTGGCTGGTCTGGAGGCTTGCTGGGGCTGCACGGTGAGCACAGAGCGCCTTGAACCTCGGCCAGGCACACGGCAGGCACAGACACACTCGCTGTGTGGTACCTGTGAGCTTTGTGTACTTGTGGGCTTCCCGTGTGCCTTGTGTTTACCTTCCTCCTCCTCCTCCCACGCGCATCTGGCCGAGTCAGAGTGGCCCTGCACAGATGGGTGTAGCGTGTTTGCTGCGTGCCTGTGAGGGTGCTGGTGTGACAAACGCGGGAGGCTGTTTGCTGGGTGCCTGTGGCAATGCACACGGGTCCTGCTGGATGCACTCACCGTGGAACACGGGCACTTCTGCTGAGTTTATGCCTGCAATAAATGTGGAGCATGTAAGCAGTCATGGGCATGGTTCAGGGCAGTGCACACAGATGTTGTGCATGTTCATTACTTAAAAGGCACCTTAGGATACACAAGTTTCTCTCTGTCCCTCTCTTGCTTTGACTTGTCAGCAAGCAGAGATAAACTCTGCCTTGTGGAAGGGTTTGTAGCTGAGTTTTCAGCTTGCTGTGTCTGAGCTTTCGCCTCTCTTGAGAACAGAGTCTTTAAGGTGCACCTGCTATCACAAACTGACACCCCTACAGCCCCCCCAGCCTCTGTGATGGATCATAAAGGTGGAGGAAGGAAGTAGGGGAGTTTGGTGATGGATAGATGGGGCAAGCTGGGCCAGCATTCATTCCTAACAGCCGATTAGGTTTTAGGTGGGGCTAGTTGCTCTGAAATGAGCCCTTTGTACATTGTTGGAATCCGTGACCCAATCAGTGGGATGTAGCTGGAGGAGGTGGTGCTAACGAAGACTGGTACAGCTGTCAGTAACTGTGGCAGAGAGCAGGGCGGACTGACTGGCACAAGAGATGTCTTCATGACTCTAGGTCAGTGAAGGTGCCTCAGAGGGCTGGTTCATGTTACCAGCCTTGACTACAGAAGCAGAAAAGTGTGGGTAGCTGTGCCCACGTGTTTTCTGCTACTGTCACCCATCGGTCCTGCACAAAAGGTCAGCCTGCACTTCACTAGCACAAAATGCCATCGGGACACTGCAATGAAACATTACACTGGGATCTGAAATTTGGGGAAGGTGGGCACGTGCTGCAGTGTGCTCTAGGGGGATGTAGGGAATGCCTGCTCTTCCTCATCCTGGCTTTTCTTGGAAAGGTGGTGACGTATCTGCAGTGCACACGTGAACCGTGCTGTCAAACAGGGATGCAGGCTGGCCTTGAGGAGCCATGACAGAGCTGCATGGAGGGGCCAAGCCTGGCATTGTGGGCAGTTTTGGGTAGGGTTTGGGGTGCTTTGGTAGCGTTAGGTGAGTTTCTTGCAAGGACTGGGCTGTGCCACAGCAGCAGGGCTGGATCGGGCGCCAGGACCAGCTGCTTGTGCCAGGGCAGAGTTGCTGTCACAGAGCTGGTGAGCTCCCCCTTCTCCAGGGGAAGGTGAAGAGAAATGCTGTGTGTTGGAGCAGTGGTGTAGGATTTACAAAAGCACTCCATGCCTGCATCCCTGTGGAATAAACTCCGGCTGCATATCTGAGGAAGGCAGAAACATTACTTTTTTTTTTTCTGACTTCTTTACCTTTTTTTTCTGACTTCTTTGTGTTCCTTGGCATGCAGAGCCTTTACTTCCCGAAGCTCGTCCTGAAGCACAACAGGTACCTCCTGCTCCTCAGACCTCTGAACACCTGTAGCAGGGTGGATGTATTTTTGTGCTCAGAATCTTACTCAGTAGAGCTGGTAGGTGACAAGGAGGTTTCATCAGGCAGGCTGAGGAGAGAAGCAGCATGAAGGGAGCTGGCTGCCTTAAGAACAGAAAGGGCTTGTTACAGAGCTGTGATTTTGGAAGTGATTATTGCCTGCTTTAGGATAGCAAAAGCTATGTGAGCTGCTGGCTGTTGGGGCCTTGGCCTTTTGTACTGAGATAACCCCCCTTAGCTGAACAGGCAGCTTGATGACCTCAGCTAAGGCTCCTTGTTTCCCCACATAGGGGAGTGCCCAGGCCTCTATCTAAATAGGCTTTTTCCAAAACATCAGCTGTGGCTGTGGGGTATGACCACACTGAGCATTGCCAGAAGTCTTTTTCAGCCTGTAATGCACAAATTGCAAGCAAGAGGATAGGTAAGGAGAGGTGGATGTGGCTGACCAGAAGAGAGAAAATCAGAGGGAGCTTCTCATCTTTCTGAGGATCATCTCTGTCTTGCATTTTGACAGCATTTCTCTTCAAGGACCTTGAAGCAACCTATTAAGCTTCTTTTAATTAGGTAAGCCCTTACCCAGAGTAGAGAAGTTTCTCACATTTCCCAGACAGGGAAACTGAGGCATGGAGCAGAGCTGTGCTGTGCCCAGTGGCAGCTGCAGGGGCTTGTCAGGAGAGCAGCAACCAAAGTGCCACTCTTTCTTTATTACTGGCTGTCTCGGAAATCCTGGAGAACAGCTGGTGTGGGTGCTGAGCCAGAGGTTATCAATAACTTTCTAGTCACTGCTTGTGTTCTGCAGCCCTTCTCACCACAGATATCACCTCCTTCTTGATCTGCTGTCTAATCTATAATCCCAGCTGCCTTTCCCTCAGAGTGCCGTTTTCCCCTCGGTGTGTAAATCTGTACAGGTTGGGCTGGGGTTAGCAGGCAGACTCAAACACCATGCTCCCTTCAAGGCTTTGGGGTAATTTTTATCTTGAGATATTGCTGCATGTCTCTTGCATGAGGGCAAGGCTGTGGCAAGCAGGTTTGGAGCACAGCTGAGAGACTGATGGAAATCAGCCCCGCTGCATAGCGGCTGTGACACCTGGGAACTCAGCACAGGCATCCCCTGCCTTGGTGTGCAGATACAGAGCTGAACAGAAAGCCAAGGAGACAAAGAGTCACCAAAGGGAGTTTCTCTCCTCGATGCTGAGCCCTTTAAGAAGGGGGAGGTAGGCTAGAGCCCTGAGATTTTAAGCTGGTTGTGCAGAGGCTGAAGAATGGGCTATGGTAATGCTTTCAGTTCTTCCTTTCTCTAACACAGATACTTCTAGCTGGGCAGCAGGGAAAAGGAGGAGGGTGGAGGCCTGTGCTGGCTGAGCACTTTGGGCACAGAAAGATTTTGGAGGCTGCACCAGCTGGGAAAGGTAGGGTTTTGGAAGAATGATTTGGCTGTAGGGGCTGAGAGTGCATGGTGCTCACTGTGTGTGAGGAAGTTGTGTTTTCCTGGAGCTTGTAGCGAGGGCTGGCTCTGAGGCAGAGCAAAGGGCAGGGTAAATGAGGAGAGCAGTGCCCTGGAGTGATCAGCGTGAGCTGCACTCTGCTGCTTAATGACCCCATTTCCAAAGGAAACTTTGGAAGCCCTGATACTCAGGGAAGCAGGATCTCCCGAAGGCAGAAGACCGGGGCAGCAGAACTGACCGTGTTTCTCTCTGCTTTCAGCTCAGCCTTTGCTGTATCTTATTTGTGTTAGCAGAACTCTTCTTTCTTTACCACTCCAGAGGTTTTTTTGTTCCCTTTTCTCCTTCCCACCTGCTCCAGCAGTCCTTTCTTCGCTGCCTCACTGTGCCAATGCTGTCCAGCTGCAGATTTTGCCAGCTAATCCGATCCATGGGGGCAAGGCGTACTGAGCAGCCTTGCTTGAAGGAGACACGATTTTCTACATTTGCTCCTAGGGCCATGTGAGGTCTCTGGAGAAGAAGTGGATTAAAGGAGCTGCTGTTTCCCCACCAGCCCTGTGTCCCCAAATACCTCCTCTCGTGCCGTTGCTTGGTGCAGGCCTGGCTGGGAGCAAGTGGCCAATGTGCTCTCAGATCTGTGCTATTGGCACAAAGCCTCTGTGGCCTCAGAATCCCCATCTAGCAGCAACTTCTGGAGGAAGAGTTGACCACACCTGCATTCAGCTTGGCCAGGGGGGATGATGGGATTGCTTTTGCATAATTTAGCAGTCTCCTGAATTATTTATAGTGCAGTTGTGCTCTGGAACAGAGTCTTCTCGATTCCCGTGAGCACTGGGGGGGAGGGAAGAGGAGTTTGTCAGGGATCCAGAGTCTATCCCTTAGTGATGAGGAAGTGCTGTGGGCTTCCTTTCTGCCCGTGTTTGTTTGCATATGGCTCTGTGCGGCTGAACTGCCCTGAAAATGCAGTTCTGGTTTCTGCATCACTCAGGTGTGTGGTACTGCTGAGCATCTCTATGGCTTGGGACTGTGAGAGTGGTTCCCGAGTCCAGAGCCTTGTCTTTGCGGTAAAGAGACTGTGTCAAGCTGGAGACAATGAATCTGGTGCTTGGATTTGGTCCCTCACTCAGTTACAGTGCTGGGATCTTCTGGACTGTTCTCTAAAATATTTAGATGCTTGAAAGCATTTTTCTTCTTTCAAAAGCCCATCTTGTCTTGCCAAAGTGCTTTTTAGATTTGTCATGACACCGTCCATTGGACTTTGCACGAGATCATCAGGACTTGAGCAGTGGGTAGATCAGGTGGTTGAGTAGCAAACCATGCAGCCGAAATTCCCATCACTTCTCAGTGATTAAACCCTGAAGAGTAACTGAGGGCAGAGGCAGACTGGGGCAGTTTGCTACAGGCTCTTGCAGCAGTGGAACATCATGAAGGTGAGCTGGGTAGCCCAGCTATGTATGAGCTTAATGCCCTTTGTCCCTCTGTCTCAGTGGCAGGTTGCTGTACCACACAGGTGGGTTGTCCTGCTTCTGCCCTGCTTGTCCTGTTGACTTCAACGTGACCACAGTTCCCCTCCTGCACTACACATCCTTCTTGTTCATAAGCGATTTTCATAATGTGCTTACACAAAAGTTCTTTCTCCTTTCCTTCCTTTTTGACCTGTTTGTGGCAGCTGACTTCTCAGAAACACAGTTCAATAGAAATGTTTGTGTTACTGAAGACCTGAAAGGGGAGGAAAAGGGCTGAGGGTGGAGAAAGAAAGAAACTTGGCCTGTAATCAAGTGATTGTGGTAATAAACTGCTCTGTCTGTTGTACAGTTGAGCAGGAATGCTCAGCTTCCCTGTTTCTATTTGCACAGCGTTCACTTGTGGCTTTTGCATTTGAGGCAAGGTTGGACAGGTAATCACTGTATGTTCCCTGGACAAGCTGTGCTGTCCCACCTTGCCCTGGCCTGGTTCTTGGTCTCATCAGCCTGAAAAAAACCCATTATTTTATCAAATGGTTTTACCTCTTGTCAGGGGCATCACCATCTGGCTAAGCACAAAATTCCTCCTCATCCTTCTCAAGAATAAGGCAACCTAAAGGAAGCATGTGAAGACAAGTGATCCCCAAATCTGTGTGATGTCCAGGATGGCATTTGATTTCGCTGATGAAGACAAACTTTCTCCTTCTTTCCCCATAGACCTGCTCCTAGTTCCTTCTGCTTGGATTAATCTGGAGATCAGGGTACTGCTTTGCTTTTTGAAAGGGAATGTTGGTGCAGAAGTAGTAAACACATTGTTGAGACCCCGGCCTGCTGCAGTGCCTGTAAACAAGATCCAGTTGTCTGTGGGAGGCAGAAGAGAGATTTATGTGACCCTGAGTTAAGTGCATTAGGAGGCTTTTGATTTCATTCTGGGAAACTGCCCCTTTTCGTGGTACCATATGCCTGTTATCGGCACAGAGCCGTGACTGCGGAATTGATTCGTGGAGATTTAATCCAAGGGGCTGCAATGCTGCAATCAGAAGGATAACATGAGCAGGAGGTTGTCTCTGCAAGCCAGAGCCCCTGAGCTCATGCCCTTTGTCCACCCCTGAGGTGGGAGTCTGGGCTGACTTACTCCTGCCTTGGGGCAAGGCACTGAGCAGCTCTCTGCCTACCAGGCCTTTCTTTCCGAAAATAATAACAAAGTGAAGTGGCAGCGGGGGATCCAGGCAGCACTGTGTCGAGGTCTTGCCTAAGTCTTGAAAGAGGAAATGAAGAACAAAAGCAGAAGAGACAAATAAATAAGGGTCTGTTCGTGGTCCAAGAAAAATTCCCATGGGCTTGTGTAACATTCTCGGGAAGATGTGACACTCCCTGGGCTGGAGTTAGTTTTTGAGAAATGAAAGGAAAGAGGGGAAAAAAGGCGAGAGAGTGAGCAGCGGGGGTTGGGGAAGGGGAGGAGAGAAGGAGGGAGAGACACCCTAGAGAAACCTCTGCGTGGAGTCAGGTTTCTCCGTTTGTTCCTGGTGAAGAGGGGTTAATGCTCTTTGCATGGGATTGGCTGGTCACCAGACATTCAGAGTAGAGGGGGATCCGGGGGCTGCCAAGCACGACCCCTGTGGCCTGAAAAGGAGGGGAGGAGGGGAAGGAAGAGGCTCTTCCAAACAGTAATAGATCGGCTACTGTGGGAAAGTGAGCGCACTGCCAAACCCCAAGTAGTTGGTGATGGATGGGGGAGGAAAGAGGGTGGGGATGGAGGGCCAGCTCTTCTCCTGGCCACTAGGATCTTATTGCTATTCCATGGCCTCTATTTACTTATTGTCTTCCTGCGGTTTAATTATTGTGCTCCTTGATCCATCTTGGAGAGCCTTTATCCTGGGGATGCACAAACAACTGCCATCCGCTCCAAAAATAGCTGGAGTTAGCGTGGTTTCCCCTGCCTGCGTGGGTCTGTGCGCTTCACCCATCACCATGGCATCAAGTGTTTCTTGCCTTGCCTCTCTTAAGTGCCTCGCTCTGGGCTCACAGGGCACACACTTCACCTTCCTTTGGGCTCTTCAACCTGCATCTCCCTGCTGCTTGGGCTGTCACACAGTCCCTGCTTTGCTTTGCACAGGGTTTGTGTGCCTGATCTGGCGTGTCGGCCGCATGCTCTTCACCCATGAACCCGCAGGTCTGAGGGTAATCTGGGCTGTTCATCTTGGAGATGTTCTCAGGGTTTGTGGTTTGTGCTCCACTTGCTTGACCTGCATGGAGTGCCTGGTAGGATCTGCATTGAAAGCAGTCGCCTGCTGCTGCTGGTTCTTCCAGTTCCTTCCTTGAGATGTGCTCCTTCTCTGATGCTGCTGGAAAGAATTAGTGAGCTCGTGGTGGTTGAATGGAGGCCTTGTTGGAGATTTGGTTAGATGAACAGCGCCTACAGTTCTGTAATTTTGAGTGTCTGAGGATGTGTCTACATCTTCAGGTTTTGATCAGAAGTGAACGGGTGAAATAATTTATAAAATTTCTGCTGGTCATCTGCTTGTTCCCATGCCTAGGCGTTTTCTTCAAGTTTATTTTTAACCCAAGTAGATCTGCTGCTGATATGGCTGTAAAAGCAGACTTTCATGTGATTGACAACTTGAATTCATACAACTGACAACTGAGGGATGGGTAAGCTGTGATGGTGGTGAGTGAGGGGGGAGAACCTCTGACACAACAGCCTGTGTTGTCACATGCCTCACTTGAAGTCTCTGAAAGCATGATTTGTTTTTGATGTGTCCCTCTTTGCAAGGCACCAGAACTAGCAGGGAGATCTTGCCTACTTGTTTGATTACCCCATGGTCTGTCTGAAGACATGAGTTGCTTTTTTTGTGTAGTGTTGTCCCTTTTCCCTTTCCTGTTCCTCATGGTGGAGTATTCCTTCCCTGTGAGGCAGCAGAAGACCTAACCAGCTGTGTTTTGCAGTGACTGACTGCTGTGCAGTTGGAGCAGTGAGCAGCAGCAGCAGTCCCGTGCTTGTCTGGGAGAAGGGCCTCACGTCCTGGGTGAGTGCAGCGAGCGATGCCTCGGCTCGCCCTCTGATGTGCGCAGAGACCCAGCCTTGGAGCCAAGTGCTGACACAATCTCCAGGGCCACCACTGCAGACTTCATGGAACCAGATGTTTTGAGGAGGCAATAAGCAGGGTTGAGGAAGAGTCCTTCCAGGATATCAGGCATAAGTGAGTGGGAGAGGTGCTGCTTCTCCTATACTGGAAAGAGCGCTTGGACTAGTGGCGCCAAGAAATTGAAGGTGTAGCTTCTGAGAACCTCTGAAGGATTAGTGTGCAGAATCATCTCTGAAGCAGTGGAAATTCCTATGGTGAGACTGGATTTATCTGGAGAGAGAAGATTAGCTACAAGGCAGCCCAGCATATCTGAAGGATACTGAGAAGAATATTTGATTGATTCCGGTGGAGTTGGAAATCCAGCTTAGCTTCCTTTAGCATGCAGTACTGCACCTTTGTGACGTCCAAGTACTTCTTGGATAAAATTAAATTGGTGTCTTGTAGGCCATTACTGGATTTCACTAGAGTTTTGTAGTCTTTTCTGAGACCTTCTTTTAAACTGGGGGTTGGAGAACTATATAATTATGCTGCTATTAGTAATATGGTAGCTCCAGTAAGAACAGTCTGTTTAAGTGGAGGGTTTTATAATGGACTCTGAAAGTGTTCAGATGTTGGTCTGTTCTGCTGACTTCTGGAAGATCAGTTTTGAGACAAAATCCTGTCAACAAAGACCACCTTATCTCCAGGTCCCGTGTGTTCTGTGGGAAGGGTTAAGAGCTGCTTTGTCTCACAGTATGCAGCTGTCTCGCTGCAACTGGAGGTGTAGCATCTGAACTAACCAAGGCTTAGTCCACTGAAAGGCAAGACAAGACACTTGAGAGAGCAGTTGAAACAATGAAAGTCCATGGGAAGTGTGGATTCTGAAGATACTGTGCTTGCAGGGGTGAAGAGGTGAGCAGCCGCAGCACTTAAAAAGCTGGAGGCTTTGTGTTGCATCCATCTTAGTTTCTGTGCAGCAGATAGTAGCTACTGGTGTGGAGCACTTGGGTCTCCTAGAGGAATGCATAAAAGAGATACTTGGTTTGGTTTTTTGACTGTAGATGCTGCAGGTCTGTTGAGACTTAGCAAGGTCTTGCACACAATCTGGAGGCTTGTAGTTGACATGTACATCATGTGCCTGTCTTCCCTGGGAAGGCAATGCCTTTCTTTGTGCTGTGCTGTCACCCTTCCCTGGCCAACCTCAAAGCTTAGTTTTGTGTAGATTCACCCTTTAGCTATCTTTTTTCCTTAATCCAGTTTTTTTTTTCTGACTTGACAAGACCTATTACTGGTGTGTGAACAGCAGCTCAGGGAGCCAAATGGAAATTACGGTGGCACACTGAGTGGTTACCTTACCTCTCTTCTGACCTGTCTGCAGAAAGGGAGGGAAGGTGCTTAGCACAGAGCCTTGCTCTCCCTCAGCCTGACCGTGCTGGCTCCAGCTGTTTGGGCTGGCACCAAGTCAGTGGCACCTTGTGGTCGGTTGCCTCGAGGCTGCAAAGGAAGCACGGAGTGTGAGGTATTGCTGTTTTGCATTAGTGCTGTGGGCAGCAGCTCTTGATGAAGGACACAGAAGAATGTTTTATTCTGTCCTTGGAACTTGCAGACAAGCTGATACGGACCTGCTTACGTTCAAACCACCTTGTGCTGTGGCTGCCAGAGCTTCTTGCTGACGTCCTTGTAGCTTGCAGTCCCTGAAAACGCTGTGGCATCCTTCGTGTGAGAGATGCTGAGCCCTAGCTACGTTCTGGTACATCCTGCTTCTCTCAGATTTTCCTGCAATGTAGGATAATCTTCTTTTCCTGTCCTTAAGCAAAGTGCAGTCTTACTGTCCCTGAGCTTGTTTTAGTTGTTGACAAATACTAAGTTTTATGGTTTCTCTGTCTGTGGACGTTTGCAGGGCAGAAGTAACTTGAGATTTTTAGAGTGTTTAGAGGTACTGTGGCTCTGATGCCTGCTTGGTTCCTGTGCTTGGGGGTGGCAGGTAGACCTAGTACTGCAGAAATGTGGAGCCTGTTCCATTTGTCTCTAGCTGGAGCAGAGAGAGTTGGGCCCTCTGTGTGGAGTAGGGGGTGGAAGCCACACTGGGCTTTTAATCTGCCATGTGAAAGCGATTCTAATTTGAATTGCTGCTTTGTTTTGAAGTGTCTGATTGATCTGCAAATATGTTACTGCATGGGTGTTATCCGATAACTTTAGGCAGAGGAGATGAGCATTTTGGTATCAGGGGAAAACAAGAAGCTTCTGCTCTCACTTGTTCTCCACAGCTGCTTTTT
Source organism: Dicaeum eximium (assembly GCA_013396995.1). Classification (NCBI taxonomy): domain Eukaryota; kingdom Metazoa; phylum Chordata; class Aves; order Passeriformes; family Dicaeidae; genus Dicaeum; species Dicaeum eximium. Next base: position 924,071 of record VWZP01009871.1, on the reverse strand, counting down.
CCCTGTAACCATGGGAGAGGTCTAAGGAGTCTTGAGTCCCATGCCCTAACACGATGGGGTAGCCTGTATGCAGCAGCCTGTTGTGTGGCCTCTTGCCAGTGTTCTCCTGAGGAGAACATTGGGGCTGCTGAACCGCCAGCTCTTATCGGTGCATATCTTTCTCTCTGGCTTCTTGAAAAATAAGTATATTATTTCAGGATGGTATAAATCAACTGGTCACCAAAATGGTAACAGGTGCCTGGGGATAACTCATGTGCTTAACACTTCTAGCTTTCCTCCTTTTTGGAAAGCACTTCCCCTGCATGGTAGAGACAGAGCTTCAAGCAAGGACATATCAAAGGGATCACTTACAAAAAGGAGCTTTCAGCTTGTCTCTCCAGGACTGAGTGTTGCTGAAGCAGTTTATAACTGTGTGCTCCCTGAAGAGCTTTGTCTTAATGGAGCTGACTGTCCATACTACTTCAGGCTTTTTCTTCTACTTGAACATTAAAGCTTTTCTTGCTGCTGTTTTTAACCTGAGAGCAACTTGATCACTCTCCCAGAGATCAAGTTGACTTTTTTTTTTCCCTTCCTCAGTCAAAATTGTCAGAAGAGAAATACCTCTTCTTGCTGTTTTCTGTGTTCCTGGTCACTGATAGCTGCTTTGTGTTGGAGCAGCTGGGCTCTTCTGTGACAAACTGAGATGTCTCCCTGACTGGTACCTCCTTTCTTATTTCCACCACATGTGAATGTTTTGGATGGAGAGGGTGGGTAATCCTCCCTTGCTGGCCTTTGTCTCCAACTAGCTGCCACCAAACATGTCTTCCACTGCAGGGCTGATCAGAAGATATGGGAAGGGATACATGATAGATGGTATTTAGTGTCTTGGCTCACTCAAGGGTGCGTGAGTGTTCTCCACTCCCTGGCAGAAGAATCCCTGGCATGTGAGAATGAAGGTGGTTCCCAGGGAGGAGATTTTGTAAAGGACACACCTTGCTTCTTTGCTTTCCCTCTTCCAGGAGGGGTTAGGAAATGGGTTCATGTTCCCACTCCCTAACAAAACCAACTGAGCAGTGAAAATGGCCTCCTGGGCCGTGTGAGCAGCGGAACAGCAGAGGGTACTGCAGGGCCAGCTTGCTTGGCAGGGCAGCCGGGGAGGGCTGTGCACAGGAACCGCGGCAGCGCTGCCCTGCCCAGAGCTCATTGTGCCCGTGGCCGAAGGGCTGCAGAGCCACATGCTGAGCCTGACAGATACTGATGTATGCAAATGTCAAGGGAGGAAAATATGCTCTGCTTCCTAAAACCATGCGTCCTGCTATGTTGACACGGCACGCTACATCTCAGAAGACAGAGCAGTTTGTTGAATGTCAAGAGTTACGGCTTTTTGTCTGGGAATTTACTGCGGCATGCAGAGCGTCGCAGCCATCTGAGAAGATGATGTGCCTTGTGTGGTTCCTTCAGCACTTGCCTTCAGCCCTGGGCTGGCCCAGAGAAAGCTGGCTGCCCTGCATTTGTGTGTCCTGTAGGAACTGGAGCCAAAGCAGCATTACCTGGCAGTCATTGGGATGGCTGTATCGGAGCAGGTCAGCTGTTCATCTTGCCCCGGTTTCAGCGTCTGAGAGAGCAGCCTGATGTCTGGAAGTAATGCTTTGCAGAAGTCACAGGACACCTGACTGGAGAAAGCTGTACTCATTTACCAGTGAGGGACGCTTTCTACTGACACCCAGTCACTGCTAATTTAGTGGGTTTTTGGCTTCCTTGTGCTCTTTTCTTCCCCACATTTCAAGACAGACTAAAAATTGGTCATGTGCTAGGAAAAGGCACTGAGCTACCTCACAAGTGATCTTGCTGCTTCTGCAAGACATTAACAGAGCCTTAAGAAAAAAAACAATCATGGATAGAAAGAGATACTCATGGGGTTTTTTGCAGCCCCTTGTTTTGCCCCCATGAAGAAAGCTTGACTGCAAGCCCCAAGATGATCTTCTATGGCTTTTAACAGAAGAATATCCAGCCCCTTAAAGGCTGGGCCACTACAAAGGTCATGTCCAGAGCCAGCACCCTGCCCTGCCACTAACTTGTGTTGTGGCAAAGTATATCAAAACCCCTACTAAACAATAAACAATAGAATCAAGCTCTCTCTCCTTTTTCCTTCTTTATTTTTCTTTCAATTTTTCCCTCCCATGACCATGCTGTAACATTTTCACCAGCTTCAGGCTTGCAGTCCTTCAGTCAGAGCTTAATCCAGGACTCTTGCCCTGCCACCTGAGCACTGGGGACAATGTCAGTGGGTGGTGACTTCCACTAAAAATGTGACTGCCAAGTGTCCATAAACATCGTTGCTGAGCTGTAAGGTACAACTATGGACAGCCCCTCTACCAAAGTCCATGTCAGAGCCATCTGTGGAAAGGCAAATATGTTTTCCTTTGGGCAGTTGCCATCCATCTAAATGCTTTATGGCTTTTCACTTGGGTATTAAATCCTCCTCAAGTTAATCAGTAAACACACTTCGCTGTATTTTACCTAATTACCCTGTGAAGTGGCAGGAGCGGGTTGGGTTCTTCTTCCCTGTGCCCCCACACCTGCCCATGTGTGGGGCAGCTCCCCAGTGACCCCCAGGGGCAGGGAGTGAAGGCATTGCTGGCACCACTGTGTGCAGGTGGAACCTTTATAAGTGATAGTGCTTCTCAGGAACTTTGGCCCTGGAAGGGAGACTGCACCAGGGAGAGAACCACCAGAATGGAGCATGTGGAGGGGGTGAAGTGGTAACGTGTCACATTCGTGGGGATCTCTGCCTCTGTCACTGCGGGAAGAGTGTCGTGCTCCAGGACAGCCTCTGCCTTGAAAACTACTTTTGGATGACCTTTCTCCCATGCCTACTTGTGCCCCAGCTTGCCTCTTAAAGAGCAGATGGTAAACACCTTTGCTACTTTTTCTTGAAGCACTGTGTGAGATTAGGTTTTTTTTCTTTTTTTTTTTTTTTCTTGGTCCTTTTTCTGAATTGTAGTCTTTAATCACTTCTCTGCCTGACAGCAGCTCTATGTTCCCTGCCTGGGCTGGAGGAGGGGAGGTGGTGGAGGGGAGGATGAAGGCAATATTTCATGTTGTTTGGAGGGAAGGGCTCTGCACCGCTGGCTTCTTCCTGGCCTGACATGGATCCATCATGATGGCACAGTATTACCGGCAGAGACAGCTAGGCATTTATTTTTGTCACCTTGATCCAGATGCAGAAAAACCTCAGCATCTGGTCCACAGAAAGTGAAAAGCAAACGGCAGCATACGGAGATACTGTGGACTTGAGAACTACAGGTGGGAGAAGAGTAAATGTGACAGGATCTTAATTTTATTTTTGTTTTCCTGTCCTCCATGTGAACTTCGGTAATATTTCCTAAGAACAAGGATGGTTTTTAAGGGTGTGTATTGAACAAACACAGTAAAGATCTGGAGAGTATAGGCTGCCTCTGGCAGTCTGACTAATGATCTTGCCTTTAAAACTGCCTCTCTTCAGTGGTCATGTTTCAACCATGCCCCCCAGCTCTCTCACCCTTCCTGCTCTCTGCTCTCTTCCTTTTCCCCCAACCCTCTGGTGATGTACCTCTCAGGGGGTTTACATTCATTTAATTTCCATAGGTGAATAGGAATAAATCTGCCAAATGTGGTGAGTTCACTAGATCATGAATTCCTGTTATTCTGGATTTCCTGTCTTTCTACCCTACTGCCAGTGCCTTTCTTGTCTTTGTGGATTTATGAGACTGACCTAGCAGAGGTTCAGCTTGGTGTAACCCAGCTGAAGCAAAAGGCCCACTGAAGATGGCAGGGGGTGGGGGTGTGGTTCTTGGATTCAAGTCTCTAAAGATGCATGCTGAATTTGGACCAGCATTCCTGCCTTCCACAACCTGTTTTTCTAACAGTGGTAAACTTTTTGCACGTCAGTAACTATTGAATGTGACTTTCCTTTTCGTGGCTCTTCCACAGGATGAAGATGAGACGCCATAAACTCTTTCTGACTCTCTGCATGGCTGGTCTCTGCCTCATCTCCTTCTTGCACTTCCTCAAGGCCCTTTCCTATGTCACCTTCCCCAGGGAGCTGGCTTCGCTTAGTCCCAACCTCGTCTCCAGCTTCTTCTGGAACAATGCCCCCGTCACGCCTCAGGTCAGCCCTGAGCCAGGGGGTGCAGAGTTCCTGCGCACACCCCTGTACTCCCACTCCCCCTTGCTCCAGCCCCTGTCTCCCAGCAGAGCCAGCGAAGAGCTGCACAAGGTTGACTTCATGCTGCCAGAAGACTCAACGGAATACTTTGTCCGTACCAAAGCCGGTGGCACTTGCTTTAAACCAGGCACCAAGGTGTTGGAGAAGCCGCCCGCGGGAGGTCGGCAGGAGGAGCGAGCAGATAGCGCGGCCTCGGGGCGGCCGGCTCGGAAGCCGCTGAGCGCCAGCGGAACCAAGCGGCGCAAGTGGGTGGAATGCGTGTGTCTGCCGGGCTGGCATGGCCCCAGCTGCGGGGTCCCCACCGTGGTCCAGTACTCCAACCTGCCCACCAAGGACCGCCTCGTGCCGCGGGAGATCCCCCGGCGGGTGATCAATGCCATCAACGTCAACCATGAGTTTGACCTGCTGGATGTCCGTTTCCATGAGCTGGGAGACGTGGTGGATGCTTTTGTGGTGTGCGAGTCCAACTTCACGGCCTATGGAGAGCCGCGGCCCCTCAAGTTCCGCGAGATGCTCCTCAATGGCTCCTTTGACTACATCCGCCACAAGGTGCTCTACGTCTTCCTGGACCACTTTCCCCCCGGCGGCCGCCAGGATGGCTGGATTGCTGATGATTACCTGCGTACCTTCCTCACCCGCGACGGCATCTCTCGCCTCCGCAACCTGCGCCCGGACGACGTCTTCATCATCGATGATGCTGATGAGATCCCGGCCCGTGATGGCGTGCTCTTCCTCAAGCTCTACGATGGCTGGACAGAGCCCTTTGCCTTTCACATGCGCAAGTCCCTCTATGGCTTCTTCTGGAAGCAACCAGGCACCTTGGAGGTGGTCTCGGGCTGCACCATGGGGATGCTCCAGGCTGTCTACGCTACCGACGGGATACGCTTGCGACGCCGTGAGTACTACACCATGCCTGGGTTTCGGCAGTATGAGAACAGCACGGGACACATCCTGGTGCAGTGGTCGCTGGGCAGCCCCCTCCACTTTGCTGGCTGGCACTGCTCCTGGTGTTTCACCCCAGAGGGGATCTACTTCAAACTGGTGTCAGCCCAGAACGGGGACTTTCCCCGCTGGGGTGACTACGAGGATAAACGAGACCTCAATTATATCCGGGAGCTGATCCGGACTGGTGGCTGGTTTGATGGTACGATGCAGGAGTATCCCCCTGCTGACCCCAAGGAGCAGATGTATGCTCCCAAGTACCTGCTCAAGAACTACCAGCGGTTCCGCTACTTGTTGGAGAACCCCTACCGAAAGGCAGAGGGTGCTGGGTGAGGCCACCGAGGCTCAGGCTCGGGTGGGAAATCAAAACTTCACAACAAAGGGAAAGAGTTGAGTGTTTTCATCTGTTCCTTTTTTTCTTTTGTTTCCTTTGTTTAGGGGCAGGGTGTGCCATTTTTCTGGGTTCTCTGCCCTCCGTCACTTCCTGTTCTTCCCTTCATCCCAGGGTGATGCCTGGGAACCCAAATTCCTCAGTCACATGAAGGGAGGCCTGGACAGGAGGAAGAAAGATGTTGAGGACCTTTTCTGTAGTAGCATAAAGACTTCCTTGCATCTTCTGAACCTCTCTTGCTGGCTGGAGAAAATCTCTGCAGCCAGCTGGCAGATTTTCCTCTGAGGGAGGCTGAGAGGGTCCCATGGGGAAGGAGGGCAGCTGTTCTCATCCACTCTCATCCTTTGTGGATTGGAGCAAGCATAGATGCAAGCCTGGGCTATTCAGTGAGCGTGTGAGTCAGCAGGCACAAAGTCTTGTGAGTGGTTGCGTGTGCAGATGTGTCACTGGCATTTTTTGGATGAGTGAATGTGCAAAAGCATCTCAGTGTGCTTTTTTTTCCTTAATACCTCTATATTCAAAGGGTAGTTTGGGGAAGGGAAATCCTTTGATTCCAAGGTGTCCTTCTCAAGATGTAGCCCCTTGCACAGGCTTAATGCATTCTGTCCTGGGCTGGATCTTACCCCAGTCTACCAATCCTGGAGCAGAAGAGGAGAAAGCTGGGTTTGAGGGGTTTTTCTGCTCATTTTTCCCCCTGCCCCCACAACAGTGCATGGTCTTGTCCTACAGAAGCCAAAGCATCTTCCCTGCAGTACATGCTTGTGTTGGGGCTGGGATAAGCTGCAGGGGACTCAGTCAGATGGTGGGAGTGTACGTTTGCAAGTGCATGGTTGCCTGTGTGCATGAGTGCTCACATGCATGGGTTTGGTGTGCACCTGGGTGTTTATTACCAATACTGGGGGAGGGGGGCGGGGGGAGAAGGACATAGAGGGGCTTGGCTGTGTGTGCTTGCAGAAAAAGGTGGGATCCAGAAGCTGTGATCTCAGTGTTGGCATGGATGACTTCTTGGGCAATTTGTAGGAGAGGACCAGGGATAGCATTGGCTCTGCATAGCAGTGCTACACATGTGGGACTGTTGCATGCCCCTCTGGCTGCCTCTAGAGCCCCACAGGCTGTGCCTGCCTGTAGCAGGGCTGCTGCTTACATGTGCTGGCTACTCCTTATCATGGGGTAATAAAAGGAGAAGAGGAAGGGTAAAGTTCTGGTTGTTGTGGGCAAACAAAGCCTATCAAGGCACGGGATCCATCTGTCTGCCCTGAGGGTGTGAGGGAGCTCATGAATAAACAAGCCATGGGCAGATTCTTCCTGGGGCTGAGAGACTGTTTGGGGACCACTGTACAATCCAGAGTGTGCAGCCCACATCTGCAGCCTGGGCCATGCAGATAAGACCATGGAGAAGGGATTTAGGAGTGTGCTAGTTGCAGCTGCTTGGGCCAGTGTCTGCTCAGGCACGGCAGTGAGGATCTGGCCTGCTGTTGTATTGGATTGTTCAGCTCACTGAGGAGGCAGATTCTTGTCTCCACCCTTACCACCACCCTTCCTTAGCAGATGGCTTGACAGGGTGCCCAGAGCCTGGGTTGTAGTGGGCAGAGGGTGAAAAACATAATGAACTTGCTCTCTTAGCCTTGCAGTGGAAAGACTGACACAAGCAGAGTTCCAAGCAGAAATCATGGAGGAAGATAAATAGGAAGGCGTTGGCACAAAGAGGCGTGGCCCTTCCAGCTGTTGTAAAGCAGGAGGGTTTTCATTGCCCTTAACTCCATTAGGCTCCATGGTCCTGTGTTGCCCAGCACGTGCCACTCTTGTGCTTCATTCCTACCTATGTCTCTCTCTTTTTTCCCCTCCTAGTCCCCTCTCTAGAGAGGAGAAAATTGTCAACAAAAATAACTTGCTTGCCTAATAAGGCTGAAACTGGACTAGAAAGAAGATTATTGTCTTTTTCTGATCAAATTGAGATGCAGTTCACCTTATCTCCTTCCACATGTTGTGTGCCGTAATGCTTAGAAGAACTGAAGGAACCTCTTTTTTGTTGTTATTTTTGGTTTCTTTAAAATCACTGTTCTCAGTTCTTTTGTGTCTTCCCCACAGGCAGAGAAGCCCCTTTGGGAACTGGCTGGACAGACAAACTTGGCTAGGCAGAATGCTCTTCCCCCAAAGGGAAGTTGTGGCTTTTTTAAGTCCAGGCTTATTGATGTAGCAGAAGGAACTGCTGTCACAGTCGTGGGGTTCTGGTGCTGAGCAACTTTGTGGAGGTCTTAGGTGTAGAGAGATTATAGAGAAACAGGGTCCCAGCTGATAAAGGAGGAGCCTGTATTGAGCAAGATGAAAGCCACAGCACTGGGAATGCAGCACAGGGGGAAGGTGCTTTCCCCACGGGCAGCTGGAGGAGAGCAGGTATGTTAGCTCATGCAATTCAGCAGCAGCACAGTATGGAAGGCCTCATTTTTACTCAGAGGAGGGAGTCTGAGATCTGCTCTTGGACCTTTTGGCTTTGCCTTGTCTCAGTGATGATAATACAAGGCCAGTGCCAGGCTTTGCTGGAGACAGAGGAGAAAGCCAATCTTTGCGTGGGTGCTTTGGCAGCACCAGAGCCCCACTTCAGCAGGAGCTGAAGTTCACGTGTGCTGGGGCTGCACCTCCTTATCTCCCACAGTGGGAGCAGCCTCTCCTCTGATATCAGGCCTTCCCAAGCACAGCTATCCTTGAGGATTTTTAGTGCACAGCAGTCACGTTTTCAGTGTTGAGGTATGGCCTTTGTCTCTTGGGAGTTTGATAAGCCCACACCTGCAGTATCTGCTTCTCCCATTCCTGAACTACAGCCTGTTGCCTCCTCTTCTCCCTCTGATTTGTCTCTCCCTTCTGCTCCCTTGGGCTGGAGCAGGTGTTGCTGGAATAGGAATGCTGGGGCTCTTCTGCAGAACTCCTGCCCTGCCTGCCTCCTGGACTTACTCACTTTCTTATTCTTGGGAAATTAAATTTAAACCAGACTTCTGTTGTAGTGGGAGGAAGGGGCTTTACAGATGAAATGCATTCTTTGTTTCTCTTTCTCAAGAACTGTTTAAACGTTTTTTGATTTAAGGCCAAGCCAGTCAGTGTTTCTGTCTAATTTGTCTGGCTAACCCTGTGTTTATTATCCTTAGGGAGCTAGAGTGCTTGTCATTAAAAATCTTCCTTCTTGTCCCTGGAGGGAACAGACACTACTAAGCTGGCTTTCACACAGTGATTTTCCAAGGTGGTGGCTTACCCTCTGCTCAGCCTTGCCTGTGCTGCCTGCTGGGACCTCTGCAGCCAGCTCCTGGTGGAACAGCCACCCCTCGAGGCAACTGCCACAAGAGGGAAGTCAAATGTACGTGTGAGAGAGGCAAAGCAGGAGGCAGGTTTGTGTCAGATCCTTGTTTCCCAGTGCTGGACTCTGAGGTGAGCACTGGAGCTCCTGCATCTTATCTGAACCAGGTTCTGAGATCTGAGAAGGGAAAGACCAAGAACCTTGTCCTGGCACTGGGCTGAAACTGGGATCAGACTACCAGAACCTGTTGTCTGTGGGTTGTTGCAGTCCATGGGGGCAGTGGGCAGTGAATCCTGCTGTCTCTCCTGGACCAAACTGTCCAGCAGATGGAGGGAATACATCACCAGCCTTTTCCTGCAGCCCTCTTCAGCCTTGTGCTTTTTCATTCCCAAAATCTTTTTCACTTTCAAATTGGTAAAAACTGGGGCCAGGAAATAGGTGAAACAGTGTGTGGCACACCCAAGCCTTGCACTTCTGTCTGTCTTTGTGCTTCCCACCTAGAAAGAGATTGTGTGCCTATGCATGGCTTTGGACTGGAGAATGCCTCTTCCTCTTTTGCCCCAAGTGAAAGGAAGGACATGGGCTTTGGTGGACCTGCAGCAGGTGAGCTTGCTGAAGCAGAAGGAGTAGGGCACGTTAGACATACTTGCCCATCTGGGGGTAATGCCACGCCCAAGTGACAGAAAAGACACGGTGACTTTGTGCCTGTGGTTGGGATGGAGGATGACATGCTCATGCCCAGTCTTGCTGTTGCTTTCTCTGATCTCTGTGTCCTGCTGAGGTGTTGCAGTTGTGCTGCCTAGGCCAACTTGCTCTGTGTCTCTGTGACAGATAAACAAGGAAACCGAGTTGGCATGGAAGGGAAGTGTCAGAGCAGAAGGGGTGTTCATTCCCTCTGCCTGCCTTGCTGTTTCCTTGTGGGATGGTGTCTCTTGCCCCCCTTAGTACCCCCGGGGCTCTCTCTGTGTCCCAGCTCCTGCCAGCAATCTCTGTGGCTGCTATGCCTCTGCACTGTGAAGATGTGTGTCCAGGGTCGCTCCTGGTTCCATCAGTGAACACTGGTGGCAAAGAGGGAAGGGATGGCTCGTCCTGGCTTCACTGACCTCTGACCTCAGTGAGAAAAGAGGGAGGTGAGTGGGAGAATGGATCCTGTATCCCTCCATCATTGTGTTCTCCTTACCCTCCCTAAACCCCTCCTTTCTGATTTCTGAGACATTGGACAAACTCAATCCTGTTATGGAAAGGGAAGGGGGTGGCAGGAGGGGCTCAGAGCCAGCATTGAGAAAGAAGAACTGTTTCTAATGCAATACACTGACATTTTAAAGCTTTGGGCACTACAGGTAATGGATTAAGAAGGGATCTGAAATACTCTTAAGACTAAGAATTCAAACCACTGTTTTTTCCTGCCTGTGTGGATGATGATGCAGTATCATCCTGGAGGTGGTCCAGCAGCACTTCTGAGCCTGGGGTCCACCTGGACCTACTGCTGGTGTTGCTCCTGGAGGGGCTCCAGGACACCCTGCTTTGGAAAAAGAATGCGTGGACTTGCCAAACACTAAAAAGAAAAGAAAAAATAAGAGCATCTGCAAAGCTCCTTTCAACTCTGTAATTTATAAACAGCAAATAATAATGAACTTTTTGTAAGGATAAATCAAATGTACATTCTGAAATCATTTTCTCTGTAAATGGTTGGATTTCATTTCACCCTTAAAGGGATGCTTAAAAGGAGGAGATAATAATAAAAATTGAAAAAAATTTACAAAGTATGAAAGGAAATCAAGATGTGTGTGGCAGCTTTTATTTCTGATTGCCTGGCCAAGGGGAAATGCTGGAAAATGGAATGAGGGAGCTTCCTCTCTTGGCAGAACACTGTTCCCAAGAAGGGAGATGGAAGAGCAGCCTAGCTGGTCTGGGGACTGATTCCTGATTTTGTAGGCTCATGTCAGACCTAATCTGCATGTTAGGTGAGTATCAACATCTAAAGGCACAAGTGGGGAATGATGGCTGCTATATGGCTCTCAGAAGAGCTGGTGGACATGGGAACCAGCATCATCTCATAAAATGGTCCCTTGACACCATCTTTGCTCCTTTGGATGCATCCATTTTTCCAAGTAAAGCCCTGGAAACCCTGGAGCCCCAAATTAAACCTCCCCACTGCAGAAATGACTCTCTGGGGGCTGACTTTTGGCATGGTAAATGAGAAAACACGACCTCCTTGTTTTGGTTTATTTTTAAATCTGTCTGCTGTAGTTTTGGCTGTTCCCATTACTTGGTATCAAAGCCTAGTACTGCTCTGAATCCTCCTAACCATCTGGCCTCTGCAGTGCTTTTGGCAAGGGCCTTCGTAAACTCATGTGTCACCTACAGCTATTTAATGTTTTACCTTTTGAAGTGTCTTATGCTTCAAGTTCATTCCTGATTCCATTTAGAGATAGTGACTGTAGGCATGATAGGTTATTTTCCTCATAATTATTAGCTCCAGTGAATCCCCTCGTCTTTCTTTCATCCATACCAATCTAATGTTTTCAATTCTCCTTTTGTGGAATGGTCTCATCAAACTAGAGGCTTGTGTTGTGCATTGCTGAATGCAATTCTGCTGCTTCCGTCTCTGGAACAAAGGGTGTGAAAGAAACCTGCCACGCAAAATTAGCAATTAAATTTTTCCATTTATAATTTTTAGCATCCTTAGTGATCACTGTATTTTTGTGCCTGAACAGGGGATAATCTAAAAATAGTTGATGACCAGCATGCTTGAAATTTCAAATTTTCAAGAGGGGAAGTATAAGTCTATAAGCATAGACCAATGGCAACTTAGTGAGACAGTTTAAGAAATGAGAGTTGACTAGGTCAAAGGTTCTCCCACGTTATTTTTCTTGACTCTAACACAAAATCTTTACTGACATTTATATTATTTTGAAATATAAAATGGCATTTATAAATGGCATTTCTTTGGTTTCTTGTGAGGTTTTAAAAGACCTTTTTCCCTGGAAAGCATGAGCTTCTGCTGCAGGAACTTCAAATGCCTCTGTGAGCAAGAGGGGTTGACTCTTGGACAAACCAGTCTGGGGTGGAGACCTTCATTTGCAGGAGCGGTGGGGAGCACCGCTTTTGGCCCCACCACAAGCCCAATTTACTATGTCAGAGGGTCCCTCAACACACCAAAAGAGATCTTGGTATGTCTTTTCTCCCAAATTTGCCCGAAATCAAGACAATGCAGCATGTATCCTGGGTATGGATACGGAGCCTTAAGCACCATATTGAATCAGGAGCCTGCAAGCCCTCTGATGCCAAGCAATCAGTCCTGCGTGTTTTGCAGAATTTCAGTGCCCCAGCGGGTGTTAGATGGGGCATGCATCATGGAGGAGCTCTGGTGTGACCTGCCTGGAAGTCAGTGGTTTCTCCCAAGCTCTTGCTCTTTGTCATGGATGTCTGGTGCTCATCCTGAGCCCTGTGCAGCACTGCTTGGTGGGGAGGTTGCAAGGGACCCTCTGGCTCTGGCTCACAGAGGGGCTGGCTCCTCTAAGCTGATTCCTTATTGATGCCTATCAGGCGAACTGATAAAGGGATGGACATGCTGTTTCCAAACACCAGGGTGCTTGGAAACAAAGGGACTTCATTATAAGCTTCAGACACTTTGAGAAAGCTGGAAGGGGGATACCAGACCCCATTTTGCCAGCTGTTTGTTTTTGTTGCTGGGATACGTTTGTTTCCTGCGTAAGGACACATTTTAATGTGCTGCTTAGCAGGGACAGTTAATTTTTAGGTATTAATCCCACTTGATATTATGCTTCTAGATCTTGCTGCTTTAGCAGCTCAGCTGGGGAAGCAGCGAGGTCTCAGCTGGGCTGGCAGGCAGCCCGTGCAGCAGCCAGGGAGAGTCACCCCAGCCCCGGAGAGTGTCACCAGCAAATGGCTTCATGCTCACGTGCCCACAGCTGCAGGCACTGGCTGCCCTGCTTTCCAGAGCACTGCCACGGAGAGGATTTGGCCACAGCCATGGCAGAAGGGAGGCACGTTCTTGCTTCCTGGCAGTGGCAGGTGTTCCTGAGACTCCTGGGCGTGCTGAAGGCAAACCTTCACCTGGGAGCGAGCTTTGCAGGGCTTTGCTCTGCTGCTGCAAAACTGACCCATCTAGAGAAGGGGCTCCAGATCACTGAAGTGAGAGGCTGACATAAGGAATATAATCCATGGATGCTTGGTTGAGGAGCCTGGCTTGGGGCCAGGCTGCTGCAAGCTTTGCTTTTGAAGCTGCAGCAGGGACAAGCATATCAACAAAAAGGTAAAGAATGAGCCCTCTTCAGCTAATGTTTGGGACATTACTGTAAGCATCTCTCAGATCCCCAGACATGAACCTTGGAACTAAGGAGCATCTGGCAATCCTGACATTTTCAGCATTTCTGTGTGTGCTTATTTTTTTAAGCAAAGTGAGAAATGAAAATAGCCCTTACTGTCTTTTAAAATATATTACAGCTATGTAAGAATACAAATCTTTCAAGGCCGTATCTCTCCTCACCCTGCCAAATGAAACACAATATAAAACTCCATTGTTTTACTCCTGTGTTTCCTGTGCCTTACGGCTTGAACCATGGAGCCTCTTGGCTGAAGTCCATCCCAGTAACGATTTAATTTGGGAACACACTTCACCTTTCTAAAAATAAGGAAAACTGAGAAGAAGAGCAAATAAGCTGTGCTGAATAAAAATCTAAAATGACTTTTCCAGGATCTGAAATTAAAGAAAATATGTTATCCGAGGAATGCATAAAATAAAATAACATAAGCCTGCCTCTATGCAGCAAACTCTTTCCTGGCATTTTAGCCCTGTTACACAGTCTGGACTTTTTCCAAAGAGAGAGCAACAAATCATCAGTTATATATTTTTTTTTTCCCTAAGACACTTACTAAGAACCAGGCATACACACAAAAATAAAAGAATGCAGAAAACATCTACCCACTTCTTTCTGCTTCACAGTGTTTTTAAAGCATTTGTCTCAAACTGTTACCCAGAAGTGAATGTCAGACCACAGTGAAACCAAACCAGGTAAATGGGACAGAAATAAATCTAAGGGCCCATGACTTAATGGGGCAAGGTGTGCAACAGGTGCCTTTGCTTAGAAAAAAGAGAAGCAGCAGGATACAGCAGCCATGCCTTTCTCAGGTGGTCTATACATACATGGGACCAAACCCCACCTGATGCTGGAGTCCAGATAACCCTTACACAAACCAAAATCCCATGTTCACGTCAAGAGGGCCTCATGCCAGCACACAGCAGGTGAAGGAGCACAAGAAAGCCTGAGGTCAGCATGTGCAGCTCAGCTCAGGCAGGTGGTACCACCAGCTGCAAGCCCTCTGCTCTCTGCCGACACTGCCCCTGCAGAAAACAGGGGCTGTCGTAGGGATGCAAGAGTGCAAGGACAACAGCACTCACAAAAGCAGAGTCTCTGAATGGCTCTGTAGACCTCCTGTAGCAAGCAGCTGGTGTAAAGTGAAAAAATGGGGTGGGGGAGGCCAGGGAATGGAATCTTACTAGTCAGGGAATAATGAGAAAAGTCTCCAACAAACCCAGCCACAGAGAAATTTGTTTGAAGAAACACAAGTCATGCTGGGAGTGAAAGTGGGCACAGACCAATTGTAAAAGTACTACAGAAACAATTTCAATGTCTTAGGTAATAAAACTGAGGCTCCTCAGTGACTGTCAGTGCAGCCCCTCATGGGGACAGCAGCTCTGCTTCACACAGGAGACCACTTGCTGCTGACAGTGTTTGCAGCCCCCTGCACTGCAGGGATGGAAGTCTGGGGGTCTGAAAAGCCCCACTTCAGCTGCAGCCAGGCTGAGGCTGTTCCCTTCTTCCCACTGTCAAGAACGTACCCTGAGCATGGCATCGGGTATTTACTGTCCCTACTAAAATGTGGGTCTCAGCTCTAAATCAGGAATGCTCCTTGAAAGGTGGCTATGTACCAGTTGTCTCTCCTCCCTCATCACCTGTCTTCCCACAAGCACTCAACATCAAAGCTGCTGGGGCTTCAGGGAATGAAGCCACATGTGCCACCCTTGGGCCTCCGCCCTTCCTGGCTCGTCACAGCTGGAGAGCAGGAGCTCAAACGCCATTAATCCTTGTGACTGTTCAGGAAAAGTAAAGAAACAGGGCTGCAGTTAGGAGAGAGCTGTTGAACGGGGCTGAGACTGCCAAAAGGCCTCCTATGAGGTCCATTTACTAGAAGATAGTAAGGGTATTAAGCTCAAGCTCAGGTACCATTGGTGGGTCACTATCCATCTTGCCCCTCACATTTTAGAACTGCTCTCTGGCTCCTCTAAGAGACCAGCCCTCTGCTCCCAAGCACAGTTTGTTTCCCATCCCTGCACAGCCCCTCCAAGATGCCGTTTGCAGCTCTGAGGCTCACATTCACCTCCCTGCTGCCCAGGGCGGGTTTGCTGGCTGGTGACAGGCAGCACAGGGAAGTCTCCCTGGCTGGGAATGGTCCTGCCCTTGCAGAATGGGTGGTGGCAAGCCCTGGGCATGGCACTTAGCTCCAAGGAGCAGAGTCTGCAAGGCAGACTCAGAGGCAGCCATTTGCTGTTTTTAGTGGCTATCAAAGCCTGTGGCAGTGGCTGCTTGAGCAGGAAGACTGGCTGCAAGCATGAGAAGACCAGCAGAGGAGTGGCAGCTCTGGAGACCCCCGAGGAGGTGGGGGACAGGAGGGAATGTCTTCGTCTTATTCCAGGTAACAGCACGGGTTACTGTGCCCTGTCACACTGCTGCCTTTGATATTTCAAGCTCTCTTGGTCATTTCGAGAAACAAAGGTTGTTATTGTTCTCCAGGAGCACAGCAAAGGTCTGCTCCCTCCTCTCTGCCTGCACCTGGCCCTATCAGGGCAAGTAAATTCCCTTTTGTACAGGGACACAGGCTGGAATCACAGGGAGTGCCCCATTCCCAGTGAGTCCATGGGCAAAGAAGCCACCAGGCAACAGGGTTCTCAGGCAATGGGGCCCTGAGGCCCTGAGGGCAGCACAAGCGTTTGGGGGTGCTGGGTGGGTCCCAACAGCTCCTCAGCAGAATTTGGGGAACCCTGGAGATGGGGAGGGGATCGTGCTTCACTGTCTCAAGGCAGAGTTCCAATTGACACCGCCAGCATGTCACCAGAGGCTGGGCACTCGCACGGCAGCTGGAGTGACATCGGTTGTGTGCTGCTCGCCCCGGCACTCGCCCTCCTCTTTGCAAGAGAGAAGGGGCAGGGTGAGGCCCCTGCCCAGCCCATGCAGCGGGCACAGCGAGTGACGTCCCCGCAGGGGCTGGGGCACTGCGGAGACACCGCTCAGTGTGGGTGGAGGAGCTCACAACACGCACACGCAGCTGCTGGCGAGGGGCCCAGGAGCTGGCAGCCAGCCTGGGGGGAAAGAACAGAGAGAAGCACCAAAACAGGCACAACCCAAGGGGGCCGGGCTGGGGAGGTGGCAGTCCTTGGCTGCCGTGGCAGGAGGGCAGCAGGGAAGTCCATCACTGCTCGGCCTGACCAGCAGATCCCATTGGTAGCGCACCAGGGGTTTGCCACACGTGGCTGCTCGAGTTTTGATCCAGACTTGTGAGTTTTGGGGACTGGGCCCATCAGCACACCTGCCTAGGGGTGACAGAGCCCGCTTGTGAGAGAGAAGTATTTCTGAGGATTAACAACCCAAGGAGGAGGCAGGAAGCCGGGAGGAAGGTTCAAAGATCGATTTTCATTCTGGCAGCAGGTTAAGAGTAGGGAATATTAATGCTGCCTGCGAGGTCTTGGATAGCCCAGTGTATGAACTGATGATCTGGAAACAAAGATGAGCAATATACCACACATTTTTAAAAGTTGACTCAAAGCTATTGACTCTTGAGGAGATCAAAAAGGACTGAGTAAAATGCAAATGTGGCAAATAGGGAACATCACATATTTGCCAAGGATCAACTGGATATGTGCAAGGTCAGAAGAGGGAAAACAAATTGCACATAAGAATTACAAAGCTCCAGATGTTCTCTTGCAACCCAAGAAATGATATGGATGTCACACAAACCCTGGCTCTGAGAGTAGCTGCAGGTTAAAAAAATCCATACACAAAATATTAGCATGCAGAAGGAAGAAGGAGGGAATAATATGGAAAATATGATAATGCTATTATGTAAATCACTAGTGCTGCCTCTCTGGGAATACTGTCTGCAGTTCAAGTAAGCTCTTCTCAGAAAGGGCTGATTAGGGGCATGGCAATTTGCTCACAGAGAGATCAAAACGATTGGAGTTGTTTATCTCAGAAAGGAAATGAACAAGAGGAGATTGGCACAGAGCGAGCCAGTCCAGGGCTTCTGTTTTTCTTCCTGTTCAGTTCTATCACTGTCATATCTGGTGTCGCTGAGAACTGTGTGAAGTGATGTGGCTCTCCTCTGTCACACACCATTTGCTCTTTCTGTCACCCTCCCCTCCAGGGGAGGCACAGCACATTATATTTTATATTTAGGTAGGACCTGGGGAGGAGGGGATGGCTAAGGAGAAATATATATGCCCCAGAGACGCCTCATAGTAGAGAAGGTGAGAATGGAAAACTGGCATTTGCACCTGGACAGTGGAGCAAAAAGTTCTGGCTTTGGGAGTGTCCTTCTATGAGCTCAGGCAGAGCCCAGAGAGGCTGCCAGCTACTGCCCTTCTCCTACAGCCTGGAGGCTTCCACACCAAGCCCTGCTCTCGGGGGGCTCCTTGGAGATAAAGATAAGGAGCTTGAATTTGATAAGTTAGTCTGTAAAAAGCATCCCAGAAGTACCTTGAAATGCAGCATTGACCCACTGCTCTCTTCCAGGGGAGGGTCAGGTTGGACATTAGGGGGAATTCAGTCGCAGAAAGGGCCATTAGACCTTGGGGATGGGCTGCCGGGGAGGCGGTGGAGTCACCGGCCCCGGCGGTGTTCAGGAAAGACTGGACGCGGCACTCAGTGCCGTGATGTGGTTGACGAGGGGTTGCTCAGCCAGAGGCTGGACTCCCTGACCTCAGAGGTCTCTCCAACTTTAGGGAATCCGTGATTCCGTGACCGCGGCTCACGGCAGACACGCTGCCTCTCGGGGCCGGCAGCCCAGCGCTATGCTGCAGCGCACGGAGCCCCGCACGGCAGAGGGAGCCCCGGGCAGAGGGAGCCCCGGGCACACGGAGCCCCGGGCAGAGGGGGCCCGGCTGCCGGCGGGCCCTTCCCGGCCGGGAGCATCCCGGGCAGCCGCTGTGGGACGGGCACGGCCAGCTCCCCTCCCGGCCGCCAGGGGGCACCAGCGCCGCGCCGCCGCCGCCTCAGGCACGTGCGGCTCGCTGCCCGCGGCGCCGGCGCTGCCATTGGCGGGCGCGGGGGCGCGGCCCGGAAGCAGAAGCGCGGNCGCGTCCCTCGGGAAGGGAGAAGCTGACCCGGATCCCGCTCTCGGTCACTCCTGTGCAGGTCGCCCGCCCGCGCCGCACAGCTGTCCCCCATGGCCGCGTGGTCCCGGGAGGCGGTGCTGACTCTGTACCGGGCCCTGCTGCGCCGCGGCCGCGGCCTGCGCTACACCGACCGGGATTTCTACCTCGCCGCCATCCGCCGCGAGTTCCGCCGGAACCAGGGGCTGCAGCGGCTGGAGGACAAGGAAAGGCAGCTGGAGAAGGGGCAGGCTTTCCTGCAGAGCAGGCTCGGGGGCCTGGTGTAGGGATTCCCTGTACCTGAACGACGTACCTCGCCCTTCTGTCCAAAATCACCTCGCCAGCCAGAAGAGATGGTTCACGCTCACTACCCACCGCTTTCTTGAAGAAATCCTGAAGGTGCTTCCACAGGCACACCAGGAGGGCTCTCCTGTTCTCTTCACAGATGCAGTAGGTCACAGGTAGGTCATTTACAATGATATAACCGCATTGTTCCTGCTGCTGTCACAGAGAGCTTTGCAAAAGCACGGGGTTTTTCTGCTTGTGGATGACAAGAGATTGTATTCTTGGTTCATCCAGGCAGGAACAATACCCCTGGCTTGGCTTTAGGAACAACAAAGGGCAGTTTTAACCCCCCCCAGGCAGGCAGGCTGAGAATCTTGGAGACTGACTCAGAAAACAGACCTAAACTCACAGTGCAGGAGTTTCTTGGTGCTTTCATGTAGGTTCACTGGGGATCCTGTGGGTACAGTGATGGTAAGTGTGTTTTACAGGATCATTTAGGTTGGAAAAGGCCTCTGATATCATTGAGTCCTATCTCTGACTGATGACCACCTTGTAACTAGAACATGGCACTTCGTGTCACCTCCAGGTTAAACACCCCCAGGCATGGTGACTCCATCACCTCGCTGGGCAGCCCATTCCAATGTCTAATCACCCATTCTGTGAGGAAATTCCTCCTGATGTCCAGCCTCAGCCTTCCCTGGCACAGCTTGAGGCCATGTTGGCCAGAGAGACTCTTTAAATTTAAATCTCAAGGTCAGGTTAAATGGTATTTGAGGACACAAAAGCACACATGTAAGGAAATATTCATGTCAATGTTTTACATGATTTGTCTTAGAGTCAAACCCCCCAGCCTTGAGGGCAGGAATAAACATCAAATTAAGACAAGAGAGCTGTTTCTTTTATGATGTGTTGTGGTCTCTGCTGTTGATTCTTTGAAGTATCTGGGACTGGACTCTGTTCAGAAATTAATCTGTGAATGGAAGTTCTGAGACTGCCTGTCAGTTCTTGGGGAAGATTCCACTTTGTTCCAGACAGTTGACCAACCCTATATTGCCTTGTCTGTGAGAAAAATCACACTTGTTACATTAGAAATGAGAAAATAAATTGGCTGTGCTTTGGTTGAGAAGCACAAATTATAAGAAAAATACCTGAAGAGTTCTAAGGTTTTGCTTAATAGGCACGATTTTGTTGCAAAATACCACGGAAGTAAATTCTACTTTCTTTCATTAAACCTATTCAGTTGTTAGAAACCTCACATCAAATTTGGGTGTGTTCCTGAGGCATTGGACATGGCTTGGTCAGTACTGCCCTGGCACTGCTGGGAACAAGCAGCAAGATCATTAGAGAGGGTGCAGGGCTGGGTGGTCCCTTCCTGTGGCAAATCCCGGGAGCGGCGGGCGCGAGGCGTGGGAGAAGGGGATGAAGTGTCGTAACGTTCCCGCTCCTCGCAGGTGAGATGGCGGGCGCTGGGCAGCGCAAGGGCAAGAAGGATGACAACGGCATCGGCACCGCCATCGACTTCGTGCTGGCCAACGCGCGGCTGGTGCTGGGCGTGGGCGGCGCCGCCATGCTGGGCATCGCCACGCTGGCCGTCAAGAGGGTGAGTGAGCGCCGCGGCTGGCAGCGGGCACGGAGGGAAATGAGCCGGGGTGCCGGCAGTGGCCTGGGTAAATTGGAAGCGTTGGGACCCTCGGTGACTCAGACTCTTCCTGGTTTAGATGTACGACCGGGCTATCAGTGCTCCCAGCAGCCCCACTCGCTTGAGCCAGTCGGGAAAGAGAAGCTGGGAAGAGCCAAACTGGCTGGGCTCCTCCTCACGCCTGCTGAGCCAGGACATGAAGACCAGCCTCAGCCGCTCCCTGCAGACCCTTCCCACTGATCCTTCAGCTGCAGACACGGGTAAGAGGTGTGGTCCTGCATCCTCCTGCATCACAGACTCACCCAGGCCTATAAACCCTGCATTTGTTTAAAGGAATGCAGGGAAGGAAATTCCCTGTTTTGCCAGGAATTTTTATGTTTTTCATTTAAGCAGGTCCACTGGTAACTTCAAGAATCAGAACTGACATTGGGAATTAGTCAGTAATAGTCATCTATTTGCACTCTTCATTCCTCTCATGACTTCATCGTGTTAAGCTTTATTCTCCCTCATTTTTGCTCTTTCAATCTGAATATCTAATCTTTCCTGATAGAAAGCTGTTCCATTTGTTTCAAGCACTCTGCTGCCTTTCTTTGGGTCATTCCAGTCTGCCTGCATGTTTTTAAGGGGACATTATTCGAGCTGTGAATGTACTAGCAATTTATAACAGTATTTCCTATATTATTGCTACCATTTTCCAAATAATTTCTGGATTGACGTTTCCCTGTTTAGTGCTGCTTATCACTGTGTTTGTCTTCAATAGTCTATAGAAAATGTCCTGTCGTTTTCTTTCTGGGTGGGATAATCAGTAATTTAGAATCCAGCCATGTTTTGTTACGTGTGATTGGTTCTTTGTTCTCAATGGTTTTACTTTCTATCCCTGGTCATTCATTTCAGGAGATTTACACTTGGAGATTTAAACTAAAAATCAGAATCAAGCTATTAACTTGATTTCCAGACTATATTAAAGGAAGTTATCTTTGGGATTGCAGTAGGTTTTCTGCTGAGGAAACATTAAAAACTAGACAGCTGTGTTAAATGGGGTCTAATAATTTGATTGGAGTCCCCAAGCATATGGGCTGAGTAATAAAAACATTGATGATGGTGTCTTAAATTCTTCAATTAAAAGTAAATTAAAATTCAGTATGGAAAAATTTTTTTTTCCATAAATAGGCAATGAAATTCAGTTCCCTATGATTTTGTGCATTATTTCCTTTACACAGAAAAGCTCAAATCTGTCCAAAAGAGCCTAGTGGGACAAGAGACAGCAGATGCTCAGGCTGGGCTAGATGGGTTTGTGTACAGCTTGGTCAGCCATTCCTCACATGCTGTGTGGCCAAATCATCAAACAAATCTGCAACAGCCAATTGCTTTAATGGGGACATTGACTTGGGGATTTCTCCTACACCCCTTAGGTATCACAGCCCTTCCAAAGCTCTTACATGTGTAATTCCCCTTCAATTCTCATTGTTAACTTCTGAAACTTTTCATTAAGAGAAGTCTGAAACTGATGGGAAGCATTGATTTATTTCTTTGGGAAACCAGTCAGAAAAAAAGGGGCTCAGAGAATCTGTGCAGGTCAGTGTTTAGTAACACAGATGGCAACAAGCCTTGTGTTGTTGCATTGTGCCTCTGAGTGGGCGCTCTGGTCTTTTTCCAGAAGGTTTCAGGGAGGTATCACTGGAGCTATGCTGGCCTGAGCTGGGATGGCCCCAGGATCTGTCAGCTCATCATCCTAATAACTGTGCTGATCAGACTCCCAACAACTATTTAATTTCCAGGTGGCACAGTATTCCCTGATCTCATATGCTAGTCAGGACTGGGTTTGGCTGGTAATTTGTAATAATCTGTTTCAATGTTAAAAACTCAAAGAGATCATGGTAGTTGTTCAAAAGTGTTTTATTCACTGGTCTGGCATCACACAGAAAGCTTTTGAACTGGTAACAGCACTGAAATTTTGATTAAATTGACCTGAGATAACTGTCCACGTAGCCATTAAAATTACATCCTTGTACACAGTATTAGTATGGCTAAATTTCAAATCTAGTAACTTGTTTTCATCCATTTTGCTGCTCTTAGTAGTATGTTCTGAAGTTCCTCAGCAGGCCCCTTTGGAGTGGTATCTGTGTAAAGCCTGCAAAATGTCTGCCAAGGGCTTTTTGAGACCTGTGAGACCGCAGTTCCGCGCTGCAGATTCTGTTCTGCGGAACACTTCACAGCGAAATCAGCTGCAACCTCAACCGTTTTCCTTCTGTCTTGCAGACATTTTTCGACCCACAAAGCCCAAGCCATCTGCCAAGAGGAGTCAGGTGGAGCTGAAGAAGTCCCGCCTTCGTCTGTCGCTGCAGGAGAAGCTGTTCGCGTACTACCGGCGGCGGGTGGCGATCCCGGCGGACGAGCAGGCCCGGGCCAAGCAGGCGGCTGTGGATATCTGCGCGGAGCTGCGCAGCTTCCTGCGCGCCAAGCTGCCCGACATGCCCCTGCGGGACATGTACCTCAGCGGCAGCCTCTACGATGACCTGCAGGTAACTCCTGGGGAGCAGCACGGCTCCTTACTCAGCAGGCTGACCACGCAGGGCTGTTTCAGGCTTCCCTCTTGGCACTGCTGGCTCAGCACAGCGTTCCTCAGTATTACGGCCCCTGGTGTCACCTTTCCCACTGTGGAGCCAGGCGTTGATTTCCACAGTGCTGTTTGAACAGGCAGGACCAGGCTGCTCGGTCATTGTCTGCAAAGCCTTTGCTTTTTGCTGGTTTATTTCTCCAAAATATCTCAGTCCTTCTTTGCTTCCCCTCTGTCTCTTCTTTTAGTTGTGTTTTTCTTGCTGTTTCTCTGGTAGACGTCTGTTTCTCTCCATCCTTCTGTAACCATCCAAATACATTCCCTTAGAACTCCCATGTATTCATGTAGGTCTTTCCTACCCTTTTTTTTTTTTCCTAATGCATGACACACCTGGATTGGACAGCAGTCCCTGCTGCAATATCTCCCTGATGGCAAGATGCCCGTGGCTATAGTGAGTGATTCAGAGGCACACTTCTTTGTTTGAGTCAGAGTTTTGAAATGGAGCATGGAATGCCCAGTGAAACTTAGATCTGTGGTCTTAATCACATTGATGAAAAGGGATCTTTAATGACCTTTTTCCAAACAGTGTGGCAGACCAGGTGAGGGCAGTGTACCTAGCTGTAGGATTGGATTATTAAACCATGGCAATGGAAGCTTGTCAAGAATACTTGACAATACTTGACAAACTTAATACTCTGTCTCCTGTTTAAATTGTTGTGTGGTGTTGCTGTGCCCTAGGCCAGCTGCATCTCACAACCAAGGAGCGGACTTAAAGCAATATGAGGCAGAATGATTCATCTATCTGCAGTCCATGTCAGGTCTCTAAATAGTACATACCATGTAGGCACCAGCTTCGGCTATACCTTGGAATTATCCCACTGATGGCTGGAAATAGTCCTTCAGAATGCCTTTGAACAAAGGGAGGTTGGGAATCCTACGCAGAGGAGAGTGAGACAGCTGAATTGTTATTCCAGGTTCCTTTGGAGAGAAGGCTGTCTAAAGGTGGTGAATAAAATGAATGTGCAGAGAGAAAGCTTATTCTTACTGACTTTTCTCTCTTGTGAAAGGTAGTGACAGCTGACCACATCCAGCTCATTGTACCTCTCATGCTGGAGCAGAACCTGTGGTCGTGTATCCCTGGGGAGGACACTATCATGAACATTCCTGGCTTCTACTTGGTGCGCCGAGAAAACCCAGAGTACTTTCCTCGCGGGAGCAGCTACTGGGACCGCTGTGTGGTGGGAGGTTACCTTTCCCCCAAAACTGTAGCAGACACCTTTGAGAAAGTTGTAGCTGGGTCCATCAACTGGCCAGCAATTGGGAGTCTCTTGGACTATGTGATCCGGCCAGCGGCTCCCCCAGCAGATTTGACACTGGAAGTCCAGTACGATGCAGACCGGCATCTTTTTATTGACTTTCTACCATCCCTGACACTGGGGGACATCGTCCTCGTTGCCAAACCTCACCGATTGGCCCAGAATGACAACTTGTGGCGACTGAGCCTGCGGCCAGCAGAAACGGCTCGACTCCGTGCCCTGGACCAGGGCGATTCCGGCTGCCGCTGCTTGTGCCTCAAGATCTTCAAAGCAGTATGCAAGTTAAACCCAGCTCTGGGACACCTCACTGCCAGCCAGCTCACCAACGTCATCCTGCACCTCTCCCAGGAGGAGTCCGACTGGTCCCAGGACATGCTGGCTGACCGCTTCTTGCAGGCACTGAAGGGGCTGATCCGCTACTTGGAGGCAGGTGTCCTCCCTAGTGCCCTGAACCCCAAGGTGAACTTGTTTTCAGAGCTCACCCCTGAAGAAGTGGATGAGTTGGGCTACACCCTCTACAGCTCTCTGTCAGAGCCAGAGGTCTTGCTGCAGACGTAATGGGGCCTTACTAGGGAAGTGTGGATAGGGTTTAGCCAGTGCAGACTTTGATTACTGCAAATTATGTCTCTTCCACTTCTCCCTATCTCCCTCCCTCTCTCTCTCTCTTTTCACCACTCCCCCTTTTGGTTCATTAGTAATTCCTGCTGTGGAGTTGGTGCTCCCACTGAATTTCTTGGTGCTACTGGTCCATTTCCACCATCTCTGCCCCAACAGGTATCCATTGGCTAGGGAAGAGAGGTTAAAACTGCATCTCTGAGGTCTTCATATAAATTCTGCTGAATTTTAAGTGTCTACCAAAAAAATGAACCAAACTATGCACTTCTTTCTTCTGTAGTACACTTACTGCAGCAAGCCCTTTTTGGTCTGAAGAAGGTGGAACTGGGCTGGTAAATCCAGTGATGATTTTAGCAGACTTGCACTGAGGTTGTTTAATTTCCTCCAGCCTGACTTTGCCCCATGTTTCTTTTTCTCTGCTGTCCCACACTGTCTCACTTTCCTTTCTTTTATGTCCTTTTGGCCCAATCATGCAGGGCAGACTGAGTGAGATATTTTGGATAGGGTTCTTTTTGTATTTCTGAGTGGATAATGATTACACTGGCAATATTTAAGGCTGTAGAGCTTGAAATTGGAGAATTCCCACAGCTGCTCCCTTCTCATCCTTTACAAGCTGGGTTCAGGATTAAGGGCCAAAATTTGTCCAGTCTGCTGCAACACAGCCTCCTGTACAGGCAATTCTTGTTGAAGCTGTCACAGGGGAGGAAGGAACCTTTGTGGTCTGGCTGTGTGATGAGGCTGAAGGAGCAGAGCTTGCTGTTCCTGCCTAGCCAGATCTGCTGGGAATGGCCTAGGAAGTGGAAAACAAGGCAGCTCTTCAGTTGTCTCTGGCCTAGAGGAAGAGAGGATGATTATTGGGGTGGGGAGGTGGGGTAGGAGACACACATGGGAATGGGGATTATTTTTTTCATCTACACCCCAAGAGCTTATGGCTGTTGTGGTTTACTAGAGGTGGAAACAAGACTGCATGCATCAAAGGGTTAGGAATAAGCACACACAAGCCAGATTCTCACCAGCTCTAAAGGCTGTGAAGGTGATAGAACTGAACTGGTGTCATCAGCAGGGTTCTGTCCCATACACTGGCCTTAGGGTACATACACAAAGGTATGGGGCATTTAGGGATATATTAGCTTTGCCATCTGCTCTGTGTGCTTTAGTCTCCTCCCCAGAACTGAGGCTGTCCATCCCCTTCCTCATTCCCATGTGCTGACTTTCCAGTGCTCCTATTTTACAAATACTCTTAGAAAGCTGGTGAGGGCACACCTTCCCATCCCATCTGTTTGGACCTGTTGGCAGTGCAGTTCTGCCCACTCCTGTCTATGGCTGCTCTCAGGCTGTAGACTCTTTATACTCTGCATTATGCCACCTGCTGTCTTCAAAAAGTGGGAGAGAAGGTGTCCCCCTGGGTCTGGAGCTCTGTGTGTGGATCTCAAAAGACCAGCACAACTATAGTTTCAGAAACATATTTGCCTTTTCCCTGCTTTAGGAGCTTTTTTTCACCCTTGCTGTCCAGCCTCCTTAGCCAGTGGAGCGGAGTACTGTAGCAGCAGAGTTTGGAGGGAGCAGGAATCCTTTTTTCCTTTTCTCCTCTCTTCCTCTCAGGACTTCCCCCATCTTTGACAGAGATGTTTCAAGGTGAATTTCAGGAGTGGAACCACGGAGGGAAGTCTTTCAACCTGAGTGTTTTTCAGAGGTAGTGCTGGTGAGGTGAGGCAGGGATTATCTTTCTTGGACAATCCGTCCATTTTGGCTGATGTGTCAGATAGCATTCTGTATACAGTGATAACGCAACATTGCATTTTAAATTATTTAATCCTTAGGGTACTGGTATTTTCTAGACTGCCAGATGTGTATTTTGAAGTCTGTGTGTGTATATAAAGTCTATAGTCTATCAAAGGTTAACAGGAATCCCATTTGTATGACTTTGTGTTTTGTAAGTTTTGCAGCAGTCAGTGTTGGTCAACTGTTGATTGCTCTTCACTCTGGTTCCCAGATTTTTTCCCCTCTTCCTTCCCTTGCCCCCACTGCCTTTCTGATGTCAGCCTTCCTACCCTAAAAGCAGACAGACTTGGAGCCTATAGGCTATTGGGGGGAATTCCCCTTGTTTTTAATTACTTGAAGGTCAACAAAAATATTAAAATATCTGGGTTGTCAGGAGCTCCCCCAAAACTCATTTCTTCAGAGTGATGTCACCCCTCACTTGGTGCTGACTCCAGTACTGTGGTTTTCACATTTTAACAGCAATGTCGTTGGAAATTATTGAAACTCTAGCTAAAAAAAAAAAAAGTGAGATATGACTTGGGAACAGTTGTCGCATACATATCTGTATATATAATTTTTTACATGAATGCTTTTACTTCTTCCTGGCAACCTAATGAATTAATATTTTATGGCCATTTTTTGCTGCTATCGAGCTCAGTTTGTGTATCAAATGGAGACTGAAGCTGCCTTTTTGCCTTTTCTGTAGACTCTGCTCCATTTCACTTGCATCAGCCATCTCCATCATTTCTTCCCTTCACTTTTGCCCTCCTCTGAGCTAGCCACGAGCCTGTGCTCAGGAGGCAAATGATCACTTCCTACAGGCAGCCACCACAGCAGGCAATAGCTGCCCTGGCAGTGGCAGTCTTGACAAAGGCCAAAGATGTGATGGGTCACAGGGACACTGCAACTAGGAATATTTTAAGAGCACAGGGTCAGGTATAAGAGGCAATAGAAGCAGGGAAGAAGGTGTAGGGTAAGTATGCAAGAAACTTCCAGTAATGCTGCACCCAAGCTGTGGGTCAAACAGAATGTTGCAGAGTCTTTCAAACTGGCACCTTTCAGTATTAAATGCAGTACATGTGTTGATGTACAGCCTGGAGGGCTGGCTTACCTACAGTAGGCTACTTCCTGGTCAAATCTGTAGCACAGAGCAGGAGAACCTAAAGCTGAATGTGAAAAGGGCAGCTCCCAGCCACCTTCCTGGCAGAGCAGCTCAGAGACAGACTGATTGTAAGAGGCCCAGGGCATGCATGGGGCTGGTGGCTGCCTCAGCTCCAAGAATGTCTCCGTGTGTTCTGCTGTAGCTTAGCTCACATAAGCTTCCCATGAGATTGTCTTATTCCCTGTAACCACAGGGTGAGGACCAACTTGCTCAGCTGTGGGTTTCACTGCTGCTGAGCTCCACTGCTAATCTTTCAAGTCAGATGGATTTCTTTTCCCGTGTTTAAAAGCAATTATGGAAACAAGAGGCAGCTTTCTGCCCCCTGGCAAGCTGCCATCAGGCCCTCATTCTTAGCATGTGGGCATGCAGTGAGAAGTGAAGAGATGATGCCTCATCTCTCCCAGGCCTGGAGGCTGTGGATTTGCAAAGGGGAAAGTCCAAGTGCATGATCTGTGACAGAGTGTGTGAAATTCTGAAATAAAATTACTTTCCACAGTAACCTGGTTGTCTCTGGCATGTTTATAAACAAAGGAACATCTCTTTGCTTTCATCTGGGTGCATCACCTTCATGCTGATACAATTCTGCGCCACACCAGTGCTTGGGGACTGACTTGCCCCTTGGTGATTCACTTTCTTTCCCTGTGCAGCTCTGGGCACTCAGCACTTTGCAGCTTGTCTCGAGGGAGCAGTCAGCTCTGCGCAGCAGCGTCCTGGCTCCTGGCAGCTTTCACACCAGTCACAAGATGATGCGTAACTGTGGCGCCGAGCCTCTCATCCTCTCTCTGACAGTCCGCGTGCCCGGACAGGCACCTGCTTTTCATGTGGTCTCCAGCCTCCAGAGGCTTCCGTGCCTCTGGAATATTAAACTTTCCTGTGCGGGCTGCCCCACCCTTGTTCAGTCACACCTTGGTTTTTGTGTGCCAGGCCTCTCCCCTCCCAAATGCACTCATCTCTTATCCAGGCATCAGCCTTGAGGCAGCGAGGAAGCTGCTTTGCCAGGGGCCTGTGTCTGGTGTGTTGAAGTTCTTTACAGTAGGACCCAGTTTTGTGTGCCTGCTTGGGAAGGTGGAGTGGAAATGTTGAATGTCAAATAACATGTGAAGTCGTGCTGCTTTTGATGGGTCTCAGGCTTCTTAATTCTTGGAAGACATGCTACGGTGACAACATTGTCCTGTAAGACTTGTCTTAATGAGGACTCTGTAATGAACTATTTTGGAGCGTATTTTGTGATACAAAGACAGTCTACATCTCCAAATTTTTCTTTTTTTCTAATATTCCTTGCCTGTGTTGCTTTGGGGGTTTTTTTCCCTTTAATCTGTTCTGTGGTAGAAACAGATCAGATGAGATCAAGCACATTTCATGCCATACAGAGTCTTAGAGGAGCAGCTAAAATAAGCTGCTCTGTGAAATCTGTGACAGGTATTACCCCCTCAAGTTAAAGCCCCTGGAATGCCTAGAGCCTGCAATACATGGTTAATATATGCAGCAGTTTGTAGCTTTGCATAAAAGCTGTCCTGGCATGAATAGGGAGGAGAGATCATAAGATAAGTGTCTGTTTAATGTAAAGAAGAAATAATTGAGGGGAGTGATGATAATTATTGCAAATATGGGAAAAGTTACTACAAAGGAGAAGAGCACAAGTAGTTCTCCAGGCTGTAAAGACTTAGAATCTCTTTTTGTTCTTAGCCTAAGGAACAAACAGCTTAGGAGGAAAATGAATTTTGGAATAAACAAAATATTTTGCCCACTTTGTTGTATAACCACAGTCCTGTCCTGGATATTGATGTAGCTGAGTTTACTTTTTACTTATTTTTTCATCTCTTAATTTTAAAAATAAATACATAAATTCTAGCCTATTTTGTATCTAATCTTAAACTGGGGAAGAAAGGATGACTGAACCCCAGATTTGAGATTATCATGCTAAACTGTTGAACTGCATTAATAATGTTTCTTTTTTTTGTTCCCAAATACTTAGTTCCATCCATGGTTTTTTAAGGTTTATTTTAATATTCTAAACTTTAGAAAAGCTGCAGACAGCTGCCGCTTTTTAAATTTAGTCTCATAGAAAAAAAAAAAAAAAAAAAGAGCCTCTTCCAACTTTTAGTTTCACAGAAAAAAAGAGGAGCCTCTTCCAAATGAGGAATTTTTCTTAGAATAAGATATAGATATATAGTTATATAGAATAAGATAAGATATATTTGCTCACTTCCTGTGCTGTTCAATGGCTCCAGCATGGCTCACTGAATCTGGGACTGGATCTTGAAACGTGGGGCCTTGCCCACAAATACAGCAAGGAAGAAATGGGAGATTCTGCCTCCTACCAGGGAAACCCAGTATTGGCTTCCAGCCCCAGGAGAGCTGCTGCAGTCCAGACAATCAGGGAACTGTTTGAGATACCTGGATTTTATCTTCTTTATCCTTGGCAGGCTGAGTTACTACCTGAGTTTACTATCTGAGTGATTCAAGAAATATTCTCCTCCTCCCTTTTATTCTTTTTTTTCTCTGTCCTTTTTTTCTTTTTTTTTTTTTTTTTTCAAGATTCAACATCTTAGAATAGCTTTCATTTAACAAATGTGTTCCTTACACAATCAGGGATAAAGTTTTTACTAGCTTACTTTGAGAAGGACAGCATTACTCACAAGTGAAGGAATGTGCTGGTGAGCAGGCTATTACTCCTTTCTTTACAGAATGTGATCCTGTGGAATAATCCTGCAAACAATAAAGCAAAAGAGAGTGGTAAGACCAATGGGTAAGGCAGGGAAAACCTGAAATCATTCTGTAGATAGGAAACAGTAGTTCTTGTCATTTTACAAAAGGCAAAGAGGGTGGGACACAGGGTTTGGCTCAAGGAACTCAAACTTCTCATGATCTTAGGCTTTCCTAAGTACTCATGCAGGAGTCAGTTCTGAACAAAATCACATTAAACACACTAAAAGTCAGATTGATTTTTATTTTGCTGCCCCGGTTCAATTTCCCTGGCTCCTGTGGCTAAGTTGCTCTTTGATCTGTCTATTAACACTCAGTTCTAAGCTGCTCAGGGGAAATATACATATAAATTCTAACCACATTCTTTGTGAAAAGCCTTCTCCATACAAATAAAGGACAAAAGCTGCTCACTTGTGTTACTTGTTTTGTTTAGGATTTTCTTTTGTTAGGCAACAATTCTCTGGCTTCAGTGCAATTCCACCCTTCCCCTTCCTCTCTCTGTGGTAGAATTGTGACTCTTCTACAGAAGCACAGGGGTGATACTGTCCCATAAGACATCCCACTACAATGATCCCAGTCCTGTACAACCCTCTTGTCTCATTCTGCTCAGCATTGCAAAGGACAGGCCTCAGAGGCAACAGGCACGAAGGCACAGATGCAAATGTTGGGCTGTGTTGGCTCTTTACCTCTCCCACAATGGGCATTACTTCAAAACTCTCCTTACCTCCCTTGAAAGGCAAGAAGCAATTGTTCCTGGAAGCAGTGTGGTAGAATGACATTTTTGCCTTCAGATTCTTGAATGTATTTAACACAGGGGACCCTGGAGACAGTAAGTACCACCACTTACATGGATAATAAGATGTGAATCATGTTTAGCTGCAGCTTGTTTGCAGCAGCAGGGAAGCGCTGTCGGAGGCGCCGAGGTGCGCTGGAGCCAAGGTAGTACAGGGCACAGCAGTGCCAGAGGCTGCAGAGCTGCAGCTCCCACGGGGCTTGTTACAGAGCATGCTGGCAGGGACCCAGCTCCCTGGCACTCACAGGGAGCCTGGTTTCTGCTGAGGCAAGGACATGACCAAGGCACAAACCTTCTCTCTTCCAAACCACTGCCTGTGGTCGTGAGAGAGACAGTAGAAACCATCTAGTCTGGTGCCTTTTCTTGAACAAGGAGCAGTGAGCTTTTTGGTTTTTCTTTTTGTTTGTTTGTTTGTTTGGGTTTTTTTAAATTTTTTTATTTCTTTTTCTATGTAAAACAAGATAATGAATGAAGAATAATGCATCTTCAGTCCATCAATTTGCACTGTCAAGGAGGATGTTTGGTGTCACCAGCAGACTGGTGACTCCCCAGCTTTGTGCCCTGGGACAGACTCACCCTTTTGTGAGCCTGCCCTACCTAGGGGAGACCTGTATTTCTGATAAGTACTGAGCATCCAACTGTGTCTTAGTGAGACTGCATTACTGAGGTGAATGGCTCAAATGTTACCTTCTTGAATTGCACCAGCTTTGCCTCAAACCCAGAGATGTCTCCTCTTGAAGCCAGGACATGGCCTCAAATGTCTCACCCTCTGAGTGCCAGAAGACCAGGCCAGCTGTACCAACCCAACAGGGCTGGGCTGCTGTAGCTGGCTCCTGACAGACCTGGGTTTAGTCTCAAACCAGTTCTCTCAGCAGTCAAGCACAGAAACCTCCTCCCATTAAGAGAACTGCAAACCTCCCTCCCAGGCACCACAGCAACAGCAGTAAGAGGACAGGTGTGTTGAGAAGCCACAGCACCTACTCAGTATGGTACTTTGGCTGCCAAGTCTTCTTTGGGGACTATTAGCCAGCCTGCCTGTGGCCAGTCCACCTGTAACACACCTGAGGAGGCTCTACTGAGGCCACCTGTCAGTCCCTGTACAAGTGCAGGGAGCAGAACAGGCTCAAAGTCTTCTGAAAGAACCTTTCTGACTTTCCAAATCCCCTAACACAGAGACCTTAGGAGGGAAAATGACGTTCCTTCAGGAAAAAACTATAAACTCATTGGTATCACAATTGTGTCAACATCTGCCAGGATTTTTTCTCTCCTCCTTTCTAAACAAATATATATTAAAACAGTACAAAGTCTGCTGGTAAATCACCGAGCAGCTGCTGCCTATGGAGAGTGGAAAATTATTGCTGAATAATGGCTGCAGCATTCCTCCCCAGGAACCTGGGCAGCTACAGCCTCAACAGTAACTTATCCTCAAATGAGTTTCAGAGCTTTTTCTGAGCTACTCGTGTCAGTGTTCTTGCTTGAAGCTGCCTGTCAGCATCAGAATTAAAGAGATCTCACACACAAAACCAAAGATCCCTAGAACTCTGTTTTATTTCACTCATAGGGTACACCTATGCACAGTCTCTCTTTCTGGCCTCATCAAAACACTCTGAAGTGACACAAAGTGAAAAACAAACCCCCAAAGGAGCACACAGAGAACAGCCTGGTATTATCCTTTCACTGTGTGCCCCCCACCCCACTGAAATAAGCTCAAATAACCTTTCCAGCTGCTTCAGCTGAAGCTGTTGGTTTAGGCACCAGGTTCAGGAGTGCAGTGTCACTGCTGCTGGGCTGGTACAGCAAGGGCCCCTCATGCTGACCGGTCTAAGGGGCAGTGAGACACTGGAAGAGCTCCACTGAAGTTCACTGACTCACTGGCGTCTGGGCTGAGATGCTGCAGTCTCATAATCCACACCTACTTGGCAGCCCTCAGCTCTTGCTAGCTTCACTCTGCTAGAAATTAAGAAATGTGCATTGTCACTGTCCTCTCCATCCTGTAGCACAGAAGGGCACAAGACACCTGGCATGTAACCTACAGGTACATACATTTTGATACACACTGAGCACACAGTCTGCAGGAGGGGGTCACATCAACTACAGGCCCGTGAAGAACAATAGCTGACATTAAATGTTTCTGTTCTTTTATTGCTTGGATAACTGGAAGGCTTTTGTTTGTGTGCTAAACTGAGCCCACATGTGCTAATGCACATGAAGGATTATTCTTGACCCCCAAATCCTTTCATCATAATAAAACAAGGCTGGAAAATGAGACAACTAAAAATATCCCCCAATGGTCTGAACAAAAGTCAGCACCCTCTCCTCTCCCTCCTTCACGCATATTTTTTGCTAAACATCATTTTCAGGCAGTTGTAGCTTTGCTTTGGAAACTCATGCTTGGGCAAGTTACAACTCACCTCCCTCTTACCCGATTTGCACAATGTTTTTACTTGTGGCAGCTGGCCACAGCCTGGCTGATTCTGAGTAACTAAGCCTCTGGAGACACGGATTTTGTGAGCTATCAGCCTGTGCTTGGCATGCCCAAGTTTGTTCAGTAAGAAAAATGTAGGTGGACAACCAGGGTTGTTTCCATAACTGTGTGAAATAATTGAACTGTAACTTGCAATTGTAAATTGCAGATTTAATCCTCTTTTTTATTAGTCTCATTTCTAACGTCAGGGATATTTACATAGCAGGATGGAAACAGAAGACAGTGAGGGGGTGGGTAAGTAGTGAACGATTTATTAGAGATTCCATTCGGTGTACTAGTCCAAAACAAACGAGGCAGAGCATATGGATAACTTATTTTGTATGTTATAAAAGATGGATGATACCTCCCAGCCTGATCTTTAATCATATATATTTGCTTTTTGATCTAGTTTTAAAACGGAACATCTATAAAGCAATCCCTAAAGAGCTTACAATGAGAATCTGGCAGAAAACATCTTTCAGATATCTGTTTGTACCACATAAGGAAAGAAGCACTCTGAATTAGTCTGTACCATAGAGGTTGTAGGTAATTCTCCCTCAAAATGTCTCTCTGCTTTGCCTCATTCCTCCCTTGTGTTTTCCTCAGCACTCTGTCTCCAGGAAAGATTCCTGCTAGTCTCTGGAAATGTTTTGTTCATTGAAGTGCGGGGTAAGGCTTCCTGTCCCTCCTGATGGAAGTTTCAAAGGACTCAAGTTCTCCCTCACAAGAATCCCCCTGGGGCTTGCCCTCACACTCACCCTTCTGCAAAGCAGGCAGTGCTCCCTCCTCCCCAGCCACCAGGGCCCAGAGCCAGCAGAAAGCCCATCTGCTCCTTCTCTGGTGCACTGAGGCTCATGGGGGCCAAAGCTGCCTGCCCAGTGCCACCATGGCCATCATGCACTTTCCTGATCCAGCGTCAGCCCACCTTCCCCCTGGCTGCAGCCCTCCCAGCACTCTGGAGAAGAGCAGACACCTCTGTCTCTGTTAATGTTGCTGGTTCCCCTCCTGGCCCCAGCCATACCCATTCCTCCCACCACCTTTGCTGCCCTGCTACAGAGGCCCACGAGCTTCCACTGGCAGTCCCTGAGAGCATCCAATGCAGCCAGTCCAGACTGTGTGAGGGAATGTTACTATGGAAACATTTACGTCCTCTCAGTCTTTGGTGTGCTTACTAACAGCATTCAGCACGTTTGTCTCCTGTATTCTTGCTGGTGGAAGAAGAAAACCTTTTTGCCTTTGCAATGTTTACTTTAGAAAGAAAAAAACCCAACAAAACAAAACAAAAACAAAAACAAACCCCAAAGAGATTATTAAAGCCAGTATATTGACCTTCCATCCTAAGGAAGGAGGAGGGTGAATGGAGGATTAGTTTTCCACCTCCTGGTGATGCTGTTTGGCCGGAGGTGGCCCTCTGCAGTGCTGGATTTATCAGGGCACTTCAGTGCTTCCCAGCCAGGCCCTTGGCCTCTCTCCTGCAACAACCTCTGGAAGAGCAGCTCTTTCCTCCTGCAGCTGGCCCCTCGTTTCTGTGTCAGGATGGATCTTATTTATCCCAGGAGTTCCCTTTGCTGAGTGCCCAGGGCAGGAAAATATCATCCATGGTGATAAAGCTGTTAACATGACAGCAGGACTTCGCTCACCATGTACACAAATTGATGTTCCCTCAGAAACCACCTTTTTGTGCTGGAAATTAAATTTTCTCCAGAGCTGCTCAGTCTATGAGCCACAAATATATTATGTAATATTGGAAAGAAATTATTTTTTAGGCATTTTTGAGTTAGTAAAGAGTAGCTAGTGGTCCTGTCCTCAGAAAATATTTGTAACATCTTTTGTACAAAAATTTCCAAAAATTGTTATTTGTGCTTAAAAAAAGAAGTGTCTTCTACCTTGGTTTAAAAATCTAGACACAGTGGATATACCTCTGACATAATATCTGCAAAAGAAGAAGATAATTTATGAAGGAATTGGGGTTGTAGGTTATGAATTTAACAACAGTTATGCTGCAGTCCTGCAGCAAACAGGGAAAAATACGCTTTCCTCTAAATGGCCGGCTTCTGGCTACTTGGATTTCACTTTCTGGATTGGAGATTGTTACAGAAAATCTGTCTGGAACTCATAATACAAATTTCCACCTCAGTTCACACACAAAAGGGAAAGCAGGCAGCTGGGAAACAGGCAGATCTGGGTTAAGTTCCTCATTGCATACTTCATTTTTGCTTACGTGATTCTTGTGCACACATTCCCAGAGTCCTTTCAGAGAAATCTATAATTATCTTTCCATGATGAAGGATTGGGTGTATATCTATTGGGTGCAATTCTGTTTGTTTAGCTATTATGGTCATACAGTCGCCCTTTTCACTTAAAGGAGGGGAAGGAAGGCACGGCAGTGGATGTGAGAGCTCTCCCTCAGCCAGTGAGGACATGGAAGTGCTGCCCACCCATCCACACAGCCAATCACTCACTCAGCCTCTCTAAAAGCTGCTGCATCCCCCCAGTTTTCCTTTGAGGCAAGATCTGCCTCCTTATCTCAGACTGATCAACTGCTCCAGTGGTGTTTTTTGGCATTGGAGGACATTTTTCTCTACCTTCTCTATTTTAATGAGTCATTTCAAATTCTCTGCAAAGAAAGAAAGAAAGAAAGAAAGAAAGAAAGAAAGAAAGAAAGAACCAAAACCAACCAACCAAAATAAAATAGCAACAAACCAACATGTAGGGAAAATTGTCCGTTTTAATTCAGCAGCCAGTGTTCACATTACAGATGTGGAGTGACATATTCTGCTTTGTAGCGACAGTGCTAAGACCAGACTGCTAAAAGTAAAAATGGTTAAAAAAAAAGTAAAAACACTTTATCCTTCCAAATAATCAGCCAAGTTTTTAAAGACAGTCCAAGCAGTTAGACCTGAGCAAACAAGGTGAAGGCTATGGCTTTACCCAAATGCTACTGAAGCCTTAGCTGGAAAATAGTGGAGCCTTTTGCAGAAGTAGCTGAGAGCAAGTTCAGCTGCAGGATGATGATGTTAGAACAAGCAAGGTCCCACCACAGCTCTCAGAGCTGTGAGGCTGGCAAAGTGGAAAATCAACCTTTTGAAGCTTTTGGGTAACTCTTACAGTGGGGAAAGGCACAGGTATTGAAACTCCCAGCTCACCGGAGCTGTCCAGTGCTTGTGTGACCCGACTGAAAGGACGATGAAGGAACTGAAGCCAGTGGAAAACTGTTGACCCCTGTGAGTCTCCTGCTGTGAGCTGTCTCAGTGGGGGGCAGGCCAGCTGCTGGAACTGTTTAGCAGGAACTGGGTGGGGGAAGAGGTCTGACTTCTTTCCGAGAAGCAAGTCGATTTGGATCAGATAAAACGCGAAAGCGCACTTTGAAAGCTTCCCAAGGTGACACTGCCCTTTGTAGCAGCGAGGCTCTATAGGTGATCCATTAACGCTCGCACCAGTCGAGTGGTGTCTGCAGAGAGAACAGAGAAGGAACTGCATCAGCATGAAACTGCACGGCGGGAGAGGACATTCTCATTCCTCAGCTGTGGAATAACCAACTTCATTTTCAGTCCTCGCATGGGTAGAAGGCACTAGTTAGACTGATACTCTGGATATCCGGCTCTGCAGCCGGGCTCCTCGGAAGCCTCCCGGCGTCGGTGCTGCGCCATGGCCGCTGTGAGGCCGGCAGGCTCCGGGCAGACGCCCTCCTGCCCGCACACAAACACACACAGCCCCGGGGAGCCCGTAATCTGCGCGCTCCATGTGTGGGGCAGGCAGGGAGGGAAGGCAGCGCGTTATCTAAGGGAGCAGGCAGCCATGGCGGCCGCCGCCTCAGGGGCGCCATGGCAGCGCCTCAGCCTGGGCCTGACCTCAGCGAGGCTTTGTGTGGGGGACAAGAGGAGCCGTTTGAAATGGAAGTGGGGAGCACACACTGCTTCAGGAGGGGCATGCCAGGGGAAACGCAGGGCTGCCGTGGGCAGGCGCCGTTTCCCTGCCCGGCTGCTCGTTCTCAACCCGCTGCCAACACCATCCTCCTTTCCCCCATCCCGTCCGGCCG
>VWZP01009871.1:865107-886490 GCA_013396995.1 Dicaeum eximium | reverse complement strand
CGCATTGGTCTCCTCCGACCCCTGGCCAATGAGAGCTCACGGGGCACATGAACCACTCGCTCATAGCCAATGAGCGCCTCTCTTCCCACGTGGTGAGCTGCGTGACGTCTTCCGCGCGNCCCGTCTTGGAGCCTTGGCGTCTTGTCGGCGGCTCCTATGTTTAACTCGTAGCAGAACGGCAGGAGAAAAGCCCAGAAAGACAGACCACAGGCCGCTAGGTGCTGGTGACGGGCAGGTGACGCGTGGCGGAAGGATACCTCACTGCCGCGGCTTGGTTGGTGAGACGTCTCATATATAAAAGCGGAACGCCGCCGGTGCCACCTCATTGTTTCCTGCTGCTGGGAGAAGAGGTTGTGTCCTTCGCCGTGTCAGTGTGCGCAGCACCTCCGCGCGGCGCGGATACGAGCAGCCCCCCTTCCCCGGCCGCCATGGCTCTTTAAGGCGGCAGGGCCAGCGGCGGCATCGGCCAGTGCAGCAGGCGCAGCAGCAGCGGCGGCGGCCTCAGCACATCCCCGGCATCTGCAACCATGGCGTGAGTATCGTGTGTGAGGGACGGCGGCTTCCTCTCTTGTGTGTTAATAGGCGCCCTCTTACCCTCTTAAAGTGGGCTTTTTGGGTGGGTTTATTACGCGTGTGGTGTTAGTTGCTGTCTCACGGGGAGCGGGGGAAGATACCTAGGTATACCAAAATAATACATAAGTTACCATGTTTCGCCAAAATGAGTGCGAAGTGGGGAGATCCTTGTAGAGCTCGGTATCCCCGAGTGCGGCGAATGTCAGAAACAGCAGGAAATGCCATTTCGAAAGAATTTATGAGGAACGTCTTCGTTTCCTATGGTTCGAGAAACCTCGCTTTCGAAAAATCTGGGATTTTGTTTTTTTACTACTTCATTTCTGGGATTTTCGTGGGAGTAAAGAACATTCCCAGGGAGGGTTTCTTTGATCTTGCGAGGGAAGGTGCTGCTGTAGGTAGGGGAAAACGGGCCATTAGAGGTCTAAGGGGTCTGAGTGTAAGGACCACGTGCTGTAATCGCAGATAGACGAGCGGGATTTGTTGCTCACCTGGCACCAGCACTAATGTTAAATGCTGTAGTAGAGTAGCGTTAAGTCTGCCCCGGCCATCGGGCGCACAGCCCTGTTCGGTGCTGGAGCCGCGGTGGAAACGTGGCAGGACACAAAATGGCGCTGGGACCGCGAAATGGCGGCCGGTGGGCGGGGCCGGCCCCTGAGGGAGGCGGGAGACGTGCAGCAGCGCAGAAATAAAGAAGTGAGATAATCTGGAAAGCTCCACCATACTTCCAGGGGTGCCACTGCTAGAAAAGGTTGCTATGGTGGTCAGACCAAATACTGATGAGTGCAAGTTTTGTTTACAGGTTTTTCACGGCATCGCACAGCAGCATTGCTGTAGTCGACGAAAAAACCTTCTACTTGTCTACATCCTTCGACGTCAAAGCGTTAAAAGCTGACGAAAATGAGCTTCTTGAACAACGAGATGCTGTTGGGGGATTCAATATCCCCCTTCAGCCAGCCGTGTTCGGTGGCTGAGGAAAGTCTGGGACTCCTAGATGACTACCTGGAGGTGGCCGAGCCCCTCGGTTCGCATGGGTTCTCCAGCGACAAGGCTAAGGCAGTCTCCTCCAATTGGCTTGCTGTGGACAGTTTAGGCAACACCATAGATAGCAGTCAGGGTAAGGCATTACTTATTTTCATAAAAGGCATCAATTAAATAGTACCACAACATTCCAGTTGAAAATAAATGGGTAGGTTTTCTTAAATGCAAAGACCATCTCACATGTGTTACCTGGGTGTGGAAAGAGTGTATGCCATGCTGCTTACCCTACACACAATTGCTGGTTGTGGTAGAGTGCTTCTTCTGTTGGCCTGGAAACAGCACAGCAGCTGTCAGTCGTACTGATTCTTGGCAGAGTTAACAATAAGAAAGCACGGTTGTATGTTACAAATGTTCCTGCGTTCTTCCAGTCTTTAAATAAAAGGGTTGGAATGTCGTACAAGCTGGTTAAATTATACCCTGTGGTTTTTAGGAGCTTCAGAGGTATTTTTTTCTGATGGTTTACTCTTTATGCAATAACATGTGAGTGAGGAAAGATGCTGAGATGATAAACTGCTAGATTTTTCTTATAAGCTTGTGTTGCACTGTGTGATGATTTACTGAAGTGGTGATTTACCTTTTGTATTGTGCAGAGGATGCCTTCTCTGGCATGGAGTGGATGGTGGAGAAGATGGATCTGAAGGAATTTGATTTTGATGCCCTGTTAGGTATGGAACATCTGGAAGCCACCGTCTCACCAGACGAGCTGATGGCCACGTTGGAAGACACGTGTGATCTATTTAATGCTACCATCCAGGAATTTCACAACAAAGAACTTCCACTGATAAATAACGTCATCACCCATGTCCCCGAATCCCCAGTTGCAGCGGATCCAATGGCCCCATTGGCTTCCCTTTGGTCTTTTCCCCTCTCCCCAGGGTCTCTGACTTCCACTCCAGACCACTCATTTAGTTTAGAACTAGGTAGTGAAGTGGATGTTCTGGAAGGAGAAAGAAAGCGGGAGTACCCCACTGTTCTGGTGGTGATCACCAAGTCTGAGAAAGAGGAGGAGAACCACTCTGATGATAGTGGAATATGCATGAGCCCAGACTCCTACCTGGGAACCCCCCAACACAGCCCCACCAATTCAGTTGGATCCCCCAATGGCAACCAGTTCCCTGCAGATGCCCCTTGTGGCTCTGTGCAGTCCAAACCATATGATCATCCTGCAGAGAAGGTAGTGTCAGCAAAGGTGAAAGGAGAAAAGAAAATAGATAAGAAACTAAAAAAGATGGAGCAGAATAAGACTGCTGCCACGCGTTACCGGCAGAAAAAGAGGGCGGAACAGGAGGCGCTGTCTGGGGAGTGCAGAGAGTTGGAGCAGAAAAACCAGGCCCTGAAGGAGAAAGCAGATTCCCTTAGTAAGGAAATTCAGTACTTAAAAGATCTGATAGAAGAGGTCCGCAAGGCCAAGGGCAAAAGAGCTAGAGTCCCCGAGTAGGGTAGTCAGCAGTGTTGTGTGCATGTATATAAGCTTCGTGCAAAAGCTGTGTATTGTCTAATAAATAATTTTATAGTAAATGTGCAATGATGGTGTGTGACGAGTGGTACCTGCAAAACCAGCATGACTTGAACCACGCCTGGGTGTAAGTACAAGCAACAACCAGCTATTGTGTGTCTAGAGTGCAGTGTGTCACTTGCACTGCTGTTGTGGGTGGTGGGTGCAGTGCAAATGCACGGAGTGCTGGGAACTGGAGTGGGTGTAAAGTGTCTCAGTTGACCTTTCCCCCTTCATGATTTACATATATTCTAAAGTAAGAGGGCATCACACTGAGGTGCTTCCAGGTTTGCAGCAAGGTTGTAAACTCCTTGAAACAGTTAAATGGGAGAGTCAATGGAAGACCAAAGGTCAGTAATACTATGTGGTGGGAGGTGCTTATTTTCAGACTTGGGTATTTGAAGGGAGGAAAGGGATCTGGGGACAAAATAAAGTTGTGAGCACTGGTTTCGGAAAGAACTTGCTAGTAGGTAAGTCCAGAGCACGCACCAGTGGTAACTGCACTTGGGTTCCTCGTGGGCCTGTGGGTCTCCCAAGTGCCCAAACCACAAGCAGGAGCCATTGCCTGGCCCTGTCAAACTGGTGTGAGCTGGGCCAGATGGATAGGGTTACTGTAGTGCTCTTACTGATGGGTCATGTTCCTGTACCACTGTGAGTCTGTGTCTTCAACTAGCCACTGATAAGTCAAATTTTAAACTGTAAGTACAAATTTGCTTTTATTTGATTTGTCCATAAAACTAGTCCAGCTCTAGTCCTGCCCCACCTGTGCAGGGAAGGTACTGATGTGCTGGAGCAGCACCTGTGTTTGTGTGGGGGTGTAGGGTGTTCGGCATTTGGGATGTGACATTTTTAACTGCTTCATGTGTGCTCAGTTTTTTTTTTTTGGACCCTGATACCCCCATTTAACAGTGCTTAATCCCTTTGGCATGTGGACATGCGCATCCTTTCCAAGGAGTTGATTCCTTCTCGCCACTAGCATGGCTTCCTGAGCTGCTGGGCTCAGGTGCCTGGACATCCCAGCCTGGCTGGCACATGCATGCAGTGACATCAAGGCTCCAGTCTGTGCTGGAGTGGGGAGGGAAAAGGTCCTTAAGGAAACCTTGGAGAGTGGTTTTTCTAGTAGCAGCCTGCTGGGGGTCGTGGTGTCTTGACATTTGAGCTCCTTATGCCCTCAAGTTAGGGCTGCAGTCCTCGATCCCTGCTCCTTGTCCAAGCCCTTACGTGAGGTGGAATAACAGGTGTGTGCTGGGGGCCCTGGTGTGTGAAGGCTGCTCCAGCTGATGGATGGTGCTGCTGGCAGCAGGAGCTGGTTGCTGCCATGGAGGGCTGAGTGGGCCAGGCCCTGAGTGGCACCTGTCTGTGCTTACAGCTGTGCATGGGTGCTATTTAAATTACAGCAAGAAGGCTCCCCATCAGGAGTTAGGGCTCATGCCACATTGAGGAGGGGGAGGATAACCAAGACCCTCCCCTTGGTATCAGGAGACTGTTTGAGTAGTCTCAAACCCTGGTAAGGGCACTGATAACCATGTATGAATGGGGTGCACTGCAAACTGGAGACTGGAAGCAGGGACAAGGGACTGTTGTGGTTTAGGAGGTAGACCAATGTAATAGGTTTCCTTTGAATCAGCTGCATCAGCCAGGTTGGGGATGGGGATAATTAGAGGCAGAAAGCCCCAAGGTTTTGGTCAAATTTGCACCTGAGGTGACATTGCCCTCGGTCTCAGTTGAGCCACATAAAACAGTAACTGCTATGAGTCTATGGCTTCCCTGTGCAAGGGAAAATCCTCCTCTCCTCCTCATACTGATCCCCCTTTTGCTCTACAGGGCAACAACCTCCTC
The DNA here is from genome assembly GCA_013396995.1 of Dicaeum eximium. Taxonomy (NCBI): domain Eukaryota; kingdom Metazoa; phylum Chordata; class Aves; order Passeriformes; family Dicaeidae; genus Dicaeum; species Dicaeum eximium. The sequence continues at coordinate 881,545 of VWZP01009871.1, read as the reverse complement.
TTCCCTTAGAGCCACAGCAACTTCTGCTTACACCTGACAGCAGCCAGGGCTGAGGAAGCATCTCCTGTGTTCTGCTGCCCTTACTCAGTTCTCCTGAAGCCTGGAAAAATTGTCAGCACATTTATCCAGTCCCCACCCCATGGCAGGGCTGTCTGTGAGCCACTCGTGGCTAAAACCAATTTTTCTCTGCATTCAAGCTCCGCAGGCGGACGAGGCAGTGTCTGAGCTGGCCAGTAAGTACATGATTCTGGTTTCTGCAGCCCTGTAGAGGTATGGAGGTATGCAGGTCCAATTTACCAAATTACACTCACTCCAGGGAAGGAAGATCAGAGCTGGAACAGGTGAGAAGGAATGCAGGATGCATCCATGCTGCTTGGCTCTCTGCAAGCGTGCGTGTGCTTTACAGAACTCCTTGCAGGAGAGTCAGAAACCTGCCCTTAAAGAGCAGTCAGCAGTCAGTGTTGCTGAGGCTCCAAGCTTGTGGCTTTGCAGAGGCAGCCCATATGGCAATCTCATGCAACCCTGCTGAAATGACGCTGTTTCCATACTTAATAACTTAGTTAAGATTTTACAGGGGCTGGAGATCAGGGCTGACTCTTCCTCTGCATTTTTTTTATCTAGACTTTTCCTCCAGGCTTCAGTTAGGCACAGCAAACATCACACCACTTGGCTCCGCAGCCCAGCAGCTTCTCCAGCCTGCAGCAGGAGCCAAGGAACACCCAGGACACCGTCACAAACTCCATCCAGCCCACAAGGGTAAAAAGTCTTTTAGCCTCCTGCCTAATAACTGATTTTATATTTTGCAAACTGCAGGAGATCTCTCCTTTTTCTCACAGCCTCACAGAACAAATGTGCTTTAACTGATTCCTTGCAGCTTGCATAGAGCATGATACCACGTGCAGAATTAGATTGTAGTGCATGAAATGCAGGCTGTACCTACCCCTGGAGGAGCCTAGTCCTTCTACATCCTTGGAAACGGCATAATTCCCCCAATCTGCATTATATAAAAACTGTTTGAATCTGAAGCTGGCACAGCTGATGGGATTTCTGTCTCAGTTATTTTTCCTCTGAATTAGGGGCAGCAAAGTAGACTTCACATGCACAGCGTGCATGACTCTAGGGCTCTGATCCCTCAGACAATTTTGTGCTTCATGGTAAACAGGAGTCCAATATTCCCCCATGTAACTAAACAACCTCTTACAGTTCACTGCTTGCAAAGCCCCATCTCACAAGCTTGTTTCTTCTTTTATCATAATATTTATAACTATCTTCCTCTTCACCCTGCCTTTAGAGAGACCCAGGTGCATGCCCTTCTCTTTCAAAAGGAAAAGGGGAAACCATCACTGCAGACAACTTCTTCACATGCCTGTGTGGACAATCAGATGCACCTTTGCAGCATGCTTACAAAAATAAATTTGCACAGCTGCAGTGTTGGGGAATGAAGAAAGAAGGATGATAAAATCTTTCAAACAGCTTTTGCCCTGGCAGAAAGCCCAGAAATAGCTGCAAGGACAGGCTGTCCTTTGGGAGATGAATGCTCCTCCAGTGCTCCCAAGCTGGACTATAGAAAGAAAATGTAGCTTATTCTGATGCAAACAGTTTCACACAGTGGTAGTCCATTCATAGCCTTTTATGAGGGGTGGGAAATCTATACATTTTTGGCCAGAAGAATACCAGTTTTCTTTATCTTCCCATAGACTTAGGCCCTCAGGAAAAAAAAAAACAAAAAACAAACAGAATCACTATTGTCCTTCTTATAGGCATAATTTCCATCTTGTGCATACTTATGTTTTCTTAGTATGGTCCAAGTAGCTTCTGGGGATATCTTACCTTCCTCTGTCCTGCTTCACAGCCTTGCCATGCAGTGCTGCACATAAACTCCTGTTACACTTCATTTCCAGTGCAAAGGCCATCTTGGGGTCTTACCATGAGCATCCCTTGCTGGGTCAGAAGTGCTCATCTTTGCTGACTTTCTCATTGAAATGTTTCTGGCCCTGTGAATTAACAGAGGAATTCAGTCCCCTGACCTAGGCAATACTATTTTGGCTGCTGGTATCCCAGGTATGCTGCCTTTGCATTATATTCAGTGCACTCATGCAGTGTCATAAGTGAATGAAGTCACCAAATGAAGGAAGCTGGCTGCACCCACAAGCTCCAGTTTCCCTATCACAGAGGTGCATGCTCTCCAAGTGATGGCCAGTTACCTCTCATTTCTCCTTCAGCTGCTCTCTTTCTCTCTTTTGCAGGCACACACCCTTTTAAGGAACGGCAGGAGTGAGTTCCAGGCGCAGCAGATGCGTCAGCTTAATTTATATAGGGCAGAGAATCTCTTAGTCCTGAATCTCCTCTGCATCTCCATTGCAGTGTGTGGGCAGGTGGAAAAAGGGCCCTGGTCTTTGCCTCCCATTAAAGGAGATAAATGATCTTGCTGGCATGCAAATGGTGCAGCTCAGCTATGTTACTGCTTGGCTGTGTTACTGCTTAGCCCAGCTTATTCCTTCAAAAAAAGGTGTGTGTAACCCTCTAGACAGCTGCAGAGCAAGCCTTATGCTTTTTGTGTCCCCTGCCCCCACCAGTTAGTGGTTGGCTCTGTTAATCTTATTTAACGTAACTATGGATAGACATGCAAACCTTTAATCCCTCTCCAAACCTACCAACCCTTCAGCCTGCCTTGGCTGGAGTTCCACATTTTGAGCTGTAAGCAGACAGTAGGCAGTCTGCCTTCTTTCACACTCCTCATTTTGACTTGAATTGATGGGTCTTTGTCTCAGAATGAGGAACTTCCTTTTGCTGTAACTTTTCTGAGTTATTCAGGGCCCTGCTGCTGTGCACAATTTTTACAATAACCAGTCCCCTTCCTGAGGTGTTCAGGAGCCTGTAAGTGCTGTAGGTGCTGACGCTATGTTGATCATCAGCAGGACTAAAAAGTAAGGCAGTCATAGAAAAAAATCCCAGAGGGTGATATTGGCTAAGGTTGTTAGGACCCTCCCCTTCAGTTTTTTTTTTTTTTTTTTTTTTGTTTTTTTTTTTTTCCTCCTACAGCTTTTTCACTGTTTTCAACCTCATTTCCCGGAGCAAGTTCATTGGCAGCTGGGTTTGTTACTGCTGTGTCATTTCAGAGGCAAGAAGTTGGTGTCCTGAACAAATGTTTTTTCTTGATTTACATTTGCAGTCCTCCCCTCTCTGACACACGTAGTGCTGGTAGTAGCTATTGTTGATTTCTGTGGTAAGGAAGTGGAGACTTGCTGATGCAGCAGAGGCTGTATGGGATTATATTAATTTGCACCCACTGGAACAAATTTCCTTTTTCAGCTTTCCATTCACATAACAAGGGAGCAATAGGCCATTAAAGGCTCGATGAATCTTATTCACACTAAGCTAGATCAAGGCTGAGCATCTGGGAACTATTCTAAACAGTTTCCCTGGAAAGGTTCTACCACACTAATAACACTCCAGAGCTTTTATTTGCATTCATATTAAAGCTGCTGCTACTGCCGCCCATTCTGACTCCCTGCTGCGTGTGGGTGGAGATGCCCTGTAAGATGGCACCCTCGCCATTCCCTAGCTCAGCTCCCTCTATTTTCTGCTGCAGGATGCTCAGCTGGTGTCGCAGAGCTGGGAAGGGAGCCAGCAGCCTGATGAGCTCAGCGAGCACACGGCGTTGGCCCGGCAGCAGTGGGACACGTCCCTGCGCCGCCACTCGCAGATGCGCGGGAAAGAAATGCTGTCCAGCAGGTCTAAAGGTTGTTGTGGCCTGCAGCCTGTCAGCTTCCAGCATGGGAAACAGGTTGGAGGCCAACTAGGAAAAGCAGCTGCAGCAGCTGCTGCTTCCCTAACCCCTTCTTGTCTCTTCCCCTGAGCAGAGAAGTCTGGCTGCAAAGAACAAAGATCACAGAATCATTCCAGCCTCCCTGCCAGGGACACCTTCCTCTAGAGGAGATTATTCGAAGCCTCATCCAGCCTTGTCTCAAACACTTGCAGGGATGGGGCAATTGCTCCAAGGTAGCCACCTCCTGGGGTCCCAGCACAGCTGGCATCCTCTGGGCATGGCTAGACAGGCAGCTGGGAGTATGAGAAGGTGCCTGGCTTCAGCTTAACACACAGGCTGGTACCTGTTCTTCCCTCTCCTTTGAAGACATTCCCCTCATGGGGCACTCACTACCTGTCCTTACCTACCCAGTATTCAGGTGGCTGTATTGCTCTTCTTTCCCAGCTCATACCCTACCAGAGAGAGGGAAAGTCAAGGCTGTAACATGTTAGATCTTTGCCCTTGCAGATGGTATCTCTAGAGCCACCCTTCACTTCTGTTTCTTTTTCCTTCCTCCCACAAAATGAAGCATAATTTATTTAAGGATACTGTTGACTCTACAATCAAGTTTAGTTTCAAATGGCAAAATTCAGTCTGTCAGGTAGCTTTACCCTCCTTGACAACATAATGCCTCAAGAAGTATGTTGATTACTTGTGTTGGCCCTAATAGTCTTTCCAGGCAGTAATAAGAGCTGCCACCCAATTTTGAAACTCCACTGATCTGGGTGTTATTATCCCTGTGGAGAACTGCTCTGGGCCCCACTTTAAAGTTCCTCATTAACTTTGAAAGAAGAGCTTTCCTGTTGCTTACATTTGCAAACAAACAGGCTGAGTGAACTGCATTACCCTCCTGCCCTTTTCTGGAGCAAGGAAGGATGGTTTTGCTTCCCCCAGCCTGCGGGAGAAGGGCCCAGGAGCTGAACGACCACAGAAACAAGGGTGCATAGGAGGAACGGGTAGAGGAGGAGCAGGAGAGGACATGAAGGACTTCTGTAGGGTCATAGGAAATGCCAAATCCTGAAGAGGAGGGCTTAAAACAAAATAACATTCCAGAGATTTACCTCTTTCAGTCAAGTTGTAGCACAGCCAGCTTTTGCACACAGTTAATTATCCTCATGACAGCTCCACACAGAGCTCCTTGTGTTAGGCTAGCTCACATGCACTGCAGCAGGCACACAGTGCAGAAGTTTTAGGGAGATGTGCTAAATACACATTTTGCTCAACTATTTTTTCAAAAAATAGTGCTTCCATTCTTTTAAGAAGTTTTTTTAAAACATTTTAAAATTTTTGGAAGCAAGAACAAACTAAAAAAAAGGGACTTGTTCTTTGAACTGTTCTATATTTACTACTTTTGGCTGCAGATAGTTGAACCTGATCCTATTACAAGAAATCCCCTCCCACGTGCTATTACCCAATTTCCAGTAGGCATACTTCAGTACATTCACTATTTATTTCCTGTCTGGATCTCATACGTTTAAGTGACCTTTCCTCCTACGCAGACAACAGGAAAAGAACTCAACAGAGGCACAAACTTAAGAGGACAGCACCAGGAACTATAATCAGAGGGCAGGGAAAGGATAAGTGAATTCTTGCTTGTGCTGGCATCAAGCAGCTGCTGCTCAGGTCACACAGGCCCCTTGTAATCAACTCCTGAGCTTAACCAAAGCTTGGCATTAGTCCTTCTCCTTACCTGTTTTTTTTTTTTTTTTTCCCAGGGGAACACACTGCCCATCTTCTTAGGTAAGGGGCAGGAAAAGGCAGTGGCAGACCTCCCCAGAAGCACATTTAGAGTGGTTTCAGCGAGGAACTTTCTGGAACAACACTCCCACCTGCCGGGCCTTCTGTTTGTTACAGCTGGGAACTTAGTGGTAGTCTGAGAGAAACAGTTTCCCTTCAACCCAGCACTACAAGCTCAGGCTCAGATTTTAATTTGATGCCAAGACTAACATCTGGGTCACAAGCCCTCCTGGCCACATGACCTGGTTACACTCAGCAGTGGTGCCCTGCTGGCATGGCTAAACCTCAGTGGGACACTCTGCTATAAACATTCAAAGGACAACTTTCTCCATGTGAGAGCTCTTCCTTGGAGAGGGGGGAAGATTGTGAATAGCTGAAATGGAGGAGTCATCTCCATTCCAACCTGCACTCTTTGAAGGCCTAAGCATGTCAGAGAGATGATTTAATATATGTATTAACATGAATTGGAGAGGCCATTCACACAACTGAGTCATCCTAAAGAGAGGAATGCTTGGATCACAGCAATGACACAGTTCATCTTCATCACCTGTCATAATAATCACTACTACAAAGGCAAAGAGACAGTGTCTGCAACAATTATTTAATCAAATGACATATAAACAGTTTTTGCAATGACTGACAGACCTGACAGGGGCTGTAATCACAATCCAAACTGCAGGGTTACTCAAGTTTAACAGTCTTTCAAAGCATCCTTCCTTTCTTAATGCTGGTCCAAACATTTCTCCATTCAGATACAGTACTTTCAATGCTCCCTGCTAAATAACACATGTAGCAGGAGCCTTATATCCTGAGGAAGGGGAAAAAGATTTTTATTTGGCTTGGTCCAGCCTTCTACATCAAGAATGCAAGGCATGCTGGCTGCAGGAGGATAATTATAAGGACAACACACCTCAGAGCCAAGAGCACCTCTGTGGCTTTAGCTGGCCAGTAACAAGCTCTGCCCAGATGCAGAGCTGCTCTGCAAGTCCAACACAGAGGCACATCCCCCATGTGCCATCTCAAACATGCCAAGGAAATGCCCAGGCCTGAGAGCCAGACTGGAGAAGCTGCAGAAAAACTGGAGCTGCAAGAATCCCTGTCACGATGTTTACGGGACCCCAAAGTATTCCCTCTCAAATTTACGGAAATCTTCCTCAGTAAACACAGTGCCTTCAGGTTTCTTCTTTTCTGTCTTCTCTGGAGGCTGATCTTTGGACTTCCTGCCTCTGTTCTGAGCAAGAACCTTCAGACAATACAGAAATGGAAAAAACAACGGTCATTGTTATCCAGACCAAACCACAAAACAGTGATTTTCAAGCTCACCTGCAGCATCCTTGGTGCTCTACAAGAATCCTGCTGTGTGTGAAGAACCCAGAGTGCCTCCAAAGAAAAGTGAGAGGCATACCACTGATGTTAACCAAAGCAGGTCACTGGGACAACAGCAGATACCAACTTGTTACTTGGAGTCAAATATGAAAACTATTTTCTAGTAATTGTCACAGAGGTAAGAACATTGATTCCAATTCAGAATTTCTGAGACTGTGATCTTCTTTTTTATCCCCTCTCTCCATGACACAAACCGAAAACCAACAAGTTGGTGGAATTCTCTCAGCATTTTCTAATACACTGCCTCCTCCTGTCACAATCTTCAGCCTGAGAAACACTGGCCTAAACCACTTTGTTTATGTAAGTTAACAGCCTTTGTCTCATAAAAACAGCCCAAGATTCTAGCACTGTCAGCTATTCTTCTCTTCAAATCCTGGCATGAGAATACCTTTTGGGGAAGACCATTCAAGAAATTCTCAAGTAATGAGAAACACCTTCTAGGAGGCTGAGTAATTCCTATTAGATGAGCCAGCAGCACATCTGGTTCCTCTTTAATGAGCCTCTGGCTATGGAGAAGGCCAGCTGGATCAACAGTAAGGAGAAGGTCTGAACCAGGGTATGTCTGCCAGCTGAAACTATGAAATATCTTTGGTAATTAAGAAAAGCCAACTGCTGTCAGAATATTTTGAGGAACCTGATGTAGTGGGTGGCATTCCTGCCCGTGGCAGGGTGGCTGGAACTGGATGATCTTTTAAGGTCCCTTCCCACCCAAACCATTCTATGATTCTATGAGTTTGACGAGTATCACAGAGCATCATGGGGGCAACACACCAACAACAGTTTAAAGCTTACTAAGTTATTTTGCCAGTGCACACAGAAATTCCCCAAGGCCATCTGTAGACAGAAACTTAACTTGACTGTCTTGTGCAAGGTATAAATCTGGAAGATCCAAGGATGATACCCATTCACCTGTGTTCCTCAGTGGAAACAGACCCCCCCCTCCCCCCAACAGAAACTACAGTCTTACTTGTTCTGTGACGGCTTTGTCTGCAACAAGTCGTCCCTTTAACATGTACTTCAGGTTTTCTCTCAAGTGATTCACAGGCTTCTTCTTATGGTACTCGTCTGGGGCAAAGCAGGAAGGCACAAAACGCATCAGCGGCTCATGCAGGCAGCTCACAGGGAGATCCTCATAGGAGGATCAGCAAAGTCCCGGGAGAAAGACACCTAGCTCAGGGACAGGGGTGCGCCCACAAATGAAGGTGTGTTTACAGTGAGCGACACCAAGAGGGCATGAGGAGAAAGGGATGGGTTGGGATAGGATGGATACAGCGACCGGCAGTGTGGCTGCGGGACACCACAAGGATCCCCGGAGCGAGGGCTGTGGAGGGGTCGGGACTCACCTATCGCCGACTTCACGACTCTGCCCTTGACCGTGGCTTTGTTCCTGCCGGGCTCCGGGGCCCTCTTCCTCCGCCTCGCCGCGCCCGCCGCCCCGGGGCCGGCCCGGCCACGCGGGAGTCCCGGCGGCGCCTTCGCCCGGCCTGCAACGAGAAGAGAGACGGAGTCACTGCAGCCATGCCGGGGAGCCCCCCCTCTGCTCGGCCGCCCAGCCCCGGCCCCGCGGGCTCACCCGGCGGCTCCAGCAGCTCCAGGCCGCGGCGCAGCAGCGATGCCGACATGGCCGCGCCGCGCCGCCGCCCGCCCCACAGCGCCCCACAGCGCCCCACAGCGCCCCGCGCGGCCCGGCGGGCACCGCCCCCCGCCCCTGAGGAGCGGCCGCGCCGGCACAGCGAGGGGACAGGATCCCGCCGGGCCGCAGGGCACACAGCAGGGCCCAGGAGCTGAAATATAGGAATTTTCACCTTAAAACTTCGCCGCGGTTAAGGCGGCAGAGCGCTGGAAAAGGCTGCCCAGGGAGGTCGTGGAGTCTCCGTCTCTGGAGACATTCAAAACCATCTGGGTATGTTCCTGTGTCATCTGCTCTAGGTGACCCTGACTTGGCAGGGACTGGGGCCAGATTATGTGAACATCGAGATTATTTTAAATCGGGATGTTCTTTGATGCGAGATCTTTGAATACTTTCAATGCTAATCAGCAAGAAAAAAAAAAGACTTAATCGGTGGAACAGGCAGCAGCCAGCATCCCTTAGTCAAGGACAGTCAGGAACTAACAAACTTTTAGGATGTAGTAAATCAAGATGTTCTGTGTCAGTAGAACAGATAGCAGTTAGTATCCCTTACTCAAGGATATCCTGGAACTAAGGACCTCTAAGGATGTAGTAAACCAAGACGTTGATGGATGTCTATTGCTAACTTGGCAAAATACTCAAGGTCCGTGAGTGTTCTCTATAACACTAAAAGTCATGCCTAAAGGTCAAAAAGACACTGCCCACGTGGAGGCCCTTCCCCAGAACCTGCACAGAAATTAACTGGGGTTATGTAATTACTCCTACTAACTCATCACAACACAGGGGCTGTAACTGGAAAGTTACAAACCCCAAACTTCTACATATAAATGATGGTGTGGAAAGTCTGGGGGGTGTGCTTGGTTTGGGGAATGTCACCGAGCAGCTGGGCTCACACAACTCTGAAATAAGTAATCAAGTCTCTCCTAAGTGTGTGATTATTGGCTTGTTGCACACCGGGTAATGAATCCGATTTTGTGGACAACACAAAGGGTCCTGCCACCACAGGGATCATCACAGGCCGGGAGGAAAGGAGGTGGTGCCATATTTTGTCTCAGCAAGGCTCCAAAATCCACATTTAACTGTGCTAGACTCATCAGGCAGAGATGTTGACTGTGCCATAAATTGCATCTATTATTCAGGGTTACTTTAGTCTATTTGTTTAAAGCTTTCTTCTCCAGTTTTCACCCCTCTAGAGACTTGATGCTAATATCTGCTAAATTTAGCTATCATTTGAATAAAGCTTATTCAATTATAGCCAGTGCTGCCAGTAACAAGCTGACACTGGAGGAGGAAAGAGGTTTATTCTCCCTCAGACATGTCCTGCAGGGAGAAAGGGATACAAATGGCTCTCATTGTTTCTCACAGCAATGATTGTAGCAGGGACCAATAACAGTTAAACCTCTGTGTTTTAAAAGACAGTAATTCTCTGGAAATTGTTCTGCAGCCCCTGCAGATGTCACCTCAATGCTTGTCTTTTATTGTTCCTTCTCCTCTGAATCCCTCCCTGGATGGATATCAGCATCCTGTGTCAGCTTCCGCTAGAGCTGCTAATACATTTTTCTGGACAGGACTTACGTGATGCCTATTCCTGGCTTCAGAGCTGGGGAACATTAACCATTTACTGCTTGTTCGGCATGTCACTTCTCACTCTTAGTTTTCCCTTTAATGAGCTGCCTTTTAAAAATTGATTTGGAGGGACAGTCACTGGATATTTAACGCAGAACGTTTCTCCATTTTCTTGTTTTCTGTTAGTAGCTGGTGGAAAATTGAACGTGTTCAGCTTTTTTTCCCTGCCAGATCTGTCCTTTCAGTTGTGTGAAAGCTCACAAAGTTACAAAGAGGTTATTGCAGTTTTGTGAAGTAGTCTTGTGAAGAAGCTGAACAAGCTATAAGTTAATAGCCTATTGCTGAAATTGAGCAAAGCAATAAAGAATATTACAGTCAGCAGAAAAGTTGTTACTGCTTGTATATGCATATTATTGTCATCTTGGTCAGGGTGAGATAAAAGATAGCTGCCAATGCCATGTGGAAGGTATTTTCAGAATACTTCATCAGTCAAACACTCTCTTTTAGCTCCTAAAATACAATTTACAGGTTCTGTGTAAGCTGCTCATGGTTTCATATTACACAGTATATTCAAGACAGCTTATTCTACTGATTAAACATCACGTTTGTATCATTTATTAGGGACACCTAATACATTGTTACACATGCTTTGTGTCAGAATGGTGCAACCTCATAAATGCCTTATGCAGGCATCTGATGGAAGAACATCTTTGTTACCAACACTGCAAAACAACTTTAACAAATTAGTGTGATAGAAGCTGCACTGATTTATTATCCTATTCATGGAACACATATCCCCTTTTCTACCTCAAAAGTAAACCATTACCATCTAATTTCCGTTTCTGTTGTGCCAATCAATATTGCTCTCAGTTATGTAAGTGTCTCAGAAAATCTGAGTCCCTTCTTATTAAATACCTTCAGTAGCAAGGACCCGTAATGCAGGCAACTCCTCCTTTGACCAGCAAGGCTGGGTGCAGACTTGCTATGATTTTAGTCAGCAATTACCTGCAGCATAAAATTTAATGAGCACACAGGGGTCACTTTGCTGAAGAGGGAAGGCAAGGCACTTTCTTTAACTGCGTTCACAGACTCCTGCCACAGAGTCTGCTCAGGCTCTTGAAACTGGTTAGTTCACCAAGAAGTTAAATGGATGCACACTTTGTGGTTTGACATATTCCCCAGGCTTGGATTGGTTGCCAAAGATCATGGTCTAACACAGGCTGTGGGGTTTTTAACACTTTGTGAAATCACGTACCTATTATTAATACATTACATTTCTTTGTCTCCTTTGAACAGGATCTGGCAGCTTTTCTCAGGGCATGATCACTGCTGTTTCTCCTGACGGTGTTCCAGCAGCAGCTGCTCTTGGTCTTACCAGACATGGTGATTACAGCATCTGTCCTGTTTCTGCTGGGTGGCTCTGGTACAGCCAACACCCACCACACTCATGCAGACAGAGGTGCAGAGTCTTCCTGTGCTCTTTCACCTTAATAGAGAAGTATGCTCACATCTTTTCCCTGCACTGCCAAACAAGATAAATTTATTGGCATATATTAGGAATGTGAAATCATCTCTTAATATGAACTGGATTTTGCCTGTATAGTATATCTTCTACTACAGCTGTAGAATGTAGGCATTTGGATCACAAAACGTCTTCTCCATGTTGTAAACTGTAAAATATCCTCTGCTGACCTTAGATTAAGTCAACTGTTTCTGATAAATCTGCTTTATGCTAAGCATAGCATATAAAATGCTGTATTTCTCTTTGCAGGAGCTTCCATGGCTTTATCAGTCTCTCGGTGGTGATATGCTTGTGTCATCATGATATGTACATTTAACTATGCCCTTCTTTTACTCAGTCACTACTGAGCAGACCCTACAAATAGCTTTTTCCAGACTTGTATGTACTATTAAAAATTTAATGTTATGAGACTTTGTCTATGTCAGTATAAAAAAAAAATCAGTATTTCATTATACTGTTTTAAGACCTCTATTCAAATTAAAATTTCATCCAAATTGAATAAAATTAAAATTTCATTACTTTGCAATCCCTCAAAAATCAGTTCAGTTAGCTTTTTGAAGCACTTTGGGGACAGAATGAATGCCAAATGCTCTTCATTTAAATGCATAACATCCAAATAAATCACTATCTTAGAGCCTGAATAATCTGAGTTTAGATGGCAAAAACCACAGGTGCTGCATTTCAGATTGAGAATGCCTTTCTTTCTGAGATTTAAGCTGTCTTCGAAAGCTTTCTGACGCTAATGTTCATGTTTTATAGCTTTCTTTAAATCTCATGCCTCAGTGGGTAGCTGGCTTTTCAAGTACTAAATAACCCAGCCTACAGATCAGTTGGAGTTTTAAGTAACTTCCATATGCGAATATTATCAGCTCATTTTCTGCTTGCTTTCTTATGGCATTGAAAAATTGTGATTTTTACTGCTTGAATATGCAGATAAAGTTCCTAGTTCATCTTGGAACAACTATTATTTCCCTGTTACTCTGGGCTTTGGAAGACATCTGATTCAGCTTGTTCCGCCTTATTATTCTGTATTACACACTAATAAAGATGTACCCGATACTCCTGTCTAATCACACTGCTGTCTGTGGCAGTTCATAATAGCTGCCTGTTTGCTCTTACTTTATGTTCCAGCTTCTGGATTCAGGGGGTTATGTAGGAGTCTCAGTCAGCAGGAGTGTTGTGAAAGATGTGAGAAGATAGAAGCTAAGGGCAGCATTAGAAGTAAAATATAAGTAACACAAGTATTTATTTAGTTTAGGGCTTTTAAAAAAAACCACATGATTTTGTGATTTTGGGAAATGGGATCCTGATGTCTGAACACTTGATATGGTCCACACTGACACATATATCTGTACTGTCTCTTCCAAATGAATCAGACTGATTTTCAAGCTGATTTGTAGCAGATTTTCACCTCAGCATGTTTCTTCACATGTGGGTTATAGAATGTGCTTTGCTTTAAGCAGCTGTCCAATTTTACCACTTCCCATATTCTGTATTTTCTCTTGAACAGCAGTAACCAATGCTGCTATCATTAATATTTAGCTGTGTTTGCCAACTTGAAGTAGTTTGTGCTGTGGTCACCGTTCCTACAAAGAGCCATGGATCACTGCCTGCCCTGTGCCTCAAGTGCACAGGAACCTTTGTCCTTTAACTGTGTGACATCCCCTTTGAAAAGCAATTTAACTTTCCAGCCTACTGAATTTGAACAAGGGCTGGGCAATGCTTTGATTAATACACTTGCATGGATAAGTATCTAGTTATTTTAGACTGATAGAAAGTCTTGTATTCTGTTGGTTTGTTGTTGCTTTTTTTTTTTTAATCCAATGCAGGCATTCGCCTCTACCATTCACTTTTCAGTGACCTGTTCCAGTTCACCAAGAATCTGGCTCTGCCTTGCACAGATTCTGTGGATAATGTTGGAGCAGGTTAAGATTAAATAAGCTTCCCACTGTACAAGATGCTGTAGCAAGAAATGAACTCTGCCCCTGAATGAAACATCCTATACAGAAGAGATAAGGAAGCACAAAGATTAAGCAACTCTCAACATCCTTGTCCTCTATCTGTTGTTTTCTTTTGCTCCAAATGGAAAGAGAATAAGCATCAGTAGCTCTGCTGGTACTGTAAGAGCCCACTTTGTAGATAAAGGAAATATTTTTAAGTACATAAAATGTTGTATTTGAAAAAAAAAAAACCCAGAAACCAAACAAGCCCTTCTTCAGGGCTTAGAATACCAGAAGAAAAGCACTTTGCTAGTAGTAATTTGCATATAATACAGAGTTGGTGTCACAATGTTGTTGTGGACAGAAAAATGGGTTTTGGCATCCAGACTCACAAAAATGCCTGAAAGTCCAGAGCCCTCATACTTTCTATTTTTTCCTGAAGGGAAAATTCTCTTCAGAAGAACATCTGCTGGTCTCACACACCTCCTAGAGTGGAGCAGGCAAAACAGCTCTGCAGCTGGAGGGGAAAAATTTCTCTCTGTTTCCCAGTGCTATCCTTAAATGTCAAAAGGACTAAGTCTGGGAATTGGAGTAGAAGGATCCCAGGGCTCAGAGTGATTGATCCCAGGGCTCAGAGTGATTGACTTTTCCCTGTTCCTTCTGTGGGCCATGGACATGGTTTCTGGGTCTTCCTCCTACCCTCCCCACCTACTTCATTCCTGCAGCATTGGCTCTGGGAGAAAATGGGAGACCTCACTGCCACTGTTTCCCTCAGTTTGAAAGACCAAAACCTATCCTGCTGTAATTGCTTTTCTTTTTCCCTAAGAACCCAGAAGAAGATGATACAGATCCTTTGGAGCAGGGATGGGCCTGAGTGAACAAAATACAGGGGAGCTGTGGGCCAGGAACTGCTAAATCCTGGAGAACAGGGGTAACAGATGGCAGACACAGGAAGGGGCAAAGGCAGGGCTTGGAGAGAGTGCAAGTTTGCTCTGTAGATTTTCAGGCTGAATGAAAAGCATTATGGAAAGGTGAGTGAATTGTGTTCAACACCTACTGCCACATGTACACATTGGGAACAACTGAAAACTTGAGAGATTTAGGCCCCCATCTCACTTATTGGGGATCTGACTTGTTAATTTTTGTGGTTTTGTGTCACTGGCACTGCTGGATAAGAAGTTTAGAGCTGTTTAATGGAAGTCTTTACAGACTCTTCCAGGGTGATTTCCCTTGTTATTTAGGAACTTACAGTTAGTGTGGGTTTGACAAGACTTACATCAGCATCTGAGCCTCCAAGTTTACCAGGGCCTTTGTTTTCCTTTTAAATCAGCTTCAAACCACTGGACTGTTACATGCTGACTTTAATTTTTTCTTTTCTTGCCTCTGGACTTAAGCCTATTTTTTTTTTTTTTTTTCCCTTTGTGCTTCTAGAATTGATCTTTCCTTTTTAAATTGCAGACTGACCTCCCTGGTTGACACTTGGCCTTCTTTTGTTTCACTTTTGGCTTTCCATTTACTCTTTATTCCTTCCTTACATTGTTTGATTCCTGCTTTGTGGCTTTCTTTTGTGTTTTAGTTAGAAATATAGGTCTTCCATGCCAGAATCTGAGAAATTCTGAGAATCCAAAAAAGTTCTCCACTGAATACAGAGAAAATGGACAGAAACTGAAATGAGGATTTTAGGGCAAGGGTCAGTGTATAAGATTCTTTAAGCAGAGGGATTTGTAAAAAGGCAGTAGCTGTTCCCTGCTCTGGAAATATTGTGGCCTTTGATGAAATAAAGTATTGTTTCTTCCAAAAAGGATGTATTTCATCCCAGTTACAGAAGAACTAATGATTTCTCATGTAAAGAGCTTGTAAATACACAGAGAAGACGTTGCATTAGAGCTGAGAGCTTATGTGTCCTCATGTTGTGTAGATGTGAAATTAGGGAATGTCAGTGGCTCCTGAACATGGCTGCTTTCAAAGCAGTGACAACGAGGTGGAAGGCTCTGTGTTTTGTTCTCAGCCTCTCTGCTCCTTAAAATGTTTACAAGCCCCAGAGCTGGCTCAGAATGCAACAAAGTTTAGCTAGTTATTCCTGTCATCAATTATTAAGGGTTTGGAGACAGACAGGAGGTGGGCTGGGGCCATCATGGGTTTTGCTGCCTTAGGCAGGCCTTGTTAGAGGATGTCTGTGCTGCTTGGTGCAGAACAGAGCCGGGGGAGCTGGGGCAGCATTGCCTGCTGCTGCTGCAGCTCCTGCCTGCTCTGTCCTCTGCTGGCACAGCCTGATTTCCCATGGCTGCAGCTGCACCATGCATGTCCCTGCTTCAGCTGCTAAAGGTGGAACATCTCCCATCCTGTTCCCCACACCCTTCAGGTTTGAATGGCTGGATGTTTATAGCCACAATACACACTGTGGTTTCCTAATTTCTGGTCTTTTTTTTTCCAGAATTTTTCAGAGCTGCACAGAATAACTTGTGAGGCTTCTCAGATAAGATATTCTGCCTGTGGCTGGCATGCTGCATTCATCAGTGTAGTGCCAGGCCTCTCTCTCTGCACTCTGTTTTTGTAATTTTTTCTCTCTCCCTTTTTCCCCCTTTCCTTCCTTTGCTCTCTCTCTCTCTCTCTCTATAATAGCTGTATTTTGTCTTTTGTTGTCTTATTCCCTGCTTCCTTGACTGCTGTCTCCTTTTAATGCTTTTGCATCTCCAAACAGGATCTGCAGTTTCTGAGGCCGTGGGAGGGTGACAGTTCAACCTGATTTTTTACTATTTATTCTTGACTCCCAGCAGTTGAGTCTCTTTAAATTATATGTTTGCCTCTCCTCTCCTCTCCTCTCCTCTCCACTCCTCTCCTCTCCTCTC
>VWZP01009871.1:554322-865063 GCA_013396995.1 Dicaeum eximium | reverse complement strand
CTCTCCTCTCCTCTCCTCTCCTCTCCTCTCCTCTCGACATGAGACCCCCGCGGGCCAGGCTGCCTTTTCCAGGACAACATCTCCTGCTCTGCCTCTGTCCCCTGAGGTCCGGGATACAAATGCCAGCGGGAGACGTGGCTGCTGCCATTCCTTGCACGGGTGCATGGTGCCACTAGGGCTCTCCTCACTAGATGTCACTGTGAGGCTGAGTTTCACCTGCCGTGAGCCCCGCAGCCAGGAGAGACGGGTGATGAGTTGGGTGATGAATTTAAGGAAGGCCCTGCCAGAATTAGGGGGAGGGCATGGAAAAGATTTTCAGGACAAACTTGGAGTTGTTGTAGGTTTTACCCATCTCTGACAAGTTTTGGGAACAGAACCAGCAAGATACGCGGGGGCTTTGGGGTGCAAATCCATACCACTGCCTTTGAGCACCCATCCTGTCTGACAGTCACCAGGGCATTAGGGTGACTCTGGCCTGAGTCGTGCTCCTCTCCTGTTGGTCACCATGCCGATTTAGCAGCAAGTCTCTCGCTAATTAGTGCTCAGCCCTCTGTTTACTGTCCCATCTGCCAGCACCCTTGTGCAGCCCTGGCCCCAGCACAGCTTTGTGCTCTGAGTGCCATGGTGCTGCCTCTCTGACAGGGCTGCTGTGGAGAGCACCCCTGGGCGGCACTGTGCAAGCCCCCAGAGACGGTGGGGCTGAGTGGTGGAGGGAGGCTTGCCAGGGGCCCATCTTTTCTCTTGCTAAGGAAGCCAAGTGGCTGGAGGCAAGCCAGTCATGGGCCCTGTTGTTGAAGATGTGGGGCATGAGTGCAAGTTGGGGCTTTTTTGTCCTGATCTTGACTCCCAGCACTTGAGTTCCTCTAAATCAAAATACCATGTCTTTTCTTGCTTATATTCCTTACTCGGATTTTTGTTCCTTAAAACTTTGTAAACTGGACCCTAGGATCATGTCTCCAACCTTTTGAGAAGTCCCTACTGTGCAAAACCTGTAAACTGTGTTGTAAGGGAGAGTAGCTAACTAATAAATGTCCCATGAACCACTGTGTCAGTGACACAGATGGCATTTAGGAGAGTTAGTTTGTTTTATTTTTAAGTTACTCAACTGCAATTCAAACGAAGGGAACAAGGGCTATGTGGAAAGCCATCAGCTCCAGGGAAGCATTTTGGTCTGGTTGTGTGTAGCTGTACAGCCTCTTGTCTCACTGGCAACACCATGATTTATATTGGGATGAGAGCACACCCCATATATGTGCTAGCATCCACGTGAGTTCCTACCTGTGTGTACTTCCATGAACGGGGACAGTGCCATGGCAGGTGGAGTGTGTGAGCTCCTCAGCCGCTTCCCTGCGTGCGGCTGGGACGGCTGCAGGTAACTCTGGGTGTTTGTGTGCAGCCTGCTGTGTGCATTTACACATGCATCAGTGCTAGAGGGGATCTCAAACCAACTGCATTCAAACTGCCAGGACCTGTGGCCTTTGTGGCTGGCCAGATTGGTGGGGAGCTCTGGAGACTTCTCCACTGGGCTCACCTTGCCCTGCTCTTCCAGCTGCATCCTGCACTGGAGGCTGAATCCAGCTCCGCTTGTTCACGTGCCAAGGCACATTAACAGTCACTTTATCACAGTGACTGCAGCTCAATTAATATTTGATTTTGGTGAATGAAGGAGGGCAGAGAGATTAAATGGGGCTGCTAGCTGGGATGGTGGGAGTGGTGAGAGGCAGACGTGCTCTTTCTTTGGCAACCCAGAGGAGTAGGACTAAAAGACTTCCTTGGAGGAGGAATCAGAATTCCACCAGGCTGACTACTGTGTGGGATGATAGAGGAGGAGCAGTGAGCTGCTTGAACCCTCTAGGCCCTAATCATACAGATCTAATAGAGGGGACATGGCTAGTTAGCCAGTGCTGATAGAAGGTGCAGAACTTGAAGCAGACCCCTTGGCAAGCTTGAAGGAAGAAATGGACAGATCCAGGCCACAGAGTTCTGAGGAGCAACTTGTGTGTCATTTACTTGATGCATTGCCAGGTATCGACTCAGTGTCAGTGGTGCACTGTCAGTGCTGCTCAGCAGGACATGTAGCTTTGCTTTCACAGTCCAGGCAGGTGAGATGAGGCAGATGGACTCTGCCTCGTGGCAGAGGTGACTCCTGTGCCATCCCCTTGTTTGCAGAGCTGCCTGGAGTCCCCTGAAGGCTGAGTGACCCAGCGGGATTCAGCCAGGTCAGGAGAAGCTGGTCTGGGCTGCTGCTACTTTAAGACTCTCCCAGGTGTGATTGCCCCTACCCAAGTATGCATCATTTTACTTCCCAATTGAAAAACCAAATGAAGTTTCCAGGCAGTTTGCAGGTTTTCTGATTAACTTGTTTGCTTTTCTTCTGTTCTTTCCTTTTTTAATTTTTATTTATTTTTCTTTCTCTCTTTCTGTCTGTATTCACTCCTGCCAGCTGCCTACTTGGAATTTAGTTTGTTTCCAGGTCAGGAGAAATTAATTTTTAAATTTCATATTTGGTGTAGAATATCTTCTCCCCCTCCTCCATTCCATTTCCCTGCCTTTTGCTGAAGTAAATAAAGATGCCTTGGCAGCATTTCCTTTTTAAAATCTCCTTCTGCCCTCTTGTAGCTATTTGGCCTCTTGGCTGGCAGTGTGGGATAGGTGCTACCAAAGTGCTTCTTTCCTGATCCAAGAGCTGGAGAATACACTCTTGGGCATATTACAGAAAACCAAGTGAGAGCACATCTCATGACAAATTTAGCTAAAAACAAAAGGAAAATAAATATTAGGACAGTTGGAGGGGGAGAGGTTTTTCATTGTCCCTGGGATATAATCTCAGGGATATCTTAGGGGCTACTGAGCCCCTGGGAGCTGTCAGCATTCAGAGAGTATCTCAGGGCCCAGTGCTGGGACAGCAGATATGGGCTGACCCTGTCTGCACCTGGGAGGACTGCATGGGAGGAGAGCAGCCAGGAGGTGATAGAGTTGTTTGCAGCAAACATCTGGTAACTCTAACGTTTTCTTCTGGAAACTGTGGGGTTTTGTGGTGGATTTAAAATTTCCCAGCTAGGCATGAAGGAACTGAAAGCAACTTCCCAGTTCCTACAGCCCAACGATGTATAGGCTCTATATGTGTGTGTGTGTATGTGCAATACTTGTTGGTAGAGCATATTTGTGAGATGTGGCATTTATGTTACCTTTTATCAAGGAAGAATCGTTTATCTCAGCATTCTAATTATGTTCCATTAAAATGCAAATTTGGGTTTATGCGTTGAAATTGTCAGTACCATTGCCATGGCAACAGGAGATTGAGGGAGGGGAATTGAAATAGGTAGGACTGTGCATCTCACTCAAAATCCCTCTCAAATATCTCCACGTAATTGAAATACAGCGCTCTTCCCCAGGAATTGTGGCACTTTCCCCCTAGATAATTTGAGGCATCACTGAAGTTCTCCACGGTGTTGTTCTAACAGGGCAAATGTGTGTGGGTCACCAGGTAACCCCTACCAAAGAGGAAGAGCTATTGCACAGGTCTGTCAGAAGGAAGTGGATCCTTCCCATTTGGCACCCCAACGTGATGCTTCTTTTGAGGTGTCTCGCAGGAAAGAAGGAAGAGGAGATCCCTAAAGACTTCACAAATGTCCACCTGGAGGCCCTTAGATGCTGCCACAGTTACTGGAAGGTTTAAATGCTGTCTATGCTTTTAAACCTGCTCACCTCCAGTTAAATGCCCACTCAAGCTGCCTGCACTGACCACGTCCTTCAGCAGTGAGTTCCCCATGTCAATCATTCTTGGTACAGGATGAGTAGAGTCTTCTCCATGTGCTGTCTTGAGGCTCTGCTCCTTTCTCTGTTTGTTTTTATGTCAAGATGGTGTGAATCTGTATCTTCCTCCTCCCTTTCCCAAGTACAGATGGAACTCCTGAAGCTTGTCTCCCTTCTGTTAAAGAATCAAGTGAAGGGGTTTAAGGATGCTGGGTGGAAGTGAACGCTGAGAGAGATTGAGACATGGCTGAGTACATTTTACAGAGGAAAAATGTGCCTTTCTCTTTTGGCTGTTGACTGAAAATTTTGATGATAAATAAAGCATGGTGAGTTAATTCCCAAACTGCAGTGACAGCTGGGCAGAAAAGACAAGACTAGGTCTGTTTTCTGGCTCCTCATCCCTGATAAGAGGTTTACAAAATCATCTGATACCTCATCCTGGTTTTGTCAGGGGATTTTTTTTCCTGTGCACTGGGAATCTGATTTGCTGATAGTAAAATCTAGATACAGTCTTATGAACCTGGTGATACAAACTGCAGTTTCTATTGAATATAATTGACTTAAATAGCCTGAGGCTGGTTATCATCCATTTAACAGCAAAATAAGGAGGAAACATTAAGAGTAGGGTTCAGTTCAACCTAGGGAGATCCCAAGCAAGGAGAGGTAGACTCAAGTGCTGCCTTTCCACTATGAGACAGAGTGACAAACTGGAGGGGGTTCAGTGGAGGGCCATGAAGATTACTAAGCTGTAGCACATAACATGGAAGGAGATGCTGAGAGTGCTGGCTTTCTTTAGCCTGGAGGATAGCAATTTAAGGGGCGTCTGACTGATGAGGCAATGGGGGATGTGTGTAGATAAAATGGAACTAGACTCCTCCCAGAGGTGTGCATCAAGGGCAATAGGCAGCAAAGACAAGTTGCAGCTTGCAAAATTTCAGCTCTGTATGAAGAAAAACCATAAACGTGAGGGTGGATCTGATGTGAGATGGTGACCCAGAGGTGTTTTGGAGTCTGCCTCCTTTGAGACACTCAAAACTCAAGCAGACAAGGTTCTGAGCTACCTGCTGTGGCCTTGAAGTCAGCCCTGCTTTGAACAGGGATTTGGACTGGAGGCCTCCTGAGATGCCTTTTGACACCAGTCATTCTGTGGGCTCCCACTGGGGGCAGGTTCTGTGACGCACAGTGAAATGGGGAGCCCACACTGTTCTCTCTCCTAGGATGAATCACTAGCAGAAATAATCTGTTGGCTTCTTTTACTGGAAAAAACATGACCCTACTGTGGACCGTCAGCTTCTGCACTGGGGAAGTTGTGTCTGTGCAGTGAGCACAGAAGTGATGGTGATGGGGTCTGGGCAAAGGTCTGGATGTCAGGAGGACAATATCATTTGCTACTTCCACACAAGGCAAGGCATTAACTTGAGGAGATTGGCTTTCCCAAGAGTGGCACCTGACTGGGAATGAGGGATAGGACTAAAATAGTCCATTTTACATCTCAGGCTTTCTCAAGGAGCAGATTAAAAATATATGATGGAGAATGTCCTCCCTTTCCAAGAGAAGATGATAGAAGGGAATAAAAAAAGGTGATATTTGAGTTTCTGCATCTGAAGTGACAACGAAAGGCATGAAAGTGGCTGGTACCTGAAAGCAGAGCAATGAATAATTGGTTTTGATGTGAAAGAAACCATTTCACCATGTTCAATATTATCATCATTACACTGATCAGCTTCACCAGCAAGGAAGATACTGAGAATGAGAGAGAAAATATTGTAAGGGATGTAGAGGAACACACATTCAAAATAACTGTGTTTTGGGGAAGATTTGCCAACAAGTGATTACAGAGGGAAAGACAGAAGGTGAGACAGAGACCAGAAGAAAAAATGGAGAAGAGAAAATGACAGGGCGGAGAAGAGTGGGAGAAAAGAAAATTTCTATAATTTCTGTAAATCTCTGCATCCTGTTCTTTCACACCACAAGTATCCTCCCCTCCCTCAGCTGCTCTGAGTACTTCCCCTGGCACCATCCTGGTGGCACTCTGTTTCCTCTGATGATCAGCTGAGGGGCTTCAGCCCAGAACCCCTGCTCCACATCCCTGCCTGCAATTCCTGACTCCCACACTCCTCTCCACCCCCCAGCCAAGCACTCTGCTTTAGAAGGGAGTGTTTGTGCCATGTCTCCTTCTGACAGGCACACCAAGGTGCCATAGAAGCTTCCCCTCTTACTGGGCTGAGGTTTAACTGACTGGGAAGATTTAACCCTGTGTCAGCTGATGTGAAGGAGCTTTCCAAGATGAGGAGTAAATGCCTATTTTGCTAGCATGAGCAAGAGGTGGTTTTTGCCTCAGTGATTTGAGGAGGAGCAGACAGACTCTCTGACCCCATGCAGTCCCTTGTCACCCCACACTTCTGTAGTAATTCATTTGACACTGTGTGAAAACAACCAAGTGAACCTTGTCCTTGCTGTACAGGCTGGCATTGCAAAATATCGTATTTAACCTTGCCTTTCCCAAATGAGATCTTCTAGTGGCAACCAGGGCAGAGATGCTGAGATCTCTAGCAGAGCTGTCAGAGTCAGGTGATGCTTTCCCTCAGCATGTGCTCTGCCCCTTCACCTGCAAACCCAGGCTCTTGTGCACCTGCACCCATCCAGACTGGCGGGGATGGCAACCCTCAGACAGCCATTCCCTCGTTCTCCCTTCCCTCTGCCTGCCAGAAACAGATCGCCATGGGCTGCTTTCCTCTCACACCCCTGGCTGTTCTAACATATCCTCAGGGAAGGTGTAAGACTGGCTGTGGCGATGAGATTGTGATCTTTCTCTTTCCTTTTTTTTAAAATTTTTTAAAGAATTGTCAGTGGAGTTTCCCTTGCCATTTTCAGCAGATCTAAAAAAAACCCCTTCATCGAATATTCAGCATCTTCCCGGAGCTCGGCGGTAGCCAGCGGGGGCTGTGGGTACGCAGGGGATGACTCACGAGTCCTGTCTTGTTCTCGGGCCCCCAAGACTCCTCTGCTTCTCTCCCTTTCTCTCAGCCAGCAGTTTGTGCTGATTGGCCTGTGGCTGCCAACTCTGACAGGGCTCTAGTCACAGCAGTGCTGGAAAGAGATGGGAAGAGGGAGGAAAGAGGCGCTGCTTGCAGGCTGTGGGGATGGGATGGGAAGGGAAGTTTTTACTGGAGTATGGGGGTTATTGAAGGAGGGTGCCTGGAGGCTTTACACGTAATGCTGGGGGTGGGCTAGGGAAGAAACCTGGTTGGCAGATGTGGTGATTCAAGAGAGCCTGATTCAAAACCTCCTGTACAGATCCCCCTCAGCTACCCCAGGCAGCTCCCCCATCCCCTCCCACAGCTCTTGGTTCAAGCTCATTCCTAATAGAACCTGAGCCAACGCTGGCTCATTTTCACACCCTGTTGCTTGGTCATTGACTAAATTAAATTTCAATTACTTTTTTCTTATTAAAAAAACTGGTGAAAACAGCAGCTTTTAATTGGAAGCAGCTACTTGGCCTGTTGCAGCAGTGAAGGGTGTGCAGGTGGTTTGATGAGGAGGAGGAGGCAGGGGGAGGTGCTGAGTCACAGGTGGAACCTTTGTGTGGACACGTGAGAGGGCACAGGAGTTTCTGGGTGTCTCACCAGGAGATGTGGCATGACCTGCTCTGCTCCTTCCCAAAAAGGGAGGCTAAAAATGCCGTCTGGTGGCCCCTCACTTTGGGGTTGTGCACCAGCTGCCAGCCCTGGGAAGGGGAGCCATGCTGCAAGGTGAAATTGGTCTTCTTCAAGAGATCCTCTGTTGGTCCCTTATGGGTGAACATGAACAGCTGTTTATGATACCCTTGTCCTGCTGGGCTGCTGAGAGTGTAGCTTGCTTGTCAGGAGACCTGGCACAGCCTGACCTTACCTCTCTGGGAATATGTCCTTCATGGCTCCTCGGCAAGCTGAGGAAGCACAGTGAATGTCTTGTGCATCTGCTGGGATTTGAGGAAGAAGTGTGTCTGTCTGAAGGCACACATTGCTTAACTACTCTCTTGCCCCTCAGATGAGCAGAACAGGAGCCATGCAGGAGGCAAAGCTGTCCTAGATCCTCTGGGAATTCCAGGAATCATGACAGGTGCATTGTTTTGGATCTCTGGTTTCTGCTGTTGCTCAGTTTTTTTCTTTTCCTTCTAAGCTCCTCACTGCTCCTCTCTGAGAAATGTAACCTGTGACCTCAGCCTTCATAACTGTGTCAGCCATGTGGGTCAGGAGCACCTGGGGCCCCTTTTCTCCTGGGTACACGTTGACAGGTAGTCAGGACTCATTGTCTCTCAAAGAAACCAGGAAAATAAGGTTGTGTTTGAATCCCAGGTGCAGAGAGGGTCTGCCTGTCACAGCCAATTCAGCTGCTGCTCTGCCTGGCAGTGTTGTTCTATTTTATGGGCTCCTACTCACGCTGCTCTCTTTTTGTTTTGTTCCCTTTCCCCCTCACTCCTCTCTTTCTCCCTCCCTGTTCTCCCTAAGCTGTCTCCCAGCAGAGATTGGCTGTTAAACCAACTGCACCAAGGCTGTGAGATGCACACAGGCACTAGGAACAAATGACACTGAGCGCCCGGCCCTGGTGCAGCAGTAGGACACCAGGAATCTCCAGGAGCATCCTCTGCCAGGGAGTCAGTGTGTTCTGGGAGAGTTGATGAGCTGCCCCTTGTATCCTGCAAACCAAGGTGTGACTCTGAAGTGCTTGAGCTGCCAACATCTGGGCGTGCAAATTCCTGCCATGGTGCGTGGGGCCGGCAGCTGCTGTGTGTCAGGGTGTGTTATGTACGGACTGGTGGCAACGGAGGAGCTGCTTGGCTCCCTCATGCAGCTGGACAGAGCCAGGGTAAACACTGTGAGCAGCTCTGGGTTCCCCTCACCTGTGGCCAAAGTGTAAATGCAGATGCACCTGTGGTATCTTCTGGCATTATGGGAGCACTGGCTGGAAGGGCAGTGCTGTAGAGGAGGCATTACAGGTGTGTCTGTGTCTGTCAAAGTGACAAGAGCATGGAGGAGGGGAGGTTTGGAAACACTGGGATTCAGACAGCTTACAGCAGCTCTCTTTGAAGGATGAGAGGTTTTGGTGTTGTCACTTTTTGCCCTTGAGAAGTTTATTTTCCTTTCATGATGGCAATTTCTCAGGTGTCTGGACTGTGAAGGGTGTGTGGTGGAATCTTTTGGTGCAATGGTGATGGTGGGGACAATATGGGTAGAGAAGGGTGAAAGTCTGGGCACTGGGCAAATAAGGACATTATCCTGGAGGAAGAGGATAGAGGAAAGAAGCAGATCACCAGATAAACAGACTCAAGTAGATTTTGTGAGTTATTTTTTATCTGGGAAATTAAATGCCTTTCCCAGATAGGCATCAATGACTTGGCCATGGCTGTGTTTAGAAACTGTGTTGAGGTGGCCATGGTTGCCATGGCTTCTCAGCACAGCAGTGCAGGGTGCTGATGCTGGGAGAGCTAGGGAGAGTGACATGGCTATACTGCACAGCCACCCATGCTGGTGGCAGGCAGGGTGCCCACAGGCCTTTGTAGGGGACAGAATCAGCTGAGCTGGGATCCTTCTTCGTGCACCAAAGGGTCAGTGCCTGCTTGGAGTCTGTCTCACTTTAAGGCCATGTCCCTCACAGTGGTTCCCCCTCGCTGTAACTTGTTTGACATACAGGGATTTGTCCAGGAGTGGGTTAACTTCCTCATTAATACGCAGACTGATAAAAATCACTGGAAAAGGTAAATGAAATGCTGCTCTGACACATCTGATGCAGAGGGGGAGGCAAATTCTCCAGACTGGAAAGCCATGGTCTCCCAGGGGTTTTCAGGTATCACATCCTTGATGGAAGCAAATAGGACATGCCAAGCTCCTTGAGAGCATCTGGAAATGTAGCATGGAGGGAAGATACAGGGACAGATTGGGGCCAACACTGCCTTTGATTTTATTTTGGGAGAGAGCCTCACAGGACAGAGGCAGGCACTGTTTTAATCCTTGAGCTGGAGAATAAAGTGCAAGGGGCAGAGACAAGACCAGCTGCAGGGCTTTTAGGGGAGAGACTCTGTGGGCGGTGAGCTGTGCAAGGGAAGAGTGAATCAGCCCCTGCAGGATGGAGTGATAGACCCAGCCTTGGAGAGATCAGCAGTGCCCAGTGCCTGAACACTCAGACTTTTACTTAGCATGAGCAGCACCTCCAGAGACTTATTTCCCTGTGACATAGCCTAGAGTATTAAACAAATTAAAAAATGGTCAGGGAACTATTTCAGCTACCTCTTGCTGTTGTCAAGGCAGCTTTGTTGCAGCAGTGGTGAGGACAGGCAGCAGAGGCTGACTGGCTGCTGCTGGGCAGAGCATCCCAGTGGGAGGTCACACAGAAAGGGGTGGTGGGCCAGGGTTTGGAGCAGGGGGTCCTGCTATAAACTCCTGATTCTTCATCCTAATGCTCACCTTTGTCAGTGGCAACCAGGCAAACTGCTGCAGATCCCTCCCTTTCTCCTGTGCCTCTACTCTGAATCTGTTCAGAAATAAAAAAGATGTTAGAGGGAGGAAGATGTGGGAAAACTGCCTTGGAAAAATAACTCAGCTGCAATATAGGGAAAATTGTGTCTTATTTTGTTGAAACAGACTCAGTTTAGAAGGAGGAACATTAAGGAACACTTCGGGGAAATCTTTAATCTGGTTGCAGCATCCAAGAGAAACAGTGTAGGAGAAAAAGACCTGAGGGAAATGAAGATATGGAGATGCATTAGCAGATAAATAGCATGTAGCAGTCTCTGGGCACTTCCCCATAACCGTGCTCTGCAAGGACCATCTGGGTTTTCCTTTCAGCAACTCCAACTCTCCGGTTCAGGAAGAGAGGGATGCATAGCTTTGCTCCCCCTGTCCTCTGCTCAGCAGAAGCTTTCCCTCGACCTGGTGTTTAATTCTAATATCCAGAGCTTGTTCCTTTAAGCATTTACGCCTCCAATCAGGCCTCCAATCTCACTGCCATGTGGAGCCATAAACAGGGATAAACACTAATTAGTATGGTAAATAGCTTGGCCTTGTGTTTTCTGGTTACAGTATCATGGTAATTATTTCCAGCTCCCTGCCTGGGTACTCCTGCTGCCTGACTTTGTGCTCTGTACATCCTTGCCATCCTGATTATTGCTGGACGCATTAAAATTGGCAATTGCCCTCTCCTGTCTCCCATGCATGTCCTGGGGAGGGGACTGGCCTAAGCCAGTTTCACTGAGGTGATCAGGGAGGATTGAGGGGCAGTGGGTAACATCACTCAGCTTTCTGTCCTCTGGAGGCTGTACCTTAATGTGCAGGATGTGGGGTCATGCTGAGATGATACAGCACAGCATTTTCAGGGAACCCACTGCTGGTCACCAGGGCTTTGTAAAATATGGGAAGAGAAATGGCCAGCTAAGCAGCTCCTACCCATGACTGCCACTGCTGAAGTTTTTTCTCTCTCCATTTCTGCTGTTTTGCTTCAGCAAACATCTTTGTCTCTAACAGAGAGTCTGACTTCAGCCTGGATTTTTGCCCAAGAGGGACAGCTGTGCACATGCACATGACTGTACATGAGGTGGCTGAAAGTCCTGCCCACTGGGGAGGGACAGAGCAAAGATTCCTCCTTTTGGTCTCTTGACAAGCACCCCAAGATTAGCTTCTCTCTAATGCACTGTACTTGCTTTGGCATCTACATACACGGGCTGCAGCCAGTGGAGAACATACGGGTTCAGGGGCCTGTGACCTTCTGACCACTTGTGTGGAGCCTCCTCCACCTTGTGAGCCAGGCCTCTGGTTTCTTTCTAAATTCCTCTGAGTTAAAAAAATCTCTGTATTGCAGTGTGCTGTGCTCTTGTCTTGTCTCTGCTCTTCCCCAACATTCCTGACTCATTTTTCCTTCTGAATGCTCGTCCTTAGCCACCCTCCTGCACACACTACAGTAGGTAGGTACATGTCTCTGGTTTTATTTGCACCTAGCCCTTTCTGATACGTATGCACACAAATCAGAGGCACCGGAGGCAGCTTCTAGAGCTGGGGTAATTGCACATTCACTCCCTCTCTTCCAGTGGCCAGGATATTAGTATGAGTAATATGTTAGACCTCTCTCTCAGGTCCTGATTTATTCATGATTTCACATGTGAAATGTCACTAAAATGGTTGTGTGTTCCCAGTTATAGATGAACTCTCCCCTCTTTCCCCTATGGAGGCACACAGCCTTATAACCCCTGGTGGGTTGGATTTTGCAGCACTGTAGGGCTCATTGGCAGATGCATTGGCTGCTCCTCGTGCACGCAGGCATATGCCTTAGCTGACCCAGTTTTTTATTTTGCTGGAGATATATGAGTGTTATTATTCACAAAGTGTTGCAAACACATGCTGGGCTCTGTGAGATTCTCAGGAAGACAAAATAAATGGGTATTGCTCAGGAAGAAATGGCCAGGGGAGAAACAGCTGCTGTTTCTCCATGAAAAGCACCACAATAGCAACACTTGATCGTGGTGGAGGCCACAGGCCATTTGGGATTAGACAACCACAGAAGACAGGCCTGGCTGTGTCCTCAGGATGTCACTGACTTCACATTCATTCCCAGATGATCAATGCATGCATTATTCCCTAGAGGTTTGGGCTGGCCTGGTTTCAAAGCCCTGAAGTGCAGGGTGATCCTCAGGCAGGCTGAGCGTTGCACGCCTTGCCCTCCTCACCACTAAATGCCCTGTAATGACACGTGAGCCCCTTGTTGCTTCTGTCCACTGTGCACACTAAGAACTGAGAACTCTTCTCCTTTTTCAGCAAATTTGTATGCATCTGGGGATGGTTATTGTACCCCTTCTCAATCTCCTGTAGTCTAAACAGCTTCATTTTGCTCAGTACCTTTCTGGTAGGTCATGCTTTCTGCATCTCTGCTCATGGTGGATGATTCTCCCAGCTATTTGGAGGAGTGCAGTGTTCTCCTCCCCCATCACTCTCAAGCTGATGGAAGAAAACCTGTCCATCACCCATGGAACTGTAAGTCCTTCTGGAGAGGCATGCTATCTTTCACTCCTCAAATACAACTTTGACTGCATGTCATTTTCTGAGACAACCAAACTCATTCATCAGATTTGCCTCACAAGGCTTGGATTGGAGTGCATTGCTGTTTGCTAAGGCAATTTATTCTAGCTAAGTCTTGGCTTAGATGTGAGCCAAAAAGGTGTCTAGAGGAAAACTGATTTTATGTGCGTGTGTCTCCTTTTGAAAGTGTCTGTAGTGTTGATCTAAGGGGCGGAGAACCTTTCAATTCATTCTGTGTAGCTCCCATGCTGCTTGGAAAACCATCTCAGCAGTGGAAACCCACTCTACTGCTTGGGGAGTTTTGCAGTCTGCAAACAGATGAGCTTTCCCTGGGTGGCTGCCTTCAAAATCAGCCTTGAGGTCCCCTCAGCCAACATACCTGCATGGTCATGATTTTGTTTCCTCCATCCAGGGTGCAAAACAGCACATGAAAATGATATTACAAGATTCTGCCAATCTCACCCTTCCACAGTTTTTTATCGCCACAGTTTTTTATTCCCCCTGTCTGGTTCTATGGGCTAGCAGAAGCTCATTCTCCTTTGATATCTCATTTGCTTCAAGTACCTCTCTTTACCTTCATCCTCTTTCTGCCCACTTACAGAATCATAGAATTATAGAATGGTTTGGGTTGGAAGTGCCTTAAGGTCATCTAGTTCTCTGGGAGAGGAGACCTTCCACTAGCCCAGGTTGCTGAGAGACCCATCCAGCCTGGCCTTGGACACTCACAGGGATGTGGGATATTCACAGTTTCTCTGAGCAACCAGTTTCAGTCCTTTGCCACTCTCACAGTAAAGAATTTCTTCCTAATATGCAATCTAAATCTATCCTCCTTGTGTTTAAAGCCATTACCCCTCGTCCTATCACCATGGTCCATGGTAGAGTTCCTCCCCATCTTTTTTGCAGGACCTCTTTAAGTACTGGAATGTTGATATAAGTTCTCTCTGGACTCTTTTGCTGTAAGCTGAACAACTCCAACTCTCTCAGCCTTTCCTCACAGAGGGACTGCTTCAGCCCTTGGATCAAATTTGTAGCTCTCCCCTGGACCTGCTTGAGTGAGTCTGTGTCTTTCTTATGCCGGGGGCCTCAGACCCAAACACAGTGTTCCAGTACTTAAAGCTGTAGGCTCTGCCCACCTGCCATGGCTGAAGTCCTCTCCTCAGCCTTGGTCTCATCTCCCTAATGCTGCATTTCCTAGCTTTGAAAATTACTTCCTCCCTGCTTGCTTTTCCTTATGCTGCTTTCTTCCTTGGGATCTCACCCCAGCAGCTGTGAGAGCCCTAGCTGGCACTTGTATTTTGGTAGCCACCTGCCTGCACCTCTTCACCACTTCTGCTCCTGCTTCACACAGCTGAAATGTCACCTGTCCTCTCTCCCTTCCCTCCCTCCCTGCTTCCCTTGCCCTCCCTCCCTCGTTTTGCTTGCTGCTGGAAGTTCAGCTCGTACAGTGACGCATGCAGGAGCAGCGAGCGTGTGCTCAGGACATATAATAAGCACTTGGCTCCTACAGCCTGCGTTCCAGCCTTGGGCTCCACCACCCTTCAGCAAAACGATTGAGACATTACCCTCTGCACACAGGGGGAAGGTGACTCACACAAAGATGCCCAGCCTGTCTGTGCCCGAGCTGGGAGGAAAACGCAGGTAGCCTCAGCCCTGCCTGATGCTTCCCCTTGGGCAGGCAGTCCTGCCTGTCTCTGGATGCCTCCGCCTCAGAGACATCCCGCCACCGGTGGTGTCTGTGCGTGTGAGGATGCCCCTGTGTGGGCACAGCCTGACCTTGTTCTGGCTGTGAGTGCTTGTGCACAAGTGTCGGCAGATACGTGACTGCTGGAGGGCATTTCTAGGCATAGACAGGCTTCCTGACCCTGGTGGCTTTCACAGCATCCAAACTCTCTGCCTGGCTACTTTTCAGACCCATGGTGGCCAGGGAAGGGAAATAAGGAGGGTCACCAGGAACTGATGGCAGCAGGGAAGCTGGAAGGGAGTGGAAGAGAGAGTCTGTGGCTGCTATGCCACAGCTGTTTTCTGGCTAGCAGTGGCTCTATCCCACCTCAGGGCTGGGTCTTGAGAGCTCTGTATTGGGCTTGGAGTGCCCCAGTCAGTTAGCTTGATAGACAGGCCTATCAGTAGCCATGGGTCTTAGATGAGCAGCCTTCTCCCTGGAGCTGTGTGGCAGCCTTTTAGCTAGGGAGGATGGTGTTGTGCTCTCTTGATTTGCAGAGGAGAGTAAGCATTTCTCAAATGCTCACGGCCAGTTTGAGGCCCTTGCCCTGCTGCTCACTTGGCATGAAGGCATTTCCTCTTTGAAATGGTGGCTCTGGAGTACTGATGGAGACAAGAAGCCACATATTTTTTCTGTCCCCACGCAGGCAAAGTATTTTGTGGGTGTCTTCTTGGTGTATTGTGGGGAGTTGTTCCACATGGAACTCTCCTTTCTCTTCATCTCACAGTTTAAAAGGCTGGAGTCCTTTCCTTCCTGTCCAAACCACTGGCACCTGCCTGGGGTCTGACCTTGTGTACTAGTGGGCTTCAGAGTAGAAGAAGGCTTTTCCTCTCAAAGTCTGTACATCAGAGAGGGCAGGATAGGGTGACAAGAGGCATGCTTGTGCTGAAAGCTGGAAATAAACCCTGCTGTCCTTGCCCAGGCCTCCTGAGCAGCCCTTGGGCACACTTCAGTGCCATGCAGATACTGCCTGGGTACCAGCACTGGAGCAGCTGTATGAGCAGGACAAACTGGTTTGGCTGGCCCTGGTGGCTCCGTGCATGTCCTTCAGCTCTGTGCATGTCCCTCAGCTGTCCTGTGCAGCCCTGGGTGCTCAGACAGACCTCTCTCCTTGCTCCAGCACCAGCCAGTGCCGGACTCTCCCTTCCAATTTTGGTGTGCTCCAAGCACTCCCTTCCCACCCCTCCCCATGGAGGAGGGCTGCAGGCGGATGGGGGAGCCCAGGGAGCGGCGTGCCCGTGCTGATGGCTGGGCCAGGGGTGTGAAGCCACGGGAAGAGGCAGGAGCCCTGCATCAAATCCTCAGCCTGACGCGAAGTGACGGAGCAGAAAGAGTGAGCAACAGGGAGGGTGGGAGGCGGGATGGGAGTGATGGAAGCTGGGGGAGGGGAGTGAGAGACTGAGCTCTAGCCTGGGAGCAGAACAGCAAACTGGCTTATTATTAACCATAACCCCTGTCCCTTCCTAACCTTGCATCTGATAAACTGTTCTCTGATTCTTTTTTGTTTGTTTGTTTCTTTTTTCTTTTTTTCTCCCTCAGGCACTGCTGTAGCTCAAATTTAGCCTCCAATATTTATATCTCTCTGTCTCTTCTATTTCCTTTCTTATTTAGAAAATATACTCAAGAGGACCGTGGGACTTGGGAAGAGTTAGAAGCACAGGGTATGCCACATTGGATCAGCTGATCTACACCAAGATCTTAATTTCTGCCCATACCCTTCCTTCACAGGAAAATTAAACTGCCAGTCCCAGTGAAAAACACAGCTGTGTGCTGGAAAGTTTGGCAGGAAATACCTCCCTCACCCTCTCCCTAGCAGCACACACCTTGAGGTGTCAGATTTGGTTTCCATTTGATGATATTTGGTATCCAGGGGATCTCCCAGCTGGCTGCTGGTAGAGGATCACCCACTCTGTGGGTGCTGAGCTGGGACTGGGCAGACCTAGGTTTACATCTGCTCTGCAGGGTGATCTTGAATGGATCACCTTCTTTCTCTGGACCTCAGTTTCCTTGTCCCTAAGATGAGAACTAACTGAGTGCTTATGTAACATTTCTCCAGCTGAAAAATGCTGGAGGAGATGCCTTGTTTTATACTTCAACAATAGAAGAGAAAATATATCAGCAATCTCTAGACCTGGACAATTCCTTGCTGGTTGCATCAAGTACCTGGAAGGGCATATTCCTCCTGATGAGGGAGACATCAGTGTGCACCATGCTTCAGATAGAGCTGGAAAGAGATAATGTTGGGGAGATAATCACCCCAATGGGGAAGATTCCTCTAGGTTTATGTCCTGGGGATTTGATCTTGTTTCTTCCTGCTCCAGAGCCCAGAATAAGGATCATTGGATGAAATAAATTTTCACTTAAGTTGGAGAGCAGGTGAGTCTCAAACCTTTCATGTTGTGCCAGTTTATGCTTTTGATTCAGCAAAAGGCATCTTTGCAGCTACCCCTCCACTGCAGTGGTGAGTCCTACAATAAAAAGCACACTTTCCTTTTCATTCCTATATTGCTTTGTTCCTTTAGTCCATAGCTTCTCTGCCAGAGGGTACAGTATGTTGGAAAAAGGCTGAATCCATCAGTGGTTTAGGTGTCCTCTATCATTTGTGCTGGGAGTTATCTACTGCCTTCCCTGGGCTTTTGTTGCTCTCAGGAAAAGTAATATCTCAGCCAAGGTCATGCCTTTCCTGAGCTGTAGCAAACACAAATGGGTCTCACTTTTTGTTGATCTTAAACCATATAGACTTCCACCTCAGTACTTTTCCACTTCTGCCCTTGGTCCCAGGACTTCTTGGCCCAGGCTACATTGTGCAAACCTATCATGAGGTGGCACCACAGGATTGCCTTTCTTTTTATTTTGCTGTTCTAATTCTTCCTCCTTTACTCTTACTGGCCCCAGCAGGCCTCTTGGTTTTCGACCCATTGCTGCTCCCTGCCACTCAGCTGAGTGCGGATGTTTGCCCGGGCTGCAAAGCCAGGTGAGACAAAGCAGCTGTGCAGAACATGGCACAGAGCCTCAAAGAGTTAAGGCCAAAGGGATGGATGGGTGATGAGAAGGACTATCTGTTATTTGAGGTACAGATTTCTCTCTTCTTTTTTTTTTAAGGAGCGGTGAACATGCCTGAGAGGAGACTGCAGTCTGCCCTGGGATGCTCCCTAGCCCTTGCTGCCTTTTTCTCTGCTTCCTGGAGTAGCTGCTGATCAGAGGACACTTCTTGCCTGTTCTGACCTCCCTGTGGCTTTGTGAGGGCAGACAGAGGCTGCCTGAGAGAGCCAAGGAGCACAACTGAGCCAGAGGGTATTGGATCTTGGATGCTGTTGACCTCAGCCTAAACAGAGCCTGTCCTTCTGCAACAGGCATTTTGCAAACACAGCTGTTAGATTGCCTATGCTCTCCAAATGAAACACTGGTGCTTCCTGCATGGAGAATGTACAGGCTCTCCACGTTGTCCTTTGGATGATCAGTGGGGTGAAGCAGGTCAGAATGGCTCAGCTTTGATACTTGCTGGGAAATCAACTCTCTAATATTTTGAGTGAAGATGAGAAGGTTTGGAGCAAGATGACAAATAGGTACTGTATGAGACTGTCCCTTAGAGACTGATGGACCACAGTCTAGGTCCAAACTCAAAGGATGCCCTGGGGAACCTCAGATCCAGGTTTCACCATTGGTTCCACAGCCTTACATCAGAGAAGATTTATGGAGGGCTTTTGAGCACAATGCTCCTCTTCCCAGCAGTTGCTTAAACTGCAACGGTGATCTTCCTTTCTTGGACTGAGCTGTTGTGTTAAATTGAATTTCATCCCTTGGAGATCTCTCCCTCAAATACACACTCTCTCATTATGCTTTTCTTCTCCATTGTTGCTTTTCATAAAACCATCTTTTTGTAAATGGTCTTTGTTTCTTATCTAGAAACTTGTCTGCCACCATAGTTCAGAGCTGCCTTTTGGGGGCGGAGATTCCTTTTTCTCTTGCACACTCTTTGTTTCTCTTCTCTGCTGGAGGGATTAATTTGTAATTTCCCTTTTGCCTCTTTCTGAGCTCTTCTTTTTTTACAATCCCCTTATTTGCTGTTTCAGATGAGGAGGGATGAGGGGAGGGGATATTCCAACTTGAAGATGTTACAGACCCACAGTGACCTCCTGTGCAGCTGATGGACAGCTTGCAGCCCAAATCTGAAACACGGCCACTGGCAAATGGGAGAGTGACAGAAGTGTGCGGGGTATGAGTGCAGGTGTGAGGGATGGTGCTGGGAGTGCCAGCCATGCTCTGGCCAGTGAAAGGATTTGTGGAGGCCTCATAGAGCTACCTTTTGCTGCTGACAAAATCTGTTTTCTGGTCTCAGAAGTGGACAATAGCTGGCAGTGGCTGTCAGCCTTTCCTCGTGGAGCACCTGGTGGTGTGACAACCAGGGCCTGAGGCATGATGGCAAAGTGACATCATGCCCCAGGGCAGGGGGCTGGAGAAGACAGCACCTTGCCAGCCCTGGGACACATGGGTGGGGTCAGGAATGAAGCTCCATGCTGGGGCAATGGGACAAGGGATCCCTGGAGGGAAGTGGAGCTCATCCTGTGAGCTGTGCAGCTATCAGGACCTGCGGATCAGGAGGCATCACGGGATCTGACTTCCAGCACCATGGCTGGGAGCACTGGGCCAGGTCTGAAATGCATTGGCAGATCTGTGTGAGGAGCTGTGCTTAAGAGCCACAACACTGAATCATTTCCCAGAAATCCCCTGTCAG
The DNA here is from genome assembly GCA_013396995.1 of Dicaeum eximium. Classification (NCBI taxonomy): domain Eukaryota; kingdom Metazoa; phylum Chordata; class Aves; order Passeriformes; family Dicaeidae; genus Dicaeum; species Dicaeum eximium. Next base: position 845,808 of record VWZP01009871.1, on the reverse strand, counting down.
TCTAACCATAAACACCAGAGTGGAAGGTGGGGACATGTGTTTCTTCAATTTCCTACAACAAAGCAAGCATAAAGGAGATTAGGAAGGCAATGCTGGGGGAAAAGAGAGAGAGATTTAGTAGGGAAGGGAACATTAAGATTTAGATGGATAAAATGCAGTTTGAAGTTGTTGGGCCAGAACAGAACTCACTCTACATATTTAGCTCAGTGAGGTATATAAACAGAAACCTACAGCCAGCTCAGCCACTTCTCCCCCAGTGGAGTGAGTCATCAGCCCTTGGATCTAAAGTTAGGTTCACGTCAGAGCTTACACTCTCTCCCATTTTATTTTTCTCTTTCTATTTTGAAGGATGTGGGAAAAGCTGGGCACTGTCTCCTGGAAGCAGCAACCATAAACCCACAGCAGCAACAGATGCAGGACCTGATGTCCTACCTGGGAGCACTGTGACAAATATTGCTTTCTGTCTGACTGCTCCTCTTCCTTGCTGCATGCCTGGGGATGAGCTCAGACAACATGCAGCCATGGCTAATTTGGGCACAGAGTGGACACAGCTCCAAGGGGTTTTGTGCACTGTGCAGATGAGCTGGAGGATGGAATGGGCTGTGCAGCCATTCCTGTGGCCACAGCATCAGGACTCTGTGTCTAGCTCTCATGTGCCGTGCAGGGGAGCAGGAATTGCGGTCAGGGCTGTCAAAGAAGGGCTGGGGCTGGGTCAGCCTGGCAGGAGCAAGATGATGCCTGTGAGACTTGGCTAGAAGATGCCTTTAAATTCAGTATAGGTTCCTGCCAGGTGGGATTAGCCCACAGCCACCTGCAAACCTGCAAAGGGCAGGGCTGTATCTCACCGGATGCAGTCTCTGCTTTGATATGGCTCCCTCTTTCCTACTTTTTCCCTCTCCCCTGGTCCACCTTCTTAAGCAGTTGCAGTGAATCACATACTTTCCTAACTAACTCACCAGCCAGTCCTGCTGGCTCAGGCAGTGATAGGAATACTGTGAACTTTTCTGTTCCTCTCAAAAATCACAGAGAGGACAGAGGGGGACCCTTGGAAATGCTCTGGATGCAATGGTAGGACCAGCTTGTGCTGTGCTCATGTCTGGTGTGATCTACCCCCAGGTCACTTCCAAGTGAGCCCACCTGTATCACTCAGGGCAGATGACAAAACTCTCTGAAAGTGCACTGGGGTGGAAAATGGAGCCCTGTGACTGTTGTGAGCTGCAGGACAAGGAGACCATCTTCAGTCTCTTCCCATGTGGATGGTGGAGAGGAGAGCCTTGCTCAGGGAGGGCAAGAGCTTCCCAGCCCAAGGCTTGGAATTGCTGCTCTGGAGGATGCCTGTGGTGTATGTACCAGGAAGGCCATGGAAATCCCCCCAGAATGTATGCATGGGGAGGGTGTGGGGATGAGGGGGCTCTGCTCTGGAGCATGAGCTGCCCTTGCTGTTTTCACAGCTCCAAATCTGTGACGTGTTGAATGGCATGACTCCATTTCCCCACTCAGCCTCTTTCCCTCTCCCTTCCTTCCAGTCTTGTTGCATGTTTTTATCAATTTGGAGGGTTTTTCTGAGTGAGAGTTCAAATGTCTCTTTATCCCTTGCTGTGGATGTGCTAGAAGGCAAGCAGACGTGACTCTGGGATGAAGACATGAGAGAGGACCCACAGATTGTCCTGAGCGTGTGTTTATGTGCCTCTGTCCTCCTGTGTCCCTCTGTATGTACTCTTCATCTCCCTTTAACATTTTGTTTCTTTCACCTCTCCTTACTGCCCTGTTTCTCCAGCCTGTCTCACCCTCTCCCTCTCTCTCTTGCCCTCCTCCTCATTCTTTTTCTCATTTGATATTCATGCATGAATAAATTCAATTGCATTTTCCCCTGTTTCCCCTGAAGGGGCTTGTTGGTGAATTACAGGCATCTGAAATCATATAATGCTCAGATTCATCATTTCTGGGACAGAACTGAAGCCCTTCTATTTCTTGGGAAGGAATAATAGATGATTTTTATGAGGAGAGGGAGCGGTGAGTGTCTTGTGGCTGGTGAGGAAGAAGCCAAGGAGATTAACCTTGGCAGCACAGAGTGGACCTGCTAGCAGAGGGGACTAAAAGGTGAGCCAGCCCCTCCTCTGTTTGCAGGAATGGAGAGGGGTATGTAGGGGGTGAGTGCATGTGGAATGTGAGCGCCTGTGATTGCTGTGTGTTTGCTGTGTGGTGCTGGTGGGGCCCTTAGGGAGGAGTAAACCTCTTAGGGGGCTGCCCAGAACTGCTTGAGGAAGTAGTAGCCTGAAAACTGAGTAGTTAGAGAGATTGTCTAGAGATCTGTTTGGGCATCTGCCTCAGCCAGCTTTTGGGATGCTTACACAGTTCTGGTATCACCCCAAACTCTACTGTGGCACCACATCCCCACCACACTGAGAAGCTGAGGTTGATATGTCACAAAATCCTTCACCTGCAAGGGCTTCCTGTTGTGCATGGGCTCCCTGCTCCTGATGGAGCCTTCCAGTTCATGCAGGACAATGAACTCAGGGTAAACACAGCCATCTTTGGGGCTGAAGGCGACCAGAGGTAGGGTCTTGCACAGCTCCCATACAAGCAGGCTCTGACCCTGGGCAGGGAGAGGTCTGACCACCACAGAAAATCTCTTTCCAGCTTGTGGAAGATGCATGGGTACACCATGGAACTGCAGCCCTGGTCAGAAGCTATGAAAAATACAGGCTGGGCTTGTCCTGGGAAGCGTGGCTTTTCATGGAAGCTGTTAATCAGGTAACTATTGATGCTCACAACATTCCTGTTGTTTATAACACTGCTTTCTTTTCTTTTTTAGCCCTTCTGGAGCAGCCTGAGGATCCTCTAAGGGATGAGTTTACCTTTCAGGAGAGGTAACAAGATCAGACACTTTAAAAAACACAGAAGTGTTGCGTTAAAAGTGGACAGCAGCCTTGTCTTTGTTCAAAAGTATTTTAAGGGCCTCATGAGAGACAGTGATGGTGCCAACCACGTTGCTCAAGCTCCAAGGAGCTTGGCTTCTGTGATGTAAGTGGCTAGAGGCTCCTTGACTTCTGTCTCAAGTCCCTGGCACAGCAAAACCAAGCCACATGGAGATTAATTGCAGAGGAGAGGATATTTACAGGATGTTTTTCACCCTAGGTGGTGAACACATGTGAGGTACCTTGAGGTAAAACCAGAGTGGTCCTGACTTTACCAGAAGATGGGCTTGCTCCACTGCCTTCCTGTGGAGAGTTAACATCCAAGGGCCTGTTTCTCAGTATGATGAAAGTGCTTGGTTTCCCAGCCATTTTTAGTTTAGAGGTGTTAATTACCTTGACCCAGCTATTCTAGCCATGCACTGCAAAGTCTGTGATAGCTGGAGTGGACATTGTCTTGGTAAGGAAGTTTGGAAGAGGCTTTGTGGAACCCTGCAAGGAAGCAGAGGAGCTTCTGGGCTGCAGTGCATGTTGTATCATACCCTAGCTGGCAGCTGGGCAATTTTTTAGCTTCTTATTTACAAGATATGCCCATGCTAGAAGTAAGAGTGTCTCCATGTCTCGTAACACATGGAATTTCATTGGTCTGAATAGGAAAAACCAATGAAAAGCCTTGAGGACTGTGATGGCTTCCAGTAGTGTCTCTTTCCCAGAGCTGACCTGGGATCCCCAGTAGGGAAACTGAAGGTTGATGCTTCAAGAATGAGTGGTCTGTGCTCAGGTGGGGTAGGGCTGCTCAGCCACAGAATGGGGCCAGTGGGGACAGATGGCTGTGCTGGCCTGCCATTGGATGGGGCTCGGGGAGGCTGTACTCCGTTCTAGCCACTGGAAGGTGGGATTCCTGCACGTTATCCATCCCTCTCATTTCCCCCTGGCTTCACAAAACGCTGTGGGAAACTGATTTGCAGAGAGTTGTTCCCACCCCCTGAGTTCCAGTAACAGATCTGGGAGTAGGATGGGGCGGAGAGGAGGGATTGGTTTTGAGGGAAGGGCTTTTGGGGGAGGGTTGTTAGTTTGTTTTTTTTTAACTCTTCCCAAATGATAATTCTCTAACCTGCTTGGTCTGTGACCTGCAGAGGGACACATCCTTAAAAGTTCAAGGAAAGGCAAGCATGCTGAAGCCGGTGTCCGCTAGAAACAGAAGGATGAGTGGGCTGAAGGCAGGGGCAAACCAGCTGTCCTGAGACCCCACCGTGGACACAGGTGTGCAAGGAGATTTCTTCCTTTCCTACTGTGTTGTAAGAATTCCTGCATTCTGTGCCTCTAATTGTAGGTTCCCCTAAAGACATTTGGTGTCACTGTAAGGACGGTGTTTGGCTCTCCCTCTCTGCCTGTACAGTAATTCTCTCTCTCTCTCTCTCTTTCTGTGCAGTTCGCTCCATAAGCCGTTGGTGAACGTACCACGAGACAGAGAGAGAGCGAGACAGACAGAAACCACACACCAGCCCTTCCTCCTCACTTTCCCACCATGGAATAGCTAACCTTGCCCTCACCCACACCTCCATCACCTCTCAGCGTCCTGCAATTATTTTGACCCTCTCTCTGGTCTTTTTGGAAGGAAGCTTCTGTCACTTCTTAACATCACCTGCCTGGAAAAACACACAGAGGCAAAACCCCCCAAGCCCTCCTGTGAAGGAAGAGGTCCTTTTTTTTAACCTCTTTTTGTTTGCTCTGACTCCAGAGCTTCAGACTCCAGCCTGAGCAGCCACAATTTCTTACCATGTATTCTCCTTTTAAACCATCTCCTTCCTGCACACGCTCAGTCCTTGCAGGCACGGATCTAACACAACTCCCCGCTCCTCGCCGGCAGGTTCTTTGCTCCCCATCACTCAGCTGATCCTCATCTTTTTTTCTCCTATTCTCCCCACCCCGGGCACCGAGGTGTGTGTGTGTCTGCGTGTGAGTGTGCCTGTGTGCACGGGGGGGAGGTGGGGGGGCCTTTTTTTTTTTTTTCTTGGTGGGGGAATTTTTCCAAAGCATCTTCATTATTATTTTATTTTGCTTCTCTGACTTGGAGACTTCTCCCTCGGAGATCTCTTTTCCATGCAAAGGTAGGTGAGACGCATGCACACCTGGCTAACCTTGTGTCTGTCTCGTTTTGCTTGGTTTTGCTGTCCTTTTAATAGAAAACTTGCGCCCACCCATGTACCTGCATCATTCCTGTTCTGTTTCATACCTGTTTCCTCTCTGGCAGAAGTAAAAGCTGAGGGTAGACATGTCTGTAATGTGAATAATTCTGTTTTTCCAGAGAGGAAAGTTGTTTCTGTGTGCATGTCCGGTGGTACGTGTATGTCCAAGTGCAGTGCCCATGTATGTGAAGCTGCCTCTGTTTACCCAACAAGTAGCAATAATTGATTTTGGTGTGTGTTTTGGGCAGTGGTGGTGGTGGAAAGGGAACAACTGTGTGTCCAGTAGTTCATGTCCACGAGCAATTGCAGCAGGGAATGTGTATCTCACAGAGAATCAGCAGGTCTTTATACACGACTGTAAATGATACAAGGAGTGTGAATAATTCCAGGAATTTCAAATTTAGCCCTGGTTAGTTTGCTCTGTTATGATGGGGAAGGATGGTGGGAAAGAGGGAGGGTTACAAAATCTCCTCCCTGGAGAGGTAACTGCCTGAGACTTGTAAATATGTAACTTTTCCTAAAACCTTCTCACTGTTTAGGGTCTTCTTAGGTTTGGGGAAATTTTTTTTTTCCAAAGCAAGAGTTCGGTCTCAGATTCAGGATTTCTAAATTGTCTTTTCTTGTTTTGTTTATGGCTGTTATTGCATTTCAATTGCATGTGCAACATCCTGAAAAGGGACACAGAATAGGATGTACTTTAATATAGAAAAATGCATCATCTTCTGTACATCACTGGAAGCTGTTGGCTGGAGTCAGGGGGTGGAGTGGGATGGAAACAGAAGAATTAAAAAAGAACAGAAACAGAAATAATGTTAGACCTTGTTGACTGGCAATTATCAGGCATATTTTCTACCAGTACTGGTTTTCATAACCCTCTTGATGGTTACCTTTTGCTTCTTGGTAACAGCAGCTGTGTAAAAAGTACCAGTGGCTTTAAAAAAATAAAAAGCCAGAAAGAAAAGAACCCCAAATATATATATATAATTTCCCCACAAATTATTGCAGAGAAAAAGGGTAAACATCTAAAGCAGAATTTGTTGTGCATTTTCTCTCTGCTAATAGGAGGTGTTTTTCTCATTGATCTGGGGGTTGCTACTGGTTCTGTGTCCCTGTCGCTTAGAAGACTGCTATGTGAATTGCCAGTTGTTTCTGTGTGCTATTGCGGAGCTCCTGATCCTTGATTTGGGCTGGTGACTGAGGATTTATTATCTAAAAGAAGGAAGGGGTCTGCTGACCCTCCATCTCACTTACCCCTCAGTGTTTTAAATCTCACATGTAAGCTTCTCTATCAGTGGAAAGAAATCCTCAAGCACATTCTTTTCTCAACACCCTACCTGCAAAGAAACTTTTAATTGAGAGCACTGCAAAGGGAATCCAAGAGCCCCATTTTTGCCTCTCATTCCCCTTTATATTTAAAGACACCTTGTGAGCATCTCTCCCCCAGCCAGCACTGCCCCATCCCTGAGGTCTGAGCAGGCACACAGCCTCAGGCAGGAGGCAGCTGCCCGCTGCCTGCAAGGGACTGAGAGCATTTATTCCTCTCTCCATGAAATAACACAATAGTTTCATGGCATGGCATTGCATGTGAGGTTCCTCTGAAGGGCAGCAGTGCATGCCTGTCAGTGGAGGTCTGGTGCCACGATCCTCTCCCAGGCGAGCTGGGAGGCAGCAGGGATGGAGCCTGGGCATGGCACTGGATCGCCTGCCCACTGCCAAGGTGCTTGCACCAGGCTGGCTGGGCAAGCTTGGCCCTGGCTGCAGCAGGAAGGTGGGGAAGAGCAGCTTTCCTGCAGGTCTCACTGGAGAGCTGTGTCTAAACACCGTCCACCTCGATGCACCAGAAGAGGCACACGTGCCTTGCCAGGAGATCTGGTCGTGAATATCTCAGTGGAGAGTCAGGGGGACAAAGAAGAAGCTTTGATCTGCCACATCTAAGGGGTTTGCCTTGTGAAGCCTGGATCAATCTGACAGTGCCTATTATAAAGTGGGTTATGCCAACCTGTCTCATGTTTTATCTTTCAAAATCTCCCCTTGTTGCTGCCTTGGGAGTGTTTTCAGGCTGTGGATCTGGGTGATGCAGGGCCAGGACATCCACAGCCATTAAGGGAGTGAGGGGAAGCATTATGTGAGGGGGATGCTGTCTCACAAGGAGCTCAGTGCTTGCCTGTGGGTGTTTCTGGCTAGGCATGGTGGCCTTGGCTGGGGTATGAGGAGACCAGCTGGGCTTCCTGGGGTCTGTCACAGTGCACCTACAATGCTGAGGGAGCTTCCTGTGTCCTCACTCTTGTCCCCATCAAGAGAAGCACCTTCCTTGCTGGTCCAGTCCTGAGCATCCTCAAAGTGCCAATAATGCACCTGTGCCCCAGGCTGCAGTTCTGGCATCTCCTCTAGTCCTGGGCTTGCTTCCTTCCACCAACCCACCTCCCACCTGGCTACATCTCTGCTGCCTTATCCAGGTTTGGAGAGCCCCTGTGTCCATGCTCAGTGTGACAGGTGCCAGCCTGCAGCCCTGTTTAATGTTAGAGCCCTGCCCTCTCCCACCGACAGCAAGGCACACCAGGAGGATGTCCCACATCAGGGTGGCTTATGCTAGCCACCCCTGATTTTGGGAAAAGCCTGCAATTCCAGGCTGTGCTGCAACGAAGCCACATGCTTGGTCAGCTTTTTCTCCTAGTGGAAAAAAAAAAGTTGAAACTAATTTTTATTCATTTTTTCTCAAAGAGAACAAGTGTCTACAGCTGGAAACTCATGAATAGCACACACAGTGTTAGGAATCTTTAAAAGAATGGGGCACTGATTTAAAATAAATTTAATCTTTTATTAAATCAAAGTCCCAGTCCTGCACATTCAAGCAAGCAGGTGAATTTCTGCAGTTGCCCAGAGCCTTACTGGAACCTTTGAGTCCGTGAATGGGTTCGGAAATCAAATGGTACAGGTGGATCTGCAAGAATCCATGTACCATGCAAGAATGGTTCATGTAGAACCATTTCTTAGTTATATTTTTAAAAATTTATTATATGGGATAATGTAGGGCTGATTTGAAGGGTTTTCAAGATCTGTAAAACGTCAAACTGCTCTTGGAAAGTAGAAATTTCTTGTCAGTTATGCAGAGGTACGCCGTTGTTTATAATGACCTGATACAGGCAGCTTACTTAATTTGTCTGTGTCTGAAGTGCATACCTTGAAGCTCTTAGAAATCACATAGTAGTTTGAAAAATGTCTTATACTGATACAAAATTTATCTAAGCCCTCTAATCATAACTCAAATTGCATAAATCAACCCAGTAACTTCGTAATAAACTCGCTCTCCCGGTACTTGTCAGGACTCAGTGTTTGAAGCACCGCAGTGTGCCCTGAAGAGCAATCAGCCCAGTGTATCAGGGACTAATTGCAGTGAGAAGATGCCAGAAAATGCCTTCTCTCTTGCCTTGGACTGGAGGTGTGTGCTGCTGTGGTGGCACAGGAGGGAGGTGGTTTCTGGGCCAAGCCAGGCTCAGTCATCAGGGGCTTTGCAGTCTCACACCAGTCCTTGCAGCCTGTGGGCGAGTGGACACGCTGTGGGCTCCTGGTGTGGAATCCTGCTTGTTGGTGTTTTCTGCAGCAGCTTGTGCTTCCCAGCACCTGCAGAGTGCAGTGCAGAAGCCCTGTTTCTGTGTGATCAAGGCAGGGTTGGAAAGGTGTCTTTGAAAGCAAAGGTTGTTACCCTCTTATCAAATGTGTGTGTGTGTCTATTAAAAAAAAACAAAACAACAGTACCAAGGGTACTGTTGGTCTCTGCTTCTGACATAACCATCATCTGCAGCATGGACACCACATCCTGCTCTGTTGTGGCTTGATGTAAAGCTCCATGGGAGCATCCCGGGAGGGCAAGCAAATGGAGTATTCCTATGAAACTACTGGATTTGGGGCTAGGGCCATGGGGTTGAACAGGATGGAGAGGAGCTGCTGACCTGTGCTGTTGGTAGCTGGTGAAGTGACAAATGCCAGGGATTTTGCTGCTGTGATGTGACTTCTGAAAGTTCTTATCTGGTATGATCACTGGGATGGGGGGCAGAGGGAGGGAAGGTCTACATTTCCTTTCTCTGAAGTGTCAGAGTTTGGCTGTGGCTACAAAAGCACTGCTGTATAGAGAGCACAAGTGAGGTTAGTGGTGTTAAACCTTCCTCAGGTGTTGGCTTAGTGTGCCTGTCTGACAGGCTCAGTTAAGTTGTTTTCCAGGACAGAGCTTAGGAATGGATTTTCCTGCAGGTGTGACTGTCAGGAATAGCTGAGATCCTGTTTCTGCTGCTGCATGTGTGTGTTTGCAAATGTGTGTATGCGTATACAAGTGTGCAGTGTGCCCAGCACTATCTTGCATCTCATCTCTGAGTGGGGACTTTTGGCAGTATTGATGCCCTCAATTGCTTGTCTTCCTTGGGCATTTTTTCCCCCTTATTTTGCCTTTAAACCCACTTTGAGTTTGGCAGCAGTGATGGATGGAGGTAGGGGGCAGAGTAACTCGTTATGGGCTCTTTCAGACTGGGTTTTCTGGCAAGGCTGCAAGGATTTGGCTTGGACTATAGGGGTCCATTTCAAGTCTGTGTCAGATTTGCTTGCATTGGTGTCTTTGCTGCTTTTCAATGATTGCTATTCAAGCAACTGTCCCAGCTTTGCCTTTTTTTTCCCTTGGTGACAGCAGGGAGAAAAAGGGACTCTTAAGCTTATGTAAACGAGTAGCAGTGTCAGTAATCAAATAATGTGGGATTCAGGGGAACCATCACAACCTCCTGGTCCATCTATTGACGTGAGATTGAACAGCCTGTAGGCCTTTGCAGAAGAGCTGGCAACATTGTCTCTTCTCTGCTTCTAGAAGATTCCCATCTTTATAGCTACGTCTCTTTCCCATATCCTCTCTCCTTTCTGGAGGCAGAGCCTGGGGCATCATCACACTCCACATAGCTTCAGCTCCTTTCCTGTTTTTGTTTTTGCCAAGAGTTAGTTTGCTCCAAATGTGTAGCCGTGTTTATGCAGATGATCTCCTTTGGAGGGATTGAGGGGGAGCAGGAATTTTTAGGGAGGAGAGAGGTTGTAGATGTAACTCTTGATGCTCTCCAGAGCTCTTCATATTGTGTTCCCTTTAGATGTGCTGCTTACTGTTTCCACCTCCCCATTTCCATTTTCACCCCAGGGAATCTCCTCTCCAGATGTGAGTGGTGACAGTGAGTTGAGAAAAAGTCTGGAGGTGGGGTGAGGATGTTTGTGCAGAGGTGGGAAATTGCATTCAGTGCTGTGCTGTGACAGGGACCAGGGAATCTCCTGGCGTCTCCCTACTCCTATGCTGCTCTTTTCCTGCTCCCACTCACTCCAACAGGTCCTGAGTGGACACTGGGTTGGGCTGGGCACTGGGATCGAGACAAAAAGGGCAGAGAGGTTGATCCAGGAAGGATGGTGGGGAACAGTAGAGCTTCTCACTGTTGGCTTAGCCCGTGTGGGAGCAGCCCCAGGATGGCCTTTTCCATGCACTTGTGCAGATGCAATGCTGGCAGCTGCAGCACAGGGCACCTGTCCTTGTGGTGGGCAGGAGCTGCAGCTCTGCTCTCCCAGCGTGGGCTTCTCTCGGAGGCACAGGTGAGGTGTTTGCACTTTTTGTCTTTCCTGCTAGCACTTCAGGATCTGGATCCTGAAGGGCTAAGAGTGTGAGGATGGCCTCAAAGCCGTTTTTGCCGATAGCTTATGACACCGCTATCTTCCTCTTCATCATCCTCATCTGACTGTCTTAATTGCCATGTTCATTGCTGACCTGAAGGAGGGAGTAAACAGCACATTCATGACTTCCCTGGCTGATGATAAACCAGGCTTTTGCCTGCCAGAGGAGATGCAGTAAAATAACAAAAAGGAAACTAGTGAGGTCAGAAAGATGGGCAGAAAATACCTTAATGAGATTCATTTTAGGAAAAATGCAAGCTAATGCATCTGGAGGCAATCAAAAATCTGAAACATGAGGTCTGAGGACCTGCTGAGGGGCAAGGAAGGGACGGCCCAGGCCACAAGACCGAGCTATGACGGCAGATGGCACATCAGACATGGACTCGCAGGGTGACAGGGCCAGCATGGGGCATGAGGCGCTGCGGGAAGGCGGCACTTGGCGCATCAGCCCGGGCACAGCGCTGCGAGCCGGAGGCGGCTCCCAGCCAGAGCCGCACGGAGCGACCGCAGGGCTAAGGAGATTAATTTATGAGCAAGGATTAAGTGCTAAAGATGTGCGGCTTGGCTAAGCGGTGGTTTTAAGTGAGAGGACATGACAGGAATTCTCTCCCGTGAAAGGTGCCCGCATGTGCGAGGAGGGGGAATCACTGGGGGCTGCGCGGACCAAAGCAGTGCACGGGGAGAGCGGGGCAGGTTTGAAGGGGAAAACACTGACTCTGGGGCAGAGTCTCCCCATAGATGGGTCTGTTACAGTATGCAGTCATCCCCAGAAGGAGATTTTTAGAGCCTGTTCGCTTGGAACACCAAAAATGAAAATGTTTTGTTGAAAACAAGTATGTGTATTCTGTGGGAAGCACTGGGATAAGGTTAGGGTCTTCAGCAGCACTTACCTCTGGGTCTGAAACACTACACATAGTTAAAGTCAGGTAATGATTTTCCAATGGGAAACTTCTTTCTTCTCTGTATTGCCTACACCCAAAGTGACCATATTACTCCTGTGCCTTTTCTTCTCTCGTTGTTTACTTTTTTCCCTCCATCTCTCCAGCAAAATTTTACTGGTGTCCGTAACATCTTCTTTGGCTTAGCCAAAGGCTTCTTAGCAACGGGAGCAGATCGTGGCTTTGCTGTGCCAGGGGCAGGGACAGGACATAGGGGCAGGATGGGGCTATCCCAGGCACATGACAGAAAGGTGATATATTGGACATTGACTGTGATGATGAGGGTGGCAGTGTCCAGGAGATCAGGGCTTGCTCTTCCTACAGCTGCAGAATGCTGCCTGCAGTACAAGTTGAAGGCAGGGTATTATTACTGAGGCTTCAGGACAGATCGTTCTCTTATTTTATCCTGTGCTGCCTGGACTGCTCCTACCCCTGCTCAGTGGGACGCAGGAATTTCTTCTGCTCCCTGTCCTTAACAGGAGGAGTGGTGCAAAATGACCAGAGTGAAAAGGGTGAGGCTGTCAAGCGCTTGAGCAGATCTAGCAGAGAATAACAGCACGTGTGGAAAGAAGGCACAGCAATCAATCATCATGCAGCTGCCAAGGAAGCAGGTCATGGGCATTTGACCAGGGCAGGGAAGCTGGGAGACCTTGGCTCTGGTGCAGGCCATGGATGTTGCACTTCAGGAGCGTGTGGGAGCACCAGCATCTGCGAGCAATGCATTCAGGCACCATTTGAAACACTCCCTGCTGGCTTTCTGCCATGTCCCATTGCACTCGGAGGTGCTGAGATGATGGAGATGTAAAAGCTCCTGTTTCAAATTAAGTGCTAAGAAAAGTGACCCTGTTCCTTACTGGCACTCACACAACCCCACGCACATACAAGCAGATGAGAACAGGCGCTGTCTCACACGAACAGGCAGAGAAACACGCCAGTGCCAGATGAACACAAACACAGAGGGAGCTGGGTACCACTAATTATATTGTACCACGACAAGCGCTCCAAATGTGAAACCTGTATGACTAACACATCCCTGCAGCCAGACGCAGGCATCAAAGGTAACGCTTGCCAGTTATAGCAACAAACAAACGCGGGCTCAGCGCCGCGCTCCGCAGAGCACCGGGAGCCTCGCACAGCTGCCAAACGGGGTCACCCACATGCATTCCTAAACACAGCCTGAGACCTCCTTAAATAAGTCTGGGCCTGTCCAAAGCTGGCTGCAAAAGCCGTGTCCCCAGACGCTTGTCAACTTCCAGATGGATGTTCGGAGATGATAAATAAATATGTGTGCCTCAGGTGCTGCTCCAGCTGATGGGACTGTCTTGCTGTCCCCTGCAACACCAGCTGGAGGTTGTCATTTTTGTCCCTCTTCTGCAAGGGTGTTAGCAGGACAGAGTGGCTGCTGTGCTTCCTGCTGCTTCTGAGTAATGGGTGACTGATGGCGATGGATGGTTTGGAAAGGACTTGCCCTCAGAATGGGAGGTGCTGTGTGTACATTTAAAGGAAATATACTCTGCACTTTCATTTTTGATGTGGACCCCAGTGTTGTCTTTGTGAGCAGTGTGCAGGCAGGAAGGAACAGCTCTGAGGCAGTGTGGGCTGACAAGGGACACAGGGTTAGGGACGATGGTGGGGAAAGTGAACTCTGAGGATGGTCCCACATGAGAGTGGAGTTGTATCCCGCTGGACTCTGGGTGGATCCCCTCCAGCACTGGGATAGTGCTCTGGGGACCTCTCTCTGGTGTTTCCCTCTCCTGGCTGGCTGCAAAAGTCCAGAAAGGGCTGCATGAGCCTTGTAAAGGTCCTATCAGCCCTTCCTCCCCCATGGCCCCTGTCAGCCCCTCTGCCGAGGGGGCAGTGAGGAGCTGGGGGGCTGCTTTGGCTGGAGTGTGGTGCCTGCAGGACACCTTGGCTGGCTCACTCATGGCAGGTCACAGCACTGACAGCCCTGGCACACCAGCTGCAGCCCTAAAGGGAGAGTGTGTCTGAGCAGAGACCTCTGCAATGCATGCCAGGAGGTGACATCGGCCTTTTTGGACAGACACTCCTAATCTGTAGCACTTCCCCTGCATTGTGATATTTTCTCCTTTTATTCCTAACCAATTTTCATTTCTCATTAAGTCCACAACTTCTTTTGATGTTTTAGAGCATCCTTCTCCCTTCCTCCTCAGTAGTCTGGCAGGACCAGGTGCTTCTGGGGAAAGGTTGAGCCAGAGGCTGTCAGCTCCTCTTGTGCTTGCCAAGGCAGTGAGCTCCCTGCCAGCACACGTGTCCAGGGCAGGTGTGCGTGCAGGATGCAGCACCAGTGGGTGCTCAGCTCAGCATGGTGCTGGTTTTAAATGGTCCTTGGGCACGGACAGTGCAGACTTAAGACCTGGCTCCACAGAAGGGCTTGGCACAGGCTGTGCAGGGAGAGAAGCAGGAGGAGCTGCCAGCCCACAAATAACTTCCCTTCCCCTGGGAGGGAAGTGCAGCTGGTGTAGCATCACTCCTCCAGTGGTATGTGACTTTTGCAGAGGGATGTTTTTGTGTATTTGGGGGACATTTGGCCAGATAAGTACAGGGTGGGGAGGATTTGATTTTTTCTGATGGGTCTGGCCTGCCATACCAGTTGGAGGTAGGCTTGCCTGAGCAAAAGGCTGAGTGAGAAGAACATACATCTGGCCACCCCATAACCATCATCTTGTATCCTTGTCCTCCTGTATTGCCCTTGTCACAGGAAGCTGCACTTGCACAAAGGGGAGGTTAGAGCATCCCAAAGACAAATTCTGGAGATTTATGACTCTGTTGAGTCTTACTATAGCTGCCTTTTATGTGGGTAGGAACCCTCTCCATTGATGCACATTTTTCTGTGTATGCAGATAAATGCATTTGCCAAACTCATTCCTCATTTTGATTTAAACTGGGCTCCCCTGGGTCGAAATACTGTAGCAGGCTGACTCCAACCAAGTTACAGAGCAATGCTACAGCAAGGGAAGGCCGGTGATTGCAAGCTCAGAGAAAATAGCAGTACTGCATGAGTTGCAGCCTGACCAAAACAGGCAAAATAGCTGGTTCCAACCTCCACATCTGAAATGGTAGCAGAGACAACCCAGGACCTATCTCTGGCAGAAAAAACACTCTCCTCTTCTTTGAAGTTGAGATGGGAGGACCGACTGTGTGAAGGGCTCAGAAGTGCCCCACTGCTTGATTTTCCCCTCTCTCTCTTTTGACACAGAATATTAATCCTGCTTAATGTAGGAAATACATTGTGATCACAGCCTTGGGAGGCAGAACAGGATTTAATCTCAGGAATGTAACGGGTATTATTCACATCTCCAGTGGGGCAGCTGTCATTCAAGACTGTATTTAGTTTCAGGACTTCCAAAGGGATTCACCTGGCCCTTTGTCCATATGAGCCCTAATGAGTCAATCTGAGCTACACAAATTAGAGTGATGAACTGTCTGTGATATCCACTCTACCCAGTTTGTGTGTGTGTGTTTCACATGGGCAGAGCAGCATCCCTAAGTCCCAGCTGCATCTAGCAGTGGGGAGATGGAGAAGAGGCCCTGGATGCTTGCTGAAGGAAAAGCAGGGAAATGCTGATGAGGTTGTTTCTCCTATTCCTTTTCTCAGTTGTACTGGTAATTATGAAGCTTTGTACGCTGCAGTTTGGAACTGTCATGCCCTCATCAGTGTGCATGCTCTGAGCCCCATAATAAGTAATTCCTCCTGGCTGTCTCTGCTAATCTTTCTCCTCTGTGCTGTAATGGGAGGGAAGTTGGGCTCAGCCACTGCATGTTAATAGCCTGCAAGGGAGTCAGCTCAGAGCAGGCAACGGGGGCTGGTGGGAATAGGGAATGGAAAAAGTGGTACAAGTAGTTGCATGGGTGCCCAGAATCAAAAATCTGCTGAAAGTTTTTATGAAAACAGTAGTGATAGGTGGTGAGATGGATGCACTGGCAATTTTTTCACAGGGCTTAAAAAATTATGAACAGCATCCCAAAGCCAGTGAGGAAACATGGTATCTGTTCTTTCCAATAGCTGCAGGCCTTTGGGATAATGAATTTGAAGAGCCTCTCTGCTATCCCTAAGGGACCCTCCGTCTGCTTTCTAAATCCCTACATGTGCTGTTCTTTATTCTGACAAATACCAACCCTTGAAGAGCAAGCAAAGCTTTGGATCAAAGTGTGTGTTGGAAGCAGGAGGCTGAGAAAACAGGATGGGTAGGCAGAGGTTTCAGGGCCTCATCTGGGAATGATGGGGCACTGCAACCTAAAGTGGAGTGGTTGGCAAGCCTGACACATGAGTGGTGTGGAGAGCATTGGAGATCATGGATCCAACAGTGTGAGCATCAAAAGGGTCACAGGCTGAAATGTCAAGGGTGCATTGCTAAGGCAGAGCACTGTCAACAGAGCTCTGTCATCCTAAAGTGCAGAGAACTGAGACAAGTGCCATGGAGGATAACCTATGGCCAGCATGCGAGGAGACGAGGTCTGGACAGACACATCCTTCCTGCTGCTCATCATCCCTTTCTGTACTGCAGTGTCTGAGGGCTCTTGTGTGGCTTTTAAATCTCTACCTGCAGCATGGGCACTCCAGATGGCTGAACATGCCAACAGGGTGAAGGGAAAATGGACAGTCATTGGCCAAGCTCTCTCTCCTAAGAGTGCCCGTGTAACAACCCTCCAAGGCCAAGCCTTGGAGTTTAGTTAATTCCCCTCAGTTTGACAAGCCACTTCCACTGTGCTATCGAATGGACAGCACCCAGGCAGCTAAGTGATGGTTTTTAGCAAAAGTTTGGTGCTCTGCAGTGTGCAGGAGTGTTGTGGTTCAACCCTGGGTGGCAGCTAAGCCACACACAGCTACTTGCTCACTACCCCCCAGCTGGAATGGGAGGAGAATCAAAAGAGTAAAAGGGAGAAAAAGGCAGAAAAGTGAAAGAAAGGCAGTTTGATAGGTAACTATAAATAAAAAGTTGTGCACTCAAATAGAGGAAAAAAAAGGAATTTATTCACCTCTTCTCATGGGCAGGCAGGTGTTCAGACATCTCCAGGATAGCAGGGCTCCATCATATATAACACTGACTTGGGAATACAAATGCTATCACTCCAAATGTCCCCCTTTCTTCCTTCTTTCCCCAGCTTTATGTGCTGAGAATGGTATCATATGATATGGAATATCTCTTGGATTAGTTGAGGTCAGCTGTCCTGGCTGTGGATCCTCCCAGCATCTTGTGCATCCCCAGCCTCCTCACTGGTGGGGTGATGTGAGAACCAAAAAATGCCTTGATGCTGTGTGAGCCCTGCTCAGCAGTAACTAAATCATTGGTATCATCAACAATGTTTCCAGTACAAGTCCAAAACGCAGCCCTACTCCAGCTACTGTGAAGAAAATTAACCCTTCCCTAGCCAAAACCAGCACAGGCTGCCAGTAAGCTTGAGACCTGCTCTTCTCATACACACCCATGCTCTCTGACCATTCTGTTTGGTGAAATAACTTGTGCAGCTCGTGTACGTGGTGTTCCCACTGCTCCAGCATGGGAGACCTCAACAAGCTCGAGTAAAAGGTGCTTAATGTTTAATCTCATTTCTGGCTTGTGCTACAGCTGGCTGTTTGAATGAGTGGCTGTTGTGTTTGGGTCTGACATGCACTTGTCAGTGTCAGCCCGAAGGAGCCTGTACGATGATGTGACACAGGGCCAGCCCAGAGTGCAAAGCTGCACCTGGACTCTGTTAGGGACTGCAAGGGCAGGATGGCTCTGTTGTGTCAGGATGGGCCCGTACTGTTCAAAACATTGTGCTCAGTTATGGTGCTCAGGCTGCCTGCAAAAGAGCTGGCACCATCCTCTGAGAGGGTGCAGCCCTCTGACAGGGTGTGTCAGGGGCTACAGGGATGGTTTAAATGGTGATGGAGAGGAGTAGCCAGAGGAGTCCTGGTGGAGAGAGTGACTGGCAGAAATAGCTTAAAACTGCTCCAGCACCGGGTGGTTTATCCTTTGTCAGAGCCGCCAGTCCCGCAGCTCTCCCCTGCTCTGGACTTGCTAGGAGAGCACAGATGTGCTGTGCTTTTGCTGCTGATTCCTTGTGGGATTTAATTTCTCTTTCTCGCTTCCTCTCCAGGGGTTCTCGCTTGTGGCTGGCATGGCAGACTACGTCCCCCAGCCTTCCTCCACCTGGCCCACAGGCCCACAGCCCCCTCACACTTCTGCCACCTGCCCTCTGGAGCCTGTGGATCTGGGGATCTCGGAGCAGCAAACACCGCCGGAGCAGCCGCCGTCCTCCCTGGAGCTGGGTGAGGATGAAGAAGTCACCTCCCCTCCGGATCCTGATGTCCCCTACCCGGACTTGGCTCCAGTTGTCTTCTTCTGCTTGAAGCAGACCACCAGCCCACGGAGCTGGTGCATCAAAATGGTGTGCAACCCATATCCTTTCTGAGCTGCCCCTTCTCCCTCCCCACCTCTGGCTCCCTCCTGCCCCGTCCTCCCCTCATCCTGCCCTCCTGGGGTGCCTTGCAGGTAAGGAATAACTTTTATTACATATTTAATGACCTTCTTTGTTCATTGCTTGTGCTTAAACGGAGCCTTTGCTGTTTTAGTGTGTGATCAAAAGAAATTAATTATGAAAGAAGGGACTTCAAAAAGAGTTGCTGACAGTCCCAGGCACATGGACTGGGGAGAGTGGAGGTGTGGGGAGAGGTGCATTAGAAAGCCTGTTCTTCCCCTTCCCAGCTCCCTTTTTGCCTGGGACAGAGTAGGATTTGCTAGCCCAGGAGCTTTTCAGACTTCCATGAGCAGTGGAGGTATCTGAAAATACAGGCTTTACTGAGAGCTCACCTTGCCCTTAGCGAGGGAACCACCACTGCTTCTTCTCTGATTGCAGGGAAACCTAAGCAACCTTTTCATTTAGCACATGTCACTGTCCTGCCAGTGTCTTGTTGTGATGTCTGGCCAGGAATGAACGGGAGAATGTGCTCCACACAGCCTGGGGGAGATCTCTGGGACACAGCCATGCCCTCCTTTCCGTGGGCAGCAATCACACACATGTGTTACCACTCATGCTCAGTGCCTTGATGGCAGGAGGGCCCCTGCAGCCCCCAGTGCAAACCATGGCCACCTGCACAGCTTGTCACATGGAGCCTGCCAGCTGGGCTTTGTGGCACCTGAGCCACTGGGTGTGGTATAAAATCCAGGGAGAGAAGAGCTGTTGCTCCTTGAACTGCGGGGAGGTTGGTCTGAGATTTTATGTCAATGTTTTTCTAGCCAGAAATCTCAACTGGAAGCACTTTCTACCTGTGAGTTTCTTAGTTCCTGGTTAGGTGGGTATTATCTATAAGGATGCTTGTTCTGGTTTTAATGTATAGGATTCTAGATTAAATCTGATTGTCTGGGTATACAATGGAGACTAGCAAAATGTTTCCAAGAGTATTTTCAGCTTTAAGAGCCTAACCCCGAGTGAGGATTTGAAGTAGTGTCAGCAGTAACAGCTGACCTTAAATGGATGAGATTTGTTTTAATTTCAAGGTAGGCAAAGGTTTGTGTTTGAGCTCTTGTCTTAAAGTTCAAAAGCCACTGAAGAGATGTTGCAGTCTCAAACGCAGGTTTTGGCTGAGAACACATTGGAGGTTTAGATATTCTGCGTTCTTTTCTACCGAATGCTCTATAAAATTTTAAAACTTTGTTTTGAATTATGCATTGCTTTTCTATCACTGTGTGCCTGTGCTAGTTATTATGTCCTAGGAGTCTTGTCCCAGCATGTGGTAGAGCAGAACTCAGAACAGGACTCAGAGTAAAACATGAGACATTTGTGTCACGATAAAAGGCCAGATTTTGGAAGTGAAAGAAGAGTAACAGTGTGGGTTTGGGATGAAGACTTGCTTGAAGGTTGTGGTGGAAGAAGACAAAAGCCTGTCCTTATTGCTGGCTAAAAAGTCACTCAAAATAATCCCTCAAGTTTGGTATATTGTAAGGAGTTTGCTTTAACTTGTTGGAACTATTATTCAAGAAATTGGGCTATATTAGTTTTTAAGTGTTACTTTTGTCTGAATCTGCAGAAAAATGTGCTCTTTGACTTAGAAAGTTACTTTTTCTTATTAGAAATTAGACAAAGAAGGAAAAAACCTCATCCAATAAGCTGTTGGTGATCTTTAATGTGGCCACAGGTGTCACCAGTGAGTGAAGGGCAATGGTGGGGCTGCTGGTCACCTTTTGGAAGGTTGTGTCAAACTTGAGGTTTCAACTCAGCTGTGTGAAGTTGGGAGATTACATGACTAGTGAAGACAGAGAGGTGAGAATTCAGCCCTTCCTCTGATTTCCTTTCAACCCCTTGTGCTCCTCTTTTTAAAAGGCTCATGGAATAAATAATTATCTTTTTTTTTTTCCTCAAATGAGGGGTTGTTTCTGCACCCTGAAGACTTTTTACATGTAATCATATGCTCTTGGCATCACACTTTTTTTTAACAGCACCATAGGAAGGATACATTTACATGGCCTGGTGGCAGATGCCTGGCTGGGAATCAGACCCTTCATAAGAGATACTTCTATGAAAATCAAATCGTGTCTTCTAGGAATTGATATGCTTGCCTGCTTTTCAGCCTTGTCATACTGAGCTATTGGGTCTCCAATGTGCTTAAGCTAAGCAGGGGCAGGATGAGTCAGTGTCATAGGTCAGCACCTGGCTTTTTGAGAAGGTTCAGCAAAAAGATGGGGCATTAATTAAATGGCTATAAATCTTCTTGTGGAATTTTTTACCAGGCTAGAGCTTCATGATCGTTGTTATGGAAGTACTGTCAATGAGGTTTAAAAAGGAAGCTCTGAGAGTTAAGGACTATATAACAATTATTTTAAGCACGAGGTCATTAACCACCAAATTTCAATTTAGGTAATTGCATTCTAACTACTTAAATCTCCCTCTCCTGAAGATTATTTTTCCTTTTGTGAACAGTCCTGCAATTTTGTTATGTGCTATTAAACAGCTGCCATATTGCTTTGCTGCAGTGCAGTAATAGGAGAAAGAACCACTTATTTCTTTGCTTTAAAATTGCTTCTGGAAGCATATTAGTGTAGAGATGTGTGATGCTGTCACTGCAGAAGTTGTAGATCCTAACTCTCTTTTAAGAAGATGACTATGATCCGTGTGAAAGTCCATGTGTTTGTCCCCAAAGGGAGTATTTGCTGTGCTTTTTGCTGTTGTGTATTGTGAAAAGGAGCCTGATGCTTTCAAGTTTGGTGATTTGCATGTTTTTGGGATGGCTTTACATACAGCACAAGTAAATGCATGAATAGCCTTAGTTTATTGGGAAGCAGATTTAAAAAAAATTCCTAATATACCTTATTGGAGACAGGTAAGAGCTGTATCAGCTGGGTATACAATGCAACTGAACATGTACCTGGAGCCTGCTTGTCCCCTGGTTAGAAAGGAGTTGTGGTGATGCAGCCCATGAGCAACCAGCCAGCTGCTTTGCTTAGGTTAATTTGTGCTTTGATAACAGAAGACTGGACCACTCAGAGTTGTAGATCATGGAGCTGTTGCAGCTACAATGTTAATACAGCCAATATTTGAGATATGGTTATGAGAATGCCTGGAAGATTTTTTTTGTCGTTTATAAAGCCTAAACTCTGTCGTATAGGACTTGAAGTCAAGCTTGGATGGGGAATAGGATGAAAAGTGTAAAAACATGTTTCCAAACCAACTGCATAGCATTTATCTTATGAATTTTTAAAATGTTTGGGACTAAATAATGGGTATGCCACATGGCACCTTACAAATGGATCCTCATGAGAGGCTCTGCAGTTCCCTACTCTGTCATTTTCTTGGTTTTTAATGTACCAACCCCTCGGTGAAGCCGTTGGCCATTTGGGCTTCTGTTTTGCTCTCAAGCAGTGAAGTGTTGCATTTCCAGCTGATTTCAACGATGTAGGAGTAGCAGGTCAGGTCCCAGATGAGCAAAGGCTTATGTGCACACTTAATTTTTAGTACAGGGAGCTGTGTTTTACAGAGTATTGAGCAGGGTGGGCTCTTAAAGCTGGTATGACTGTGTGTACCGAGGAGCTGCCTTGTAGCTCATTAGCTTTAAAATCCACTGAACGGGGGCTTTGCCACCATGTCTGCTGCTGAAAATCCCCCCTCGCTTCTGGAGGTACCTTTCCTGTAGCTTTTACTGGCAGCATTGTCAGCTTGGGCTGTGTGCTCTGTGCACAAGGAAACAGGACTGGCCTTGAATGTTTGGTTGGAAACAGAGGGAATCTGTTTATTTCCCATCCCTTCCCTGCCTGATGCCACAGGGATAATTTATGAATGAGTCAGTGGGGCATAGGGTGGCTGGTGATGGCAGCAGTGATGTTTCATGCTGGCACTGCCCTCTGAGAGCCAAGTGCAAAATCAAATATTGGAGGGGAAAAAAATGTGTGCGTGTGGATTGACACTTTTCTTGGTGACAGTGGCAGGTGGTGCCACGGTGCTTGGGGACCGTGGGCTGCCAGAACCACTGCTTTTTGGGTGCTGTGTCATTAAGGGGACAAGGACTCTGTTGCTCATTAAGCTTTGGGTGAGTGTGTGTTATGTATGTAAAATATGCCCATGTCAAGTACCAGTTTGGGCAATTTGTTTCTGTCCAGTGAAATTACATGCGTAGATTCCGTATTATGTTGTACTTGTTTCTGCCTTAAGTTTGTGCACTGTCAAACCTTGGACACAGTATTCAGTGACTGGATGTAGTTATATAATTAACAAGCAAAATCTGAAAGTTCCTTGCAAATCTTGTAGAAGTTGATGACAGTCTTAAGGCCTGAGTTCCTGTAATTACCTGAATTTTACTTTTGTTTTTCAGGTGTGTTTATAGAAATAAAAAAAATTGTTTTCTGCATCTCTAGGAGGTAGAAAGAAGCTTGGAGATGTGACCAGAAAGTATAATAATACATCAAAAATTGAGTGGTTTATGAATTTTAAGCAGCATTGATTATTCTTGAGGACCTAGGGATCATGGCTTTCTGCTCTTGGGCTCATCAGTATCAGCTTTTAGGTGCATATTTGAAAAACAATAGAATGTATATGTTGTGTCTCTATTTTAAAAGCAGCTCTCCTGTCTCTCTTAAAATGTTTATCTCAGAAAACACATGAAGAGTCTGACATTTAATCATTCTAGGTACCCAGGCAGATGCTGCTGCTGCTGTGCCCTCCTTCCAGCCAAGGAGATACAGCTGTACACCCAAGCCCCACCAAGAGCAGGATTTCTTTTTATCTGAGAGCTTATCTAACCCCTCTGCACCCCACAACATTCTAAGTCAAATTGGCAGTTTCTCCTATTGCATGGGAAGCTGAGATGGCCAGAGCTCTCCAGTGGGTGTGCAGTGCTGGGGGCTCTGCTGTTCCCATGGGCATGTGCTAGATGCTTCTCAAGCTCTGAGGGAGCAAGACTGATTTAGGTTCTGCTGGGTTTTCTGCCACTCTGCCACTCTCTCTGCTGAAATGAAGCTTGCTATTAGCAAATAAGGGTGACTTCTAATAAGTCAGTTGCCCATTATCTTGATTAATATTTGAAGGCACTGAATGCAGTGGATCAATCTATCATCAAGTGCTCTCCTCCCCTTTTGTGTTAGCAATGTGCCTTAAAGCAGACATGTCCTACCCTTGTGAACTGACCCTTAATTTCCCTGTTAATTCTCCCCTTGGAAAGCTGATAGGCTTTACCCTGCTTATCTCTACCTGTCTGAAAACCATCCAAGGTCTCTGTATACATTTGACAGACTGCAGGAGGAAATTGAGTGTGCTTAACTGAGCCACTCTTTGGAGGGTGAAGCAGATTTCTGGAAGTTCCTGTTCTTCCTTTAGCCAAGAAGCAGTTTCTGGATAGCAGGCTGCAGTGTTTGCATTTAGGGCTGCTTTGCTGTTTGGTTTCCCAGATATTCTAGAAGAAGGCAAAGGGAAACACAGGGAGCAGGTTTAGTTTTAGAAATTGCACAGTCAGAATATTTTCATGTTTCCATAATGGAATATCGGGTAATCTTAGTTTTGTGGGAGAAGAAGAACCCCATCCACCTGGACTCTGGATTGGGGGAAACTAATTCTCTGAATTCCAGCTTTTTCTTAGCATAGCTGTTTCCCGGTTGTGGTTGGTAGGCAGGTGGCAGGGGAAGCATGATAGAGCTCAGGGCCTTCACAAGTAGTTGGGAAGGAAGTTGTCTCCACAAAACTAGTGACAAGGGAGTGCCATTAGTGCGGGTCATTTGATGTGCAAATTTACGAGCAGAAGTTTAGAGGAGCCATTTGCACAGTCAGATGCGGTGTAAATGGAATTTAAACTCGTGCATTGTCATTAGTAGCACACAAGGGATGGATATGTTTGAAGGGGATTTGCATGCTTGAGATCTGTAAGAAATTGGCTGGGTTGTGTGTATGTGAGATGTATGCAATTTCAGGCAAGTGGGCAGATGTAAAGGGATGAGGTCTAAATTTGGCTGGCTTGCAAGATGGCCCTGTGTATCTGAGCACAAATGTTGAAACAGGATAAATCCCTGCCTCCCATCCCTTTAGCTTATACCCTGGAGGCTTTTTTTAATAGTGAGAACTCAAAGACCATGGTTTGGAAACGAAGCAGGACAACAGCACATAAAAAACCAGGGCTCTGACTGAAGATTTAATGTTCATAGGGTCTAACAAAATTGGAATTAAGGCTGAAAATTCGTGTCACATCCTTACTGTCTTTGTTCAAAGCTCTGAGCATTTTTGCTGTTTTTGAAGGATAGATTGCTACTGTTGGAGGAAGGGCTATAACTGCAAAGCACAGAGGAGCCTGTGGTTTTGGGGAGGGGTATTTCTGCTGTGACTGTAATGCCCTGTTGCTCTAATATGTTTCAAACCCAATAAAAGACCTTGTAGGCCTCCATGCCCTGATGCTTTAGGAAAGTGGGGCTTAGGACTCTTACTGCCACAGCTTTTGATGAGGTGCCTTAATATGGAACCTGGGTTTGTGGCCAATGAATGTGGGAAGTGCAGGGAAGCAGGGGAGAAAGCATAGCAGATGCAAGTAATATAATTGTCTGGTATAAATCAGTGTTATTCTGTTATCCCTAGTAAAAACAAACCTGTATGCACCAGCCACTGCTCTTCAGGTGAGGCTGGGGGTATTTGTCTTGTCATACAGCACCGTGTATTTGTGGCAGTGTGGGGGTATCTGGTATTGCTAGGCTGGTAAGAGAGGGATGCTGTGCTCAGTTGGGATGCAGGGATGGTAGCAGTGCCTGTGCTGGGGGACATCCCCATCCCTCTGAGGAGTGCATTGCTGGATTGAAACAAATGCTGAAAAACCTTTCTGGAGCAGATTGTGTTTATTCACTGGAATATATTTTGCCTTGGAGATGAGAACCATTTATTCTTTGAAAAATGGTCAGTTTGCCTTTTTCAGCCTTCGTGAACACTGGAGCAGGGTGTGTTAGACTGCCAGAGGGGCTCTTGTAGGAATAGAAAGGGCAATAAAAATGCTCTTTTTGAGTTGAAGACCTATAAAATACTCTGACCAGACTTCCTATTGCATGTATTATTATAACAATGTGAATTAATGAAATTAGCCACTAACAAATTAACCAGCTGCTTATTTAAGGATTTGACACTCTTCCCACCCTAGACCATGGGAAAGGGCCTGCAGATGTGGGTTATGAGCATAATACTTGACAGGAGCTGCTTCAGGTGAGGAGCAGGCACCAGACTTGCAGCTCCTCTGCAGCAAATGGCCTGCAGCTATGGTCCCAGTATGGCCAATGGTCCCAGTATAGCCAAGATGAGGCTATGAAAAGCTCGGCCCATTACAGACCTATGGAGAGAACAGGAGCAAAGAGTCTGCCAAGCTGTCAGTCTCTAAGCTGGAAAGACCTTTATGGTCCTGGAGAAATACTGTCTTTGCATAGGCACTGTCTTTTGGTGTAGGATGGACCAGGCTCAAGCTTGCATCTGCTTCTGTCCTGTGCTTGCTTTGCCCCCTGGTCCTGGTTGGCCCAGAGCTCCTTGGTCAGCCCCTTCCTGCAGTGCCTCGGGTATCTCTGTGCCACTGCCCCTCCTGTGCTTCCCTGTCTGCTGAAGGAGCTCCTGTTGGACAAGGGCTTCTCTTAAATGGGGCTTCACAGCCTCTGGCTGGCGGGGACAATGGGACAAGGGCTGAGACTGGTGGGAAGGGCCATCAGCTGGGGCTGCCTGTTCAGAGGGACAGATCTGGTGGTGGGTTGGGCTTGCCCTGCTCTTTGTCACTGCTGCTCCTTGGGCTGTGGATTTGTGCTGTGCTCTTCCACCAGGAAGGGGCTACTGCCCTACCTGCCTGCCCTACCTGCCTCCCCTCCCTGGGGGGTTCCCTGGGATCATCTCAGGAAAAGCTTTGGAGGAGGAGAGAGGCTAGCTCTGGGGGATGGGTTCTTATTCCATGTTGAGAAAACAACAGGGTGGTGACCAGCATCCAGGGAATGAGGCTGAGATGAGCAAGGAAGGCAGATGAGAGTGCAGCTGGATTTGTAAAATGAGAGATGAAGTGTGATGATGAAGGTGTAAGGTACTGATGGGGAATGATATGTGGAGGTTATCTAGGTTGGGAACTGATGATGCAAATCCCTGCTGACCTTACCAGGCATCTCAGCAAACCTTGAAATCAGTAGCACTGAAGGCAGCTGATAGATCTGAGACAATCAGCATGAGTGCTTGATCCCTGACTGCCATCAAGGGCTGGTGAAGTAAGAAGATGGTGTGATGGCAGAGTAAGCCTTCTGCTAGAGAGCCTCCACAGGTGTTTGGAAGGCCTGAGGGATGGACTTGGTGTGCAGTGCTGTGGCTGGCACAGCTTTCAGCTGCCCATCCTGACTGCAAGGTCAGCATCTGGGGATGGAGATGGAAAGCTTAGCTTGGCATCCCTGCCTTTCCCTTCTCCAGCTTTCTCCGTGCCCATTGGATCAGTGCAGGCTGGGGAGGGGAGCAGCTCCCTGGGGCGGGATGGGGGATGTGCAAAGCTGTGATGTGGGGACCATCTGTCCCCCTGAGACAATGGTGCCATTTACACTTACGTACTGCAATTCATCCAAGAGGAAAGATAAATCTGTCCTGGCTAATGATACATCACACTCTTTGCTTATCCTTTCTTCCTTCAGTTTTTTCTCCCCCAGTCTCCTCTTGTCATCACCTACTGAGCTTCAGTCTATAAAAGAAGCCATTGCTCCCCCTCCTTGAGTGTGATTTGATGTTTCTGAGTCCCTGCAACTCCTCTAGCAGATTCCCCTGTTACTAGCCACCCTGTCTATCCCTTTTCCTCTCTCTCTGTGGCAGTTTGTCATTTTCCCCCTCTTTTATTATTTCCCTAGCTGTCATTCCTGGGTTTTGCTGCTAGCAGCCTGTCTGCACTGACTGTTGCTGCCCTCGAGTTGGCTCCTTCTGTTAAGTGCCTCTCTTGGTCACTATTGTGGACACCAGGCTTCCTGGGGTGAAAGGTCAGGGCTTAAAGGGAGCACCTGGAGGTAGGATTTAAACAGAGGACATCACTCATTGGCTTATTTAGAATTAGGAAAGAGGCCAGGGCTCTGCAGAGGTGTGAGTTTACCTGTGAAAATAGCAGATTTCTGCCATCTCTGCAGGGGTTTTCTACATGGCAGGGTGGATTACTTCCTTGTACTCACAGGCTGCTTCCATCCCCCTTTAGAGCATTCCAAGGCCCAGTTGGCTGCTATTTTCCTGTGTTCTCTGACGTGATAGTGGCACCTCTGACAGTCCCATCCTGAGCTGGCAGTGTGCAGGAGCATGGAGCTCATTTCTGAGCAGCAGAGTCCCAGGGGTGCATCTACCTGGGAGCAGGGACTGGCTGCTGGGAGGTGACCACCTCCTGAGCCAGCCTGTGTGACACTTGCTGCTGGCTCAGCTGGCCCTGGCCTTGTCTGGGATGTAGCTGGTGCTCTGCTAATCTCTGCTAACCAGGTCTGGCTCTTGGGCTGGCACAGACAGCTGTGAGCTCAGCATGCTGGCTGGGAGCTGTGTGCCTGCAATCTCCTGGCCCTGTGCCCCGGCTTGGAAGCTGGGCAAGGTGCTCAAGGATTCACTTGCAAAAGTTGAACCAACAGTGCTGTCTCAGCCTTGTTCCTGACCCCTGGACCTTTGTGAGGTCTGTCTTATCTTTATTTTAATAACTTGGTATTGTTTATCACTACCTCCCCAGGGTAGCAAAAAAATGCTGAAATACTACAAGGGCTTTCAGACTGCTTGTAGGAACTGGATGCTGTGAGAGGCAGAGTGAACCAAATGTACCTCTTGGGGGATTTCTCTTCCCAAAGAATCATGGATTAAAAAGGCTAACATCAGTACAAATTCATCCAGGAGAAAGCTGCTGAATCCAGTGCTTGTAATGCTGGCTCTGAGATTTGCCTCAACTGGCAAGAAGGGAAGGAAGGAAAGAAAACACATGGTAAAATATTAACCTCCCTATTGGAACAGGCAGTTTGCAACAAACAGCAGCTGTTCTTTCATGGCATGAAAGATGTAGGAGCTCAATATTTGAGGGTGGAGAAATATTTTCTTCCATGCAGAGGTTGATAGTTTTTCACATCAAAGACCCAAAATATCTGCTCATCTTTTAAGCCCTGCTTATTATTTTGTAGAATACTGCAACATCAGTACTTGGCAAATCTGCCTTGCCCCGTCATTCACACACCCCAAAAGGAAATCTCTCTGTCTTTACCTGTATCCTGCATCTTGCTTTGCAGCCAAGAAAGCCTCACTCTAGTGTTCCCCTAAGAATACCATGTCCTTGTTTTCTACAAAATGTTCTACAGATCATTTACCAACCAGCTAGCAGATGTTAACAAGAATTGCTAACAATAATCAAGCTAAAACATATTTGAGAAAAGTAGGTTTTGTGATGTATTGCAGTTTTTGTGCAATTATTTTTGTCCACATATTTACCAACTTGTTGGTAAATAGCAATTTTTGCTTTGAGTAAGTCTCTTGGGTTTGTAGGTGATTCTGGAAGGCTCTGCTTTGTCCACATGTGAGATTCAGGCCAGACCTTGAAAATGTTTGTCATGAGTGAATTCTATTAAAAAAGACAGGTTTATAGAAGTGCAACAGTAATAATATATTGCCTTTGGTACTGCCTGATGTTCAGTGCCACTGGCCAACTGTGATATTTCTTAATGAAGGATTTTTTTCCCTGAAGGCTATTTTTTCTTGGTTTTTTTTTTTTTTTTCTTTCCCTGTGGCTCCTTTCTGATTAATTTTCTTGATGGAGGAGGATCCTTTGGAGTTTGCTTTTCTCTTCTCTGTACTTGTTGACCTACTGTTTAGCAGCCTCTGTGCTGGCAACTGCTCTTCTCTTCCCATCTGGACCTCTCTCTGAAAGTGGGATTTTAGTGAGTGGGGGAGGCTCTAGATGTTATCCCACTTGTTTTATACAGGAAAGTCTTTTGGAAACAGCAGTCTTCTCATTGTTTTCTTGTAGTATTTTTTTCATCCCATGCTGCACTTTACCAATTCTCTTCTTTCTTGTAGGTTGACCCTGTTATCTTTCTCTGTGTGGACAAACTCCTCATATTACATGTTTTCTTCCTTGCTGGGTGCTGACTAATGTTTTCCCTTCTTTTCCTGCCCAGCAGGAGCTCTGAAGAATCTCACAGTTCATACAAGGGCCAGAGCACAAACAAAACCAAAGAAATGGAACACAATGGAATAGTTTCCATTGTTATATGAGTTGGCAGCATGGTTTTCAAAAGCTGGCCAACTTTTCCATTGTAACAGCCTTTTTATCCATTAATAAAATCTTTATTTGATGTCTGGGAGGCAGGGACCAGGCAAAATTCTGGGGAAAGATACTGAAGTGGGGGACTGAGAAGCCCAGGAGGAAGATAAGGCCACTGGGTCAGGCAGCCAGCAGGGATCTGAAGTGGAAAGATAATCCACCAGGTATCTGCCCTTCAGAGTGCAGGGGCTGGGCAGCACTGGCAGGAGGGAGCAGCCTGGAGAGTGGCCTGGTTGGGCTGGGAGAGGATAATGGAGGGGCAGGTGAGCAGGGTGGGCTGGGAGAAGGTCTGGATGGGAGAAGCTGGCAGAGAAGGTTGGGCAGTGAGCCCGAGTGGAGGCAGGGCTGGAGGGCCCAGCCTGCAGCAAGGGGTGGGATGGGAGCACCCCATGGAGTGGGAGGAGGTTGTGTCCTTACCCTATGGCCTGCATGCTTTGCATTCCTACTTATTTCTGTTTCCCTGCTGCCAGCAAACTCCTGTAAAAACTGGCTCAAGAGGTGTCACATTACTGCCCTCACTGATGCCATCCCTCCTGCAGGTGCAGGGATCCTGCGGGGGAAAAACCAAATCTGAACATGTGAACATGCAATGAAAGGTTGTATTGTGAAGGTGGTGTGGAGACAGAGAAACTGCAATTCCACATTCATCCTTAATTCTGTCTTAATTTACTGGATTGAGTCATATCAAACAGTCTCTCCTGAGCATATTCAAAGCACTTTTTTTTTTTTTTTTTTTTGCTATGGCACTTCTAGTTTATCTCCATTTGGATGGGTTGTTAGAGGATGAGTGAAAGAGGTCTTGGGTTACCCTGTTGCCCAATGTGGAAGCAGTGTTTCAGAGCATCCAGCAGCAAATGCTAGTCAAAAAAACACCTGGGGCACTTAAGAACAGACAAAGTAGCTTTTTTATTTGCAGTCATTGACATTCAACTTAGTTTTTCCTCATAGCAGACATACCTGCTATGTAAGTTTCAGCTCAAGCTGGCAATCAAATGAAGCTCTAAGCAAATGAGACAGGGTGTTGGAAGGAAGAAGAGTTTGTGGTAGGATTAATTAAAATTAGTGTTATCAGTATAGCTGCATGCAGCCTTCCACCATATAGGTCAGCTCTCTCTGAAGCCTCAAGTTTCCCCTACCATGCAATAATTAACTATTAAAGTAAGTACTTAAAAAAACCATTCCTCCTCCAGAAAACCATAACCCAGGATTTTTTTCAAAGCACAGAATTAATTGCATCCTTCCACAGTATCTTTGAGGTGCTGTTATTTCTTTAAAATGCATTTACAGCATATTGTGATATGTCACACATCCTTTAAATATCCAATAGCTTTTTAACTTTTTAAAATCTATTTCACACTTAGTGGCATGTCTGTAATGCATTTTTCTGGAACGTGTGGCAGATGTCTGGGGAAACTGTGTTTTCTCCCATATGGGGGTTATTTTACTGGAAAGTGAAAGAGGGTTGACACTTCATTTGATTTTCCTGAGCTGTCACATCAGGGCTCTGTCTGAGTGTGAGACATGAATCCAGATCACACATAAACTGCACAAGGCAAGATGTGCTCCCTTCCCTGGGTGAAGGGGTCTGCCCATTGAAGCACATCCTCTGAGGGCTACAAGGGGGGAAAACAGGATGGGGAGGTCTGCTCTAGGACACCCTGCTCTGTGGGACTTTCCAGCATGCTCTGAGCATAGAGAAGTAACATGAAGTGGTACTTGCACCTTCTTCTGTGAGAAGGAGGCAGGTGGCAGCTTTGAGGTTACTGAAACCTTGAGGAAACTCCTGATACTTGTGACCCAGGCTCCTGAAGTGAGCTGGCAGTTCAGGGTTGTGTGGTCAGAATTTGACCCCTGGAGAGGAGTCATACATGCCAGGGCTGCGATCACTTCAGATGTCAGACCACCACTGCATGGTTGTGGTTTATGGACAGACAGGAGGACATTTGTCATCTGTGTTGGCCCACAATCTCTGTCTGCAGATCTGTTTCTGTTCTGACTCCTTCCTCTCTGCTTTGTGTCCCTTTGTCCTTGCGCTGTGGTGAGCTGTCCCTGTGTTTTCTTTCCCGTTCCCAGACTGAGCACTGTGCTTGGGACAGGCCCCTCTGTTGCTTCCCCTGCAATAGCAGGGGCAGGGGAGGAAGCTGAGCAGAGAAACTGCTGCAAGCCCCTGAAGGTAATGCCTGTGCCAACATGGCCCCTTTACCAAGACAGATGCAGTGGGGATAAATACCAGGTGTCTCTTAAAGTAGTTAAATGCACCAGCAGTCCCTGTTTTGTCCTGTTAGGACAGAGGAGCCTTCCAGCTTTGCATTTCAAAAGATTGCCTGTGGCACTTGGCCCACCCCTCCTGTGCATAACCTGGGAGACACATTCCTGAGTTTCTGGGCAGTACAAATGCCCAAGAATTATTTGGCTGTGGTAGCAGTCAGTGTCCTCACTGCTGCTAAGTGTGAGCACAGGCACACTGCTGTTGAGGCATTTCTGGGCAGAGTTTCCTAGGGAGTGAGGAGCACAGCCCTGGGGAAAGCTGTCACTGGGGGCACAAAGCTGGGAAAGCAGGAAGGTGTGGATATCCCTGGAAATATAGACATGGAGGCCTGTCTTCTGCATGGAAGCTAGGGGATGGGTGGGTGAAGGACCTGGAATGTCCCCCACTGGACTGAGGGTGTCACTGATCCCATCAGTGGAAACAGAGGTGACAGGTTAGACAGATCTAGTGGGAGAGCACAAAAGTCATTATTTCCTTGCCCAGCCACTTGACTTCTCTGGGTACTTCTTGAGTGTGATTAAGCTGATTAGTGTCATGCACTTCAGACTTTGCCTTGTACCTATGGCACTTCCCATCCTTGTTTGCGTGCATGAAGGATTTCCTCATCCACTGCTGTGACACTTCTCCCCCCTGGACTCAGGATTATTCTTTTCTGATTATTAATGTTTTCATGGCTCTCTCAGGTACCTTTTCAGGAACACAAAGACATTCCCAGTGGAGGATCTGTGCCAAGTCTTTAGTTGCTGGGTTTTATAGTTAGACCTGGGATTATTTCATCCCACTGAATGACCTCTTCTGAGACACTGCTGCTTCCCCCAGGTGGGTTTGTATTTGTAGGCTTACCTGTGCACCCTTTCCCCACCAAGTGTGCTGCTTATGCCTGGTGCCCTCAAACACATAGCTACAAACTTGTAGTTGGAAATTGTGGTAAGGCGTCATGCACCTCATGGAGCCAGAGTGGCTCTCTGAAATGTGGACAAGCAGCAGTCACAACACCAAAAAGCACTGAGAATTGGCCAGAAGAAAGTATAGGAACTGTTAGTGCAACCTATGTATTGCTTTTATACTGTTAACTCCTATATTGATACACATACACAACAAAGATATTTGACTAAATGATACAACTACTACATAATAAATCATCTGAGCTCTTTATTACTCTAGTTTATATGCATCCATATAAATTAGAGATGTACTCACCATTCCTTTGCCATCCCTGAAAGATGCAGGAGGATTAGAAAACATTTGCATTGATGAGCCTTGGGTAAATATTTGACCTACTGGTGAATTCTTCTGCAATTATCCCTTGGAGAGATTTGCTGTGCCTTCCCCTGTGCATCTGTCTGGGTGATGCCAGAAGGATACAGGGAGAAGCAAGGGGGGTCCTTTCACTGGTGCTTGAAATCCTGGGGAAACTGAAAAGGTTTTGAGGGGAAGGTGAGGATTTAAACTTGTTTTTATTGATCAAGTGGTAGAGGGAAGTCTAGAGTTATGAGGAGAGAATAGGTCATGGTGCTGGAAATGTAGTGGGCTGCTGTATGTTGGGCCATCTGGAGGTCACCGAGTGTGAGGGTAGGGACAGAAAGGCTTGAGACAGTTAAAATCAGTGAGCTCCCAAATGTTCTTCAGGTGTGTTGAAATCCCAGTGTAAATCACCAGTACAAGAAATTGTGTTGATGGTGAGAGCGAAGTCCTCCCAACTTTTTCTGGGCACCTACCTGTGAGATGACACATTCAGGCAGCCAGTGAAGATGAGAGGTGTGATTTGGTTAAAAAACGGGCTGTGCTACAGGGACTGGAGCTCATACCCAGGAAATGGGCTGCTAATGGGCTGCATGCAAGGTGAGTTGAGTCTCCAAAGGTGCTGGGTTTAGTGCAGGTAGGTGCTCAATCTTTTGAGTCATATGTGCTGTGGTTCATGAACTCACACCGCTCCACCAGAGTTCTCTTACAGAGTTCTCTTTGCTAACCCCAGTTCAGGGCCTCTCAGGTTTCTCAAACTGGGTGAAAATTTTAGAACAGAGAACAAGCTCTCTGTTGCAGAACTTTGGCCACCTTCCTTGTTTTGGTCAGGGTGAGTATACTGTAAAGAGCAGCCTTTGTCTGTGCTGGTTTCATGCTTCTGTTCAAACCAGGCATTTACTGAAACAAAATTAAATCTGAGCTGGCAAGTTGAGTTTGAATTTTGGCTTCAGTTGGCCTGTGCTTTGTTCAGATTAACTCTCTTTTCCCCCAAATGCTCGTACCTCCCACCCCATCCCCCAGATAGGGAGGCAGCTGTTGTAATTTCTCTGCTTTCACAAAGGCACAGTGGGAAGAGGAGACAAAGCAGAGCATCATCTGCCTTCTCCTCTGGTGGCAGGCAGGGAGCTGAGCTCCCAGAGCAGCCTGTGCCTAGCTGCTGCCTGTGCATGGGTGGGATGCTGCTCTGTGGGGATGCTCATGGGGCAGGTCTTGCTGGAGGGAGAGAGCAGGAAGGTCCATGAGAAGAGACAACAGTCCAAGCATTGTGAGGGTTCCCAGTTTGGGTATTTCACTGCTCCTCTGTGCAGCTGTCTGAGGGAGAACTGCTAGGGAGGACCTCCTGGGATGGCCAGGCAGCCTGGAGCGTGGATACAGCATGGGAAAGAGGACCTGGGGGATGAGAGGAAGCAGTGTGTCAGTGCTCCTAGGAGCTGGTGTGTCTTTAAAGCTGATGTGTTGCCATGGTGTGTCTGGCAGTAAAGCTCCCCTGTTGCTTCTCTAATTTCATTCAAGTAAAGAAGAATGGTGAGGGAATTAAAAACAATGCTCCCTTTCCTGCTGCAGTGTGCTCTCCCTGGCTCCTGCACCCTTCACCACCCAGACCTCTCTGCAGCTCAGCCCCCAGAGGGGTTGGGTGGTACCTGCTGCCCCAGGCTAATGTGCTGCTTTCCCGTGTTGTGGGAGCCTGGGAGAACACCTGCCACAGCTTCTGCATGAACAACAAAGCAGAGAGAGAAGAGAACTTTCTGGGAAGCCAGGTGTGTGGGTGTAGGACTGAAGGCAGCAGAACTAATGGCAGTACTTCCACTAAGGTATACAGGAACAGAACTGGGTTTATGGTGGTCTGGTGTTAATTAGCTTCCTCTTCAGCTGTTTGAGTGTGTTAATGGCCCTGTAGCAGAAATGTCAAAAGATCCTTGACTACAAGATATTACAGGTAACATGACCTAGGAAGATTAGTAGCAAGGAAAAGACACAGGATGCCACTTTAACCCTGTTCATCTTGCTTAGCTCTGTCTCTTCCATAGAATTTTCTCACCATTGTCCATCTTACATTGCCTTGTGATCTGACTGTCTTTAGACCTCCTGCCTTCTGGTGCCTTTGCTGTCCCTGCCTTGGCCCCTTAGCTGGGCAAGCCACACTGTTCCATTGCAGAGTGCTGGGGACCAGCCCTATCAAATCTCACTGTCTTCACCCCTTGCCCCTCCACAACTTGCTCACTCCAGCCCTCTGATTGTGGTCCCATGTCTTGCCCCACTACCTGTCATGGTCTTTTTCTCTCTAACACTTGCTGTGACACAGGAGCCCCTGTGCAGCCAAAATGGCCCTCACCTGTCTGTGCCTGCTGTCATCCTCCAGCTGCAAAATCACTTTCTTCTTTCACTTCCCTTGCTTGATGGGGAGACAGCAGTTGAAGCACTATTCCTTCAGCATCTAATAAGGGGGAAATAATGTCTAAAGAAGGAGCCATGGTGGTAGAGGGAGAAGCTGCTGCTGTTCCTCTACATGGAGTTGACCATTCTATAGTTGTTGTGCAGTTCAGGTGATGTGGGATTCCCTTCAGTGGGATGGAACTGCTGCAGGGGCTCCTGAGTGAGCCAAACCCCTGCTCAGGCAGGGAGCTCCAAAATGGTGAAGAAACAATCCTGTTTCTCAGAGTGCAGATGCTGAATCTCTCCTTGCTTTAATAAGCAGCTGCTTTTCTATAGAGAGGTTCTCTGTTCCATGCCAGCTGCCCTTTCATGACAGCCAGAAATACTCCTGTGTCAGCCAGAGGCACTTTCAGTGAAAAGAAGCCCTGTCCTGTCAGGGTTCAGTGCAAGCACCCTTTGCTTGGTAAAACTGGACTTGAGTCTTGTCACAGGTGAGGTACCCCAGGGAAGTCCTGTTTGGGGAGCCCTGCTGCTCTCTTGCCCCGGGCTCCTCTCTGTCCCCTCTTCAGCTCTGTGGGGTCCCCAGGCAGCTTTTCCAGTGGATCTTTCTCCTTCACAGTGAACTGCCAGGCTTCTCGTGCCCACACTTGATTATTGATGGATTGTTGGTGCCTGAAGTTTGGGTTATTCATTCTGACCTAAGGCAATATCTCATTAATGAAAATAAAACTGAAAATTAATAGAAGAGGAAATGAAGAGGCTGAAAGCTGATGAATAGTGAATTTTGAGGGAGAAATGTGAAAAAAAGAGAAGAAGAAATTCAGTTTGGGACTTGATTTCTCTGGAGGCAGAGTAGAGAGAAGGAAAAATCTGAGTATTAATAGGGCAAGAGATGACAGAGGTGGATGGAGAGAAAGGAGGGTCAAAGGAGCCCTTGCCTAGGCAGTCTGCCATGGGCCTGCTGAGGAGTCAGCAGGGCCAGGCTGAAGCAGATGGGGAGCGAAGGATTGTTAGCCTGAAGGCTGCATGAAATATTTAAGATGCTCCATCAAACTATCTTCTCAATGGTGGTGAGATTCTGGGTTGGAGGGACAAGAGAAATTTGGCTGATATAAGGAAATAATAAGAAAAAAAGCCTGACAACGTGTAGTTCTCTTCTTTACATCTCTCCTCTTATCTCTGGGGCCCTGGGCAACCTGATCTAGTGAGTGGCATTTGTGGGGGTGAGGAAGGAAGGGCAATTGGAAGCAGATGATTCTCAAGGTCCCTTCCATCTCAAGTCATTCTAAGATCTTACTTTCTCCAGAGGTGAGATGTCTACTTATGCTGGACACAAGGACAGGGTTTCTTCAACCTCTGGGGCTTTAGTTTGCTCTTGCTTTACATTTCCTCACATTCTTCCTCTTTTCCCCCTTCCCCAAACTCACAGCCCCTGTCACACAGTAACCAACTTCAGTCTTGCTGGGTCTTGCTCCCCTCTCCTACTGCTTGGGTAGGGTGTAGCTCTGTCCCCTTTAAATACAAATGTGTCTTCCTTGACCCTCTCAAGCCCTTTTTTCCCTCCACTTGGTGCCTGGTCCT
This sequence comes from Dicaeum eximium, assembly GCA_013396995.1. Classification (NCBI taxonomy): domain Eukaryota; kingdom Metazoa; phylum Chordata; class Aves; order Passeriformes; family Dicaeidae; genus Dicaeum; species Dicaeum eximium. Next base: position 808,882 of record VWZP01009871.1, on the reverse strand, counting down.
TCTGACGTCTGCTCTTGGAGTGGGACGACTTGACCTGCATCGGTTCAGTGAAGCCTTGAGCTCAACTGAAGTGATGCAGGAGCAGAATCTGGTTGTAAAAGTATCCACAAGGATTTCTCTGACTTTATCCCATGTTGGCTGACAAAGGCAAAGCTTCAAGTCTAACGAGTGTCTGAGGATCCAGGCAATGGCAGAGTCCAAGAGAAATCAGAAAACTCAACAGTCTCAGCTAATGAGGTTTTGGACCACTGTGTCTGGCATTCTGCCTATATACAAATACCATTATGCAGTGCCATCACCCTTTGCTTTTCCTGCTTCCCTTCCCTCCACGAGAGCAGAGAGAGCTATTTCCTTTAGACTGGATACATGTAATCACCATGACCTAGTTTGGGAACTGAATCTAGAAGGGAGAGAAAACCATGTTCATTAAGTTAAAAAAGACAATAAATAACTACTGTGCTCCCTCCCCATGCCCTGCAAATCCAGTGTTAAATTCACTTAGTAATTTAGATCAAGCTTTGGTTATGTTAAAAAAAAATCCCAACACCTCTTCTAGATGCTGTTTTTAAATGTAGAAAGAAGTCCAGACTTAATTCTGAATGTTTCAGCTCTGGAGACCTCTATTAGGGGTGGCAGGTACTGCACCTTTCTTTTGTGGTCTTCCTGTGCCTGGTGTGTGCTGGCCACTGCTGCCTCCCTGTCCCTGTGAACCATGCCTGGTTTTTTTCTAACGAGGTGGAATTGTCTGCTCCTGCTGCTGATCCAGCTGAGGCCTGCAGGTGACAGGTTAGCAAGTCCATGTTAGTTTTTGGGTTTGGGTTTTTTTTGAGTGGGGCAATAATGGAAGGCAGGCTACGAAGAGCGTTTGGCACAGCTCACGAAGCAAGTGAGCCTGGGGCTGGTCTCCAGGTTTTCTTGAATGCTCTGTCTGGCATCAGAAAATATCACAGGACACAGACAATTGCTACTCTATTTAAAGGCAGGATGTGCTACAGGTCTATACCAGCATGAGTTAATAAATGTGAAGGCGTGAACAAAAAGTAAATGTTATCTCAGATGACAAAATAACACCCTTTCATAACGAACTAGCATCCCTTCCTAGGATTGATGGCTTCCAATAAACCTGAGCTGGTTTTTTTCCACCCTTTGGTATTCACAGAGAGAAAATGTTCAGAAAACCTTTCGGGTTTTTCCTCCATCATTTTTGTAAGTGTTCCTAGGTACTGAAATATGTGGTTAAGCCTATTGATAAAACAGCCACAGTACAAGATAGCACCGTTTTATCTGATTTCTTCCAGAGATGTGAAACATGTATCTGAATTTGCAGGAGCAGTATGGCAGTTCATATCTGAGTAGGTTATGTATGGGAAGCCTACATGTTGATGCTATCTCTCTATAATCCTGTATCAACACTGATATTTAGCATTACCTTAGCTGTTTTCAAATGTTGTTCTTCTCTTTGGCTGTTCCCATTCCTCCCTCATCAGGAGGAATCCATGAAGGAGGAGTGAAAAATGTAGAAACCTGATTTGGCTCAGGAAGTCCTTGAGCTGAGTGTGCTTGGCAGCTGGAAGAGTGCCTAAGGGGAAGCATTGTCTGCTCATCCCATTTTTACACTCTTCTCTGGGCAGCTGTGTTGCTGCCCAGTCTGGACAGATGTTTGGTTCAACTTGAGAAGATTTTTTTCAGTTGTATTTGTTATGTTATTCTGACTGCTCCCTGACTTGTGTAGGCTGAGAGTCTGTAAACTCTTAGGTCGATTGTGGTTTTTGTTTTGCTTTTAAACATCCTTTCTGTGTAATTCTCATTACCATCTGCCATCCCCCCTTCCCCTTTCTTTCAAAACACTTGTCCTTTTTGATGGGTGTTCCCATTTAGCAGGACATGGGACCTTCAGCTCTGGAGGAAACAGGATCTGCTCTGCTCAGCACCTCTTGGTGGGGATTTCTTGCTCATGATCAGTAAGTGTGTGGGGTTGGAGACCACAATCTCAGCACCAGGTTTTTATCTGCTGCTTAGAGCACTGAGGGAGCAGGCTGGACAAGTGTCCCTGTCCAGGCTCTGTCCCATCCTCCAACCCTCCTGCTGAAAGCAGATCAGGAATAAGAGCTGTCCCACAAGAGGGAGGTAAATATAGGCTCTGACTCTTGTCTGTTAGGAAAATAGATGGAACACAGAGATGAACTGCTTGCTTTGAGAGGATGGAATGTCCTCCAAACGAGGGACCCTTGGCTGGACACATTAGCCTGGCTCTGATTAAGCTGTACACTGAATTCTACTTCAAGGCTTGCTTCGTTTGTCATCTCCCTCTCTTTTTTGAGTGTATACAAGCCTTTGGTCTAAACACTTAATTATGTTGACCTCTTCCTTCTAGGCTGTGATAGTTACAGTCCATGATTATAAAGAAAGATCTAGACCAACTTATTTACTTGCTGGAGGCTCAGCCAAGTCTTGAAGCTCATTTGAGGACAAACCTGTAGCACAGCAATCAAGTACACAGGCAATCCACCAGCCAGGGGCTGCTGAACGAAAGCACTGGCTGGACAGAAGATTTTGTTCCATCCTTTTGTTGCACAAAGGCACAAACCTGTTGCATAATTATTGCATTTCCCATTTGTGGCTTTACACCAGATCTACAGTGTTTTCTGTACTCTCACAACAGCTCAAGCTCCCACAGGCTGGAGTTATGATTTAGTCATAACACCAATACATGCCAGCAAGAGATGCAGGTGACTTAAATGGAACTGGTTTTCATTTGCTGTTGGACGGGTGTTTGTGTGAGAGAATCACTTATTTATGACTTTTCTTTAAAATTATATTCAAAGTGTTATTTTATATGAGGTTGTCCTCCTATCCTCCCAACCCAACACTTCTTTTATAATGGATTTAGCTGCAGGTGCGGTTTCCAAGCCTCTTTCTTTAGACTCAACATAATTTGGGGTTTTTAGAACTACTAAGCTCTTTTCTAAAGTCATTATTCTACTGTTCAGGACTATACCTAATAAAATACTGCAAGCATGAAGGAAGACAATGGGATGAATGGACACAAGCTTTGATGGGCCTCCAAGAAACAACCCTATAAAGGACTCAAGGTCAGGCAGGAGTGTTATTTAACTTCTTAATGAGAATGATGAGGAAATGCTGTCTGCCTTTTTAAAGCCTGCTTTCAAGCCCCAGGAGCTGGCCCTTGCTCACAGGTGTTATACTGAGAGTAACACAGACCAATGCTAATGGAGACAGAGGTGATCAAGGCTTTGGAGGGGTGGATCACCAGTGATACCACTCCCCCTTGTTAGTAGAGGCATACTGTACACCTAAATAAGTCAAAAGGGAAAATGAAACAATGTTTGGATACAGCTGATGTTAGCAGTTTTGAAGGGAATTTAGGTTGAGGGCAGGACAGATGTTGAAGGAAGGGATTAATTCAAATTGGATCAAGTGCCTAATTTGCCTAAGAGGTTGCTTAAAGAAAATGACAATTTGTAAAAATTCTGCCTATCAGTGGGCTGGAGTTTAGAAGGTGAAGGTGACTGTTCAGCAGCTGTTGGCAGCACGGAGGGAGCTGGAGGGGTGTTCATGTGCCTGTGGATGGCACAGCCTGATGGGCAGGGGGGTCAGGACACAGATTCACTTATTTATCATCTGGCTGAGCTCTCCCTTGTGGGTTATCCCTGGGCAGAAGGCAAGATGAGACTCTACGAAAGAGCACTGATTAAAAGAGGAGGAAGAATGAATACTGTGCTCCTCAGAGAGGGGTTTTGTAGGCAAAGTACTCAGGTGTACGTGCAACATTACCTTGAAGTCTCCTGTAGTTGAATATAAATGTGTTTGCCTTCTTCCCAAACCACACTCTCCATCTGTTTTATGTTTTAGGCACCTTGGTCCCTATCTAATGTTTTATCACCTTGATAGCTCTTACCTTATTAAGTATGTCTGCTTCTATCTCTCTAATCTCTTCACATCACCTCCCCTGGGTGCTTTCTTCTTTGTCTCTTACAGTTCTCCTTTACCTGATGCTATTTTTTCCCACCCCTCACTGATGCATTGCAACCTCAGTTGACATTTCTGCTTTCCCTTGGAGCAGTGGTGAGAAGCAGTGCTTGGTGGACATGGGAAAGGGATTCAAAGTGTACAGGATGCAGCTGTAGTACCCTGGGGGAGCTGGACATCTGGTGTTCCCTGGTTTGGAACTGGCCCCTCCAGGCTCCCTGTGTAACTTGAGTCAGCTCTGACCTTTGGTGGCATAGAAAAACCAGTCTTGAAAACCTTGGCTCTATGTTCATGCAAGGAGGGAGTTGATGTGGCTTAGAAACTTTCCCCAGTGTGGCAGGGGATGCTCAGAGATGTTGCAGTAGTGAGCCTTTTGCTCCTGCACTGGCTCTTCCCACACATCTCATGCTCCAGGTCCTGGTGCACAAGGGCAGTTTGGGTGGCAGCTGAGGGACAGGAAAACATTGTATGTCAAATGGAGAGAGGGCTTGAGGATGAGAGCAGAAGATAAGTCACTTGGAATATGCATGGATTAAAGCTGTTTGGGGCCTGGGGACAGACCCATGTTTCCTAAATGGTGTGACAGGGAGCTGACAGAAGGATGCGAAACTGGCAGGAGGGCTGATGGTGCTGCTCTGCAAGACGGTTTTCTATCCACCTCCAGCAGAGTTTACCTGTGTGATCAGCCAGCTCAGCTGAGAGGCAGAGAACCCTAAATGTCTCCAGCCTGTGCAGACCTGTTCTGCATGGGCACAGCCAGGAGAATTGCTAACCAGAGCTGCTTGGATAGCAAAGGGGCTGTGGTCAGCTGCAACCTCACAGTGGAGCATCTGCAGGCTTTAGTGTATCCAGAGCACCTTGGCACTGCAGTGGCCCTTGAGCTCAGGTGAGCACTGTGCTGGTAGACCCAAGTCACCTGAGAGAGCCTGGTCCCCTAGGAGTGGGTTTGTTTGTCTGAGAGCTGATTTCTCCGTTTCAGACAGGCTTTTCCCTGGGGGTGAGATGTGGAGGTGAAGGCTCATGGAGATGCCAGTACTCCACCAAGGACTGGAATGGGAGCCTGATTTACCAACTTAAACTGCATCCCTACCTTCCCATGGGCTTCCTGTCTCCTGGCTGAAGGGACACGAGGGGAATCTGAATTGGGGGTGTACGTGAGAGAGTTGTTTGCCATTATCCCATTAATGAACATGTGTTGTTTGTTGCCCTGCTCTCCTGGACTGCTGTCAGCCAGAGTGCACCATCTCTGTGCTCATCAGCAATGGCATCCTGTCCTCATGGGAGGCTCTCATCAGGGATGAGGCTGGACTTTTGGGTGCTGGCAGTCTGGCTTAGCTCCCTGGTGCTGGTTTCTAGGAGGTGATGAGGCTGTCAGTGGAGCTGTGTGTGTGAACGTGTGGCTGCTCCTCAGGTATAGGGACACAAGGAACTTTCTCTAACTCTTGAGCTCTTTCTGCTGTTGCCTTTTCTCTGCCTTCACTCCCCAGATATTCTCTATTCTTTGCCTTGGCAGGAAGAGGTGTCCCAGTGTGCTCAAGGCTTAAAAAATGCAAGAAAAATTGGAAATGTTTCAGCTTTTTTGTACATGTTTCAATTTTTCCTTGCAGTTTACAGTGCTAGACACACTGGATCTTATTATATAAAGATGTTGTTTCTTGTCATTAATCCAATGTGTGGTGGCTCTTGGCACTCTCTTAATTTGCTGTTCTCCTTGGTGAACAGCTATCTCATGCCATGTACAGACGTGCTCTAATTTAACCCTATTGAGAGTGCTTGCTCTTTAACCCTAGGACAAGATGTATCCTTTCCTTTTTTTTTTATTTTCCTAATTTTATTCATTATATAAAAAATAACTCTGGCTGAAGCAACAAAAGTCCAGCAAAACCTCAAAAAGGTCTCTCTCAAAAAGAGACTACTCTTTCCAGAGAGCAAGACTTTACAGGTTTGTCCATTCAGCTTAGGCAAGAGTCACAGCACTAAATTTTGGGTCCACTGGAACTGAGCACTGGATTGCTGGCCCCAGTTTTGTCTGGAAATGCCACTTTAAACTGCTGTGAGGATCATTTTGCACAGAAAGAAAGCATCTATGGGTGCCCAGGTGTTGATTCTCTTATAACTGTTTCTAGAATGTCAGTATGAATGTTTGAACACTTTTTGCCTGAATCAGGATGCAGAAAGCATTGTCATTACAGCCTGTGTGTCCTCAAGCCTGGCCTTTCAGTCAAGGATCTTACCAGAGCATGAGCTGCTGTTGTGGCTAAATCCCACCTAGCAACTAAGAGCCATGCAGCTGCTCACTCATTCTGCCCCAACCCCAGCAGGAAGAGATAGAACTTGTGGGCTGAGATAAGAACAGTTTAATAATTGAAACAAAGTAAAATAACAATACTAATACTGCGAATCCTTCTCACTACTAATTATAATAATAATTGTAATGGGAAGGAGAGAGAGGAATAGCTCCTGAAAGAAGACAGGGGTGCCCAATGCAGTTGCTCATCACCTGCTGACAAATGCCTCACCTGTTCCTGGGCAGAGACTGGCGGCTTCTGACCAACTCCCTGCAGTTTATATATTGGACAAGGTGTTCTATGGCATGCAATATTGCTTTGTCCACTCAGATCAGCTGTCCTGGCCATGCTCCCTCCCAGCATCTTGTGAAGCTCCTCCCTGGCAGAGCACAGGAACCAGAAAAGTCCTCATCTCAGGGTAAGACAATACCTAGCAACCACTGAAACATTGGTGTGTTATCAACAGGATTATTCTGCTAAATCTCAAACAGCACTGTACCAGCTACTAGGAAGAAAATTAACTCTATTCCAGCCAAAACCAGGATAGCTGTCCTGCCATGAAAATTTAAAGCTGAAATCAACCAAACTCTCCCTCTCCCTCTGAGGTTGACCTTAGGTGTATTTCTGGACTTGTCTATATTTCTTGCTCACCTGAAAATAAAAATAATTGTGCTTTACCACTTGGTGTCAAATTAAGGCCTCCTTGAGGAATAGGAGAGGAGGATGGAAACATGAGGAGCTGTTGCAGTACCAAGTCCTCTGCTGTTCAAAGGGGCAGAATTAAATAAGTTGGCTGGTGCCTTTTCTTATGTTTTCACAGACCATGTTTTTTCCCATTGTTCTCCTACTTCTGTCAGGTGCTTGAGGGATGGTGTTCACTTAATGAGCAGCCAGATTACACTTTGTTTTCCTGTGTTTGTTCAGTGCGTGGCTCTGGGCCTTATTGACAACACACTGTGTAAGTCCTGCTCTGGAGATAGGATTATTGATTTCCTCATAGTCCTTTTTATTTTTTTTTATCACAGTAGTATCTGAGTGCTCATCACTATAGAACCCAAGTGCTTCACAAACATTAATTTATCTTTACAATGCTCCTGGGAGGAAAGGGCTTTTCTTGGCTCTCAGCTTATACAGAGGAGGTGGAAGTGGGCACAGATTGAAATCAGAAGCATTCAGTAATTTTGAAGTCCTAATTAGAAGTACACGGGATTAGTAATTTTCAGAGTCTGTGGAGTGTAGCACTTGCTATATTCAAAGTGCCCTAGATGCAGAAGTGAGCTGTCAGTCATCCCCCAAGCTGTACTTGGGATTTCTGGTCTGCAGCGCATACTGAAAATAACAGAATTAGTGACCACATGCTTGAAATGCCTAATCTAATAACCACAGAATCATTAAATTTGAAAAAGGATATCCAGGTTCATAAAGTCCAACCTTTGACCAAAACACTATTGTGTCAATTAAACAACAGCACTCAGTGCCAAGTCTGTTACTGCCTGGGCACTTCCAGGGATGGTTGTTCTCCCACTTCCCTGGGCAGCCTGTTCCAGTGCTTAACCTCCCTTGGTGCTTCACACCACACTGGGATCATGTGGTGCCATGGCAGCTGCTCCCTTGGATCACAGCAGTGAGACCCTTGGCTGTGTAGCTGTTGCTGAATTTCAGCAGAGCTGGGAGCTGCAGCTTCCTCAGGGACAGCTGATCACTGGGATTTTGCCTTGGCACTTGGAGCATCCATCAATTGTTGTTTTGGAGCCAAACACCTGTGTTAAGCTCTTGTGAGTTTTGCAAACAGGGAAATATGGGTTCTGCTTTTCCTGTACAGGGAATGTTTGGGAAATTTCCCATGTGGGAAATATGGTTCCACTGAAGGTATCCCATTTTTGTCTATGTAGCTGCTTGAACTTGTCTGCTTTGTCTTGGGTATTTCAGGTAAATATTAATTATTTGCTCTTTTGTGTCTTTGTATTTTGATCTCTTTCTTTTAGAGAGCTTCTCATCACAACTGCCTTTGAATGGAAAGTAGTTTTCTCAATTTATGGAAGCTTTACTGTGAAAAGAGTTTCATTTTTGCAGAAAAAGATTGTGGGGCAACAAGCACAACACCACAGGGCCTGCAATGATTGCTGTAAGCCCTGAGTATCCAGGCTCTGCAGTAAGTTCTGGCTCATAACAGAGCAGGTCATCTGCAGGGTATGACAGCAGCCAGACACCTGCTCTTGATGATGCCTGGCTGCCAAGATTTGCTGCTCCTGGCTGCCAAAATAGCTGCCCTGTTTTACGGAAGTGGTATGAACAAGGACCGAATACAGGGAGAAGTCCGAATGCTGAACAAATGGATAGCAGCCCCATGGAGCCAGATTTCAGAATTCAAATGGTTAAATTTTTTTTTTCTGTAATCAGTATTTTGATTTAATGCCAAAAGTAAAGATTTTTCTTTATTTTTCTCTCCTGCTGCCCTGTGCAGTACATAATTGCATAGCTAGCAGGGCTAGTAGCTTTGCTTTTTGACTTCCAGCTGTAACTGTTTGATCTCAGCCATACTTGGTTGATTGTCTAAATGATGGTTTTGTATGTTATAGTAAAATTTTGGTTTATTTTGCCTCTTGCCCAGCTGTGTTTGCAAGTCTGGGGTTTGCTTGGATTTGGATAACTGATGTCTTGTGGGGGATAAAAGTACTTGTTTGCCTACTTGTTGGCATCTGTGATGGGAAAGCTAATCTTTCCATTGGTGTGTTTCTAGGATCCAGCAGAGATAGATATAGCTCTTTATCATCAGTTTTAGCTTCTTTTAGTCATATGTATTTGCTGTCCAGTGGGATGTCTGGTTCTCTGTATGCATCTTGATGAGGAAGTAAAAAGGTGAAATGAGCGTGGTTTAATGTAATTAGAAAACTTCAGAGCTAAGAATTGGTCTCCTGTGTTTCTGTCTGCAGTAAATTATCTAGTATGCTGTTTGAGCTTTTCTTCCTGTGGAAAAATGAAGTCACTTTGCACTTTGTTTCCAAGGCAGGAGTGACCACTATGCATTTCTCAGTGTTGCTCAGGTGATCTGTCTTGCTTCATGTCAGAACATTCCTCTCACTGATCTCTTCTGTCAGTGGCCAATGCCATCCCAAGTTGCCTCTGCTGCAAGAGATCTCTGGGAAACTGCTAATTGCTGCTTATGCAAAACAAGGCATTTCTTTGTCATTGGGCTTGAAATGCTGCACATCTGGATGTGGAGAGACAGCTGCTTTCCTAAGGCTGTGTCTGCCATCCTTTGGGTGTGGGCACAAACTCTGACCCACTGCACCCTGAGCTGGCATTACCTGTGGCACTGAAATGGAGCAGTAAAGCATGTTGAGTGTTTCCCTGTGCTCAGTGCTGTGCTGGTGTGGTCACAGCTTCCTGCTGCTTCTGGGCACAGCTGTGGGGTGTGCATTGCTTGCCGTATGTGGTGTGTGTATGGCTTCTGGATGAAAAGTCTCAGAACTGAGCAATAGCAAGGCCAAGGCAGGCTGTGGTCCTTCCCAAAGCTGTGGAACCCTGCTTATGTGAGTGCTGTCATCTCTGAGTAGTGTAATCCCCACACACAAGCAATAAACACTAAAAAACACCTCTAGCTTTGGAGAACAAATGTGCAATTCTTGTTCTTTTGTTATAATGGTGCCAATTTTCAAGAGTCTTTGCTGAAATTGCTTGGGGGAGACACATCCTTTGAGGCAGCAGAGTTTCTAATGAAAGCTGAGAGAGCAGTTGTAACACTTGCATGGGAGCTGCAAGTCCAAGTGTTGGTAGGAAAGTGCTCCTGCTCTGCCGGTGGGAACAGCTGGGCTGCTGTTAGCTCTGTACTGACAGATGTCACTCTGAAGCAATTGCTGATGTGGGTGTGCTCAGCTTTTTCATAAAATCACAGAATGGCTTGGCTTGGAAGGGACCTTAAGGAATATTTAGGTCCAACCTTCCTGTCATGTGCATGGACACCTTCCACTAGGCCAGGTTGCTCAAAGCCCCATCCAGCCTGGCTTTGAACACTTACAGGGATCAGGCGTCCACCAGTTCTTTGGACAGCCTGTGCCAGAGTCTTTTCACTACCCTCACAGTAGAGACTTTCTTCTATTATGTAATCTAAATCTACCTTCTTTCAGTTTGCAGCCATTCACCCTTGTTCAGTTGCTACATGCCCTTGTAAAAAGTCCATCTCCAGCTCTCTTCTAGGCCCCCTCCCAGGTGCTGAAAGGCTGCAATGAGATCTCCTCAGGGCCTTCTCTTCTCCACACTGAACAACCCCAACTCTCTCAGCCCTTCCTAACAGGAGAGGTGCTGCAGCCCTCTGATCATCTTTGTGTCTCTCCTCTGGACTTGCTCCAACAGGTCCATGTTCCAGTGTTGGGGGGCCAGAGCTGGACACAGAACTCCAGGGGGTTTCTCATGAGAGCAGGGCAGAGGAGGACAATCACCTCCCTTGACGTGGAGTTTTCTGTTTGTGTTCTCCCTGGAAATAAAGGGCAATTTTTTGCTACCTCCCAGGCATCACTTCATAGTCTTTTTTAGAAAAACAAAGTGGATCTGTTAGGTGAAACAAGCTCCATCATCTTTTCAGCTTTGGCATTGTGTATTGTAGTCTAGGTGCTTCTCAAAGCGTGCTCTTAAGAGGAGCTCACAGCCATCTGTTTGATATTTATGAGATTGTAATTTTAGATCAGGGGGTTGATGATTCTGTATTAAAAGGTAAGCATAAAATAAACTAAGCTAAAGGGCATACAACCTTTCAAAAGGTTTTCAGCCAGTTAAATCTTTCCCTCTCTTTCTCTACTATATAATACTATGTTTGAAGCCAGGTTACAAAACACCTGGATGTATTTTCTGTTAGCTCTATGTCGAGATTGCAATCCAAATGCAACTGGCTGCTGCTCTTGAGGGAACAAAATGTATTCTGAACCTTTGGGGTTGTTTTCAGAGCGAGGGGGGAAAGGGATAGTTGGTGCTGGCATTACAGCTAATTTATTTAAATTACATTTTATAGCTAGCCTGTTGACCAGTGTGTTTAACTGTTCTACATCCCTCAAGCCAGTTGCTGGAGGCAGGCCATCTTCCAGCACTTTTGTGGAATGGTTCTATTGTTTAATAGTAGACTTGCATTTTTTCATTCAGTTTTTATCACACTCACAAATCTTTGCAGATTAGGTTCTGATATGGCTGTTTCTCCCATAGCCTTTATTTTGTTTTAAGCGATCTTTGTTCACTGCAAGTCAAATTTTCTATAAAAGGGGGATGATCCAGAGCTTGGCTGTTGCTTGGCTCCTAGCTGGGCATAGGTGAAGAATTCTCCTTTGTAGTATCTGCCTGTATTTCATCAGGAGCTTGTGTGTGTTTGTCCTTAGCTGGGCTTTTGAAATGAAGATGAACTGTGATTTATGTGCAGAGATGAACTGTTTGCCCTACAGAGAACAGCACAAAGGAATGCCCATACTGTTTTCTGAACCACAGTGCTGCTGGATGCTCCAGCAGATGTGCAATGTGTGCTTTTAAAGATTTGCATATAAATATACGTCCATTCATATTGGTATTTCTGTGCACACGTAACCATGAAATAAGGTTGCTTTCACGCATACATGCAAACCCTGCACACAAGTTCATCATGTGGAAGATGCATCTCTTCACTTTGTTTCTGGCATGTGAGTGGCCATCCAGTTTTTCCTCATAATCCTCTCCCCCTCAACAAGTAAAGGTTCAGCACCTCTTGGCACCAGAACATTTTTGCCACGCTGTAGTTTGAAGATGCATAGATAAGTGCATCATGATTAGGGAAAGCCACTGAGATTTGTTACTGTGGCAGACTATTTTAACATCTGTGACCTTTATCTCAAAAGGTGGGGTTGAGTGACCTTGGAGAACAGCAGCAATCTTGTATTGGGAAATCTGTGATGGTTTGGAGTTGAGCTGTTGTGTGGCTTGCTGAAAGCTGTGTCATCTCATGAATCTCAGCTGTGGAGAGCAAATGGTTTTTTCTATTATAAGAGTGCTTTTAATGCATTTACTAGTTAATGCATGTGTATTTGTAGCAAAGCCTGTCTGTAGGGTGCTCTTTACCACTTGTTATGTTCATGGCAGACTCCAGGAGAAGTTAAATAAGACAGGGAGAATTAAGTCCTGTTCTCTAATTGTTCCTTTAATGGATTACCCTAATTAGAAATGCATTATTTAATAATTAAAATGCACTAATTTGTAATTCTGTAATGATCTAAGTAGTTAGTCTTTGCAAGACCTGAAGAGGAGATTTAAAACCAGTTAGAGAGCTCTCATATGACATCCAAACAACGTGCACAATCATTAATTTAGGCTTAATCCTTGCTTTTTGCCAAAATGCTTGTATGTACCTGCATATATAATCTCCTGTGTCTTTTGGGAACTTGGCTTTTCTCTTCAGCAGTGGATTTTCTCAGGCAGCGTTCACACTTTCAGTAACAGCCATAAACTAGCTCTATAGGAAGAGCTTTACTTTTTTTACAACTCTTCAAAATTTCTATACTACTATGGTTTTTGCATGCTGGGAGAAATAAATTTTTTTAGCTTTGCCTTCTTAAGGAAAGTTCCTAGGTGTCTGTACCATCCATCCCTTGAATTCCTAGGTCCTTCTTGAGTCCCTGTTGGCAGAGAAGCAGAGGTATCAAAGCAAAGCTACTGCAAGGAGGTCACATGGATTCCAAAGACCACACACAGATCTTTGCATCAGAAATCCTGCTGTGTGCACTCGGTTTATCAGACAGCAGGGGCTCCACGTGGCTGCTCAGCCTTGGAGCACATGCATGCAAGGGAGCCCCTGCTCCCTGCAGAGCTCCTGTGCCTTGGGAGTCTGCTACTCATCTGCTTTAATGTCAGCAGAGGGGAAACCCTCATCCCTCAGCTACCCATGCAGCTTGGAAGATGAATATTTGTACACAACGGAGGTGAGATTTTCTTCAAATTTATTTTTAAAAACTACTTTTTCTGGAGGCCCTGCCTCTGAAATGCATCTGACAGCCGACCTCCAAGCCTGAAGGCTGCTTCCACCTCCTCTTCCTCCTGCTTGGAGTTTGTTTTCCAATCCCATCTGAGTGACTCAGTGGTGATTACCCTCCATCTTGATGCAGTTCAGGAAGGGAGGGCAGGTCCCCAGAGGAGCCCTGTGTTTCTCTGCAGGGCCTGCAGACAGCCCTGCTGTACCAGAAGGGACCTGCAGCCCATGTCCCCGTGTCTGGCGCTGCAGTGACGCAGGCACCCAGATACAGCCCATTAAGCTGTGTGCACTGCATGGAGAGCTGTCACCAAGTGCTACTGCTATTTTTTTCTCCTCTGTGACCAGGGTGGAAATAGTTACTTGTACTTCAAGTCCTGAATAAGCAACATGCCTTGCCTTATTTCTGTGTATTTTCCTTAGATATGCTATTTACTTTCAGTGATTAATGCTGCTCAGAGCACCGGTGTCTGGCGTAACAAGATAGAATTCTGGCTCCATTCAGTCGTAGCTGCAATCACAGAATCATAGAATATCCTGAGCTGGAAGGGACCCACAAGGATTGTGGTAGTCCAGCTCCTGAAGCAGTTTGTACTGTGGTCACCACAGTTACCAGAACACGTGGATCACTGTCCCAGTGCTGACCAAGCATGCAGGAAGTTTTGTCTGTAGCTGTAATGTAACTTGGAGAAAGCATTTCTTGTGTGTAAGCACTGATGATGTAATTGCTGAATGCTAAGCTTTTTCTGGTTTTGTTTTCCTGTTTGTGTAAGGCTTGTTACAGCTGCAGCAGAGGATCTTTTTTTGGCTTTGATGAGGTGTGGAGCTGGCCCTTTATAATCCTCATTTGATGATCTGTGATTGCTTTAGTTTTCTGTATCTTTCAGCAGCTCTGGGGATTTCTTTCTCTTTTCCAAAGATGTCACCTGGAATAGCTGCTTTTGCTGTCTCAAGCCTAAATTTGCATTTAATTGTAAAATGAATTTGCATTTCACAGATTTTTTTTTTCAAAATCTCTGTGGCTTGGGTTAAGGTTAAATTAGCTTTCCATATGAGTCTCTGACTTGTTCAGTCCTTTTGTATTCTGTGTATGAGCCTAATCTCTTCACTAAAGAACCATATTTTCTCAGACTGACATATGTGAGCTTTAAGTCTGTCACATGCATCTACTGATTCATCTTTCCATTGAGGAAGAACAAAGGAGGAAGGTCCCACACACACCAGTACCTCTCTGCACCAGGAGGGTCCTTGCCTTGACATCTGTGTGTGCCCTGTGCCTTGTTTTGTCATCCTCCCCTTCATCTGAAAGCTGTGCATGCCTGCTTTGCTGGGAGGCTGCTGCAAGGAGGGATTGATTGCATTGCCTGCTCTTAAAGGTTGCACAGGAGCACCCACCCCCTCCACCCCAATTTCATTTTGCTGCTGAGATTTGCTTGGTGGCTTGTGGAAGAAGGGAAGGCGTCATCTCTCTTTTTTTTCCTTTGTGTAGCATCTGGGATATGGGCCCTGACTAGATCAGGGCATGTAAGCACTGCAGTTCTGCAAACAATTAGTAGTGCTTAATTGCAAGGTGTCAGGCAGCAGAGGAACACTTTGGAGCTGGATGGCTGGGCAAAGAAAGGCTTTATTTTGTGACAAGAAATATGTAGAAACTGCGAGTGTATCCTGGGTACCATCAGCACAGCTTTTTTGTGGTGGTGCCAGCTTCTCTTTAATCTTGTGTGGGCTCTCTGCACTTCTGACCTGTGACTTGGGAGGAGTTCATTTATTTTAGCCTGCTCACAGTCGTTGCTGTGTGCTGTCACCAAGACTGGTGCTCTGCTCTCCTTGCCAGGTTGTCTCCAAATGAGGTTTGCACCTCTTTCAGGGGGTAGCCCAGGGCTGTAGGGGAGGTGCTGGGCTCTTGATGTGAGGTGGTCTCTGAATGGGATGGGCTCCTCTAGCCCTGTGTTCTCTGACCTGCAGGTCTCTCCCTGCTGCCACCTCCCACCTCAATGGCAAGGATATGCACCAGAGCCAGCACACCTTGCTGCTGCACCAAGACTGGCTACCGGTCTTGTCATGTCCCCCCAGTACCACTCCAATGGTACTGGGGGGATGTGTCCAGAGCAGCAGAAAAGGTTTCCAGTATCTGGGTGAGATCCTTTGTTTTGTTGCAGAAAAACTCAGTATGTCCTTTCCCCCTTCTTGTCTTCTTGGTTCCCCTTTTTTAAAACTTTATTGTTGTTTATAGTTTTCTCTTTTCAGTCTGTCTTCTTTTAAAAGGAGCTAAAAAAATTACCTCATAAAACCTTTGCTCGTGATTAACAGAGCTTGCTGTCTGTCATGACAGACAGATTGCTATGACACTGAAGCATGGGGACCTGGTTGAAGGGGAAAAAGAAATGGTTAATCTGAGAAACAAAATTATTTTCTTTTCCTTTTCTTAATAAGCCTGTGTGAAATGAAAAGGGGGAAAGGTAAAATAGAAGAGTTTGAATTCTGCACCAGGGAAGATCTTGGTGTGTTCTGTCCCTGTGCACAGTGTGTAATTATACTCAAAATAGATCAGTGATCTGAGGGAGGGAGGTGGGCTAGAGGACCAAGCAGGGAGGGGGCAGGGTTACTCACTTCAGAAGCACTATCCAAAAATAAGTCTCTCTATTTCTTTCCTGCTTTCTTTGATAAATGGGCTTAGTCTCATTAGTACCATTTCTGGTTTGCTCTCTTTCCCTCTTCATCTGCCCCCATTCCTTCTGCTATGTCACCATGGGATGTGGTGTCCCAGCTCGTGCTGGATCTGCTGTGCCAGAGATGCACCTGCAAGGAAGGAGCCTGGCAGCTGTCTGGGAGCACTGGGGAGTGCTGGGCTCCAGGAACTCCAACTGTGCTCATTGTAGCTTGTAGCTTTCTCTAATATGTCCCCTAATTAGCTCTGTGGGTTTGGCTTTATGTTGTCTCCCCTGACCCCCAGACTGGAGCCTTTTCCTCTTGGTCCAAACGTATTTCTGTAACTCTTCTTGGATCCACTGCGCCCCCATGACTTTTGCCAGGTTTACATACTTTGCTTCTGTGCCTTATTTAGCTTTGATTTCTCTTCACTTTTTTTCCTTTTTCTTTGTTCTATTTACACATCTTCCTGCTTCTTCTAACTAATTTTCCTTCCATTTATGCTCTCTGTTTTATTTTTCTCTTATTGCATTGCATTTTTCTAGGGCATCACACTTGCAATATAGCCATGAGGTAAAGGCCAACGGGCTTGCGAAGGAAACTGCTTTGCAAGAAAGTGAGAAATTCAGGTTAATTGGATGCAATCAGGTCAAAATTTAGTTAATCTTTGAGTGGGTGGGTGTGTTAGCACAAGGCTGTGTATGCATGCCCAGTCTAGGGGCTGATTCAGGCATATTTGTTTCCAGCTTTGTATGAATATGCACATTCCTCCAGAGACTGGGAGAGTGATGTGCATCTGGGGAAAACGACAGGAATACAAAAGTGACATCTCTTCATGTCATAGCAGAGAAACTTCTTCCTTCTCTGGCAAGAGAACAAGGCTGTCAAATCACAGAGTAAGGGTAGCTGTAGAGCTGTAACACAATAAACAAGAGTGAAAGATCAAGTAGTGCATCCGTCCTCAGGAAAGGATGCTCTTTGTAGAGGGCAGAGGGACATTGCCTTTGTGTAGGATGAAGAGAGGGAAGATTCCCTCAGATCTATCTATTGATTTTTGTGTGTGCGTGAAATTAAGGAACAGGTTTGGTTTTTCAGAGCTTTCCCATTTTCTTTAGCTATTGAGATGTTCACTATATTTGAATGTCTGGATGGGATTAAAAGTTAAGGAAATTGGTGCTGTAGTTCTGAGGGGGGGAAAAACCACATTGAATCCTTCAGACTGGAAGGGTGTACTCAGTGTGTCCCTCAGGAGTCCAATCTCCTGCTAAAAGCAAGGCTGGCATTGAACTTAGGCAGAGCTTTGTCCAACTGGGTTTTGAAAACCTCAGTGTGGAATCTGCACCACCTCTCTGGGCAGTGGCTGCAATAGCTGCACTACCTAAGTAGGGAAGGCTCTGTTTATTCCATTTAATTTAAAAACTCTTGTTTCCTTTTATCTTTCTGTGTACTGCAGTAAAAAAAGCCTGGCTCCCTCTCTCCTTTGTACTGGATAGAGGGCTGTTAGTTCTCTCAAATCTCTCCAGGCTGAGCAAGCCCCAGACTCTCAGCCTTTCCTTGCAGGGCAAGTTCTTCAGCCTCCTGAGGCCCTTGGTGGCCCTAGACTGAACCTGATCCAGTTTGTCAACATCTTTCTCGTGCTGACAGACCCAGAGCTGATCCATGTGTGGTCTAGCACGTGTTCAGTATGAAGGGAAATAAACACTTTCCTTAACCTGCTGGTGAAAGTCCTGCAAATGCAGTCTTGCATGCTCTTTGTTAGCTGCCTCTGCTGCTGGGCAGAACACGCACTCCTGAACCTTTCCTTGCTGTAAAGCAAGCTGTCTGGTGTGGCCAGTGTGGCATCTGAGTGGGGATCACCCTGCCTGACAGCTGACTGTCCCCATCTAGGCCCTAAAGGAAAAGGACATGGCTCATCACTTCTGCTATGAATTTGGCATGTGGGAGAGAGAGTCTGCTGGGAGTGGTAAGGGCTCTGAAGGTAAGGTGGAGCTGCTGACCTTGCCATCAGAAATAAAGGGATGATTTGATACTGGGTGGGAGCTATTGTAAAGGAAACTGCTGCTTGTATAAGAAAAAACTTGCCTCTTTTAGGGACAAGCAAATAGAACTCCCCACTTCTCTTATTCATTGGGAAATAGTGGCATTCTGTCTTCCATCATTTAGTACCATTAAATCAGGCTAATTAAAAGCAAAGCCTTTGAGTTTCTATGGCCAGGTACTCCTCATGACTAAACATGTGCTGCCAGGTACTGCTAAAACACTGGAATCTTGTTTAGGTCTGCGGAGTCACTGTCATGTTGTCCATCTGTCACACAGGAGGGCAGTTTAAATAATTTCAGTCCTCCTGCAGTCTTGGGCCTTGCTGAGTGTGGTTAAGGGCAGAGAGCATGCCTGCCAAAGTGGTGCTCCACTGATCTGGGCTCTGATGTGTACTTTAAATTCCAAGTCCTATTGTGGTGTGACAGATCTTTGCACTTCTTCACACAGAGGGTGCTTGTCTTCATGCAAGCAGTGTCCTCACCTGCCTGGCTTGGTGTGACCACTGAGCTGCAGGTTCACAAAAATACAGCCCCTTCAAAAGCTCTTTTACTTCCAGTGCTGGTTTTGACTGTGTAATTATGGGCTAGAATAACTCACTTGTACATTTTTGCATCTCAGTAGCTGAAATATAATATTAATGAATTAAAGGGCATTTCTGAAGCAATTTGAATATTCAGAAATACAGCAGAAAATCAGCAGAAGGAGTAACAGATAATTTGTAAGGAGAAGCCATTCAGACTGTAAGCTGAATCCCCTTTCTTTTGAATTTTGTTATAAATCATTCATGATTAGGGTCTGTAGAAGGATGCTAGAAAATGGAGATGTAGGAAACTTCTAGGAAGCTGGAAAGACTGCACTGTCCTGATGTCACATCAAATTTAATAGAAACCTTGTTTCAAACATTTGCTCTGTCCACACCTGGAGGAATCTTCAATGGAGCCAAGGACTTAATGTTGTAAGAGGAAAGGCCCCAGTAATGATTCAGTTGGTCCAACCAGTGGCCCATGAACAATGAGCATTTATGTGCTTCAAGTGATTTCCTGTTTTGGGTCTATGTCAGAGCAGGGTTTGGAGGATGAGAGAGCTGCTGCACAACTTGTGGCTTCAGGCTGGGGTGGGAGGTGGATTGGGGTGAATTAGACACCTTCCCTCAGCAACGTGGTGGCTCTTGGCTGTGTGATGTGGTTGGAGGTTGTTCATCTCCACGTTGCAAAGGAGGTACCCACTCCATGTCCTGTTGAGGCACAGTCTGGAGACTCCCTTTTCCAAGATTGAGGTGCCTTTGTGTCAAGATTTAGTCCTTGAGGAGTGAAGCCCTGGTACTTTCTGTGCCCCCTGGTAGGGCCCTTAAGCCCCCAAAGAAGCACTCAGGCAGAAAGGTGGATCCAGTGTTGCATCAGTGAGGGACTCTGTACCTTTCATCCTGTAGCTGTGCAAAGGCAGCCCACAGGCCCCTGGCTGAAACACTTTCAAACATCTTTATCTGTAGCATGCTAAATGCTCGTGATTAGTTTTAATTCCAGCTATTTTCAGCTATTAAAGTGCTGCTTTCCTTGCATGGCCTCATGCTTTTAATTAGCCAAAGCAAACCCATGTGCTACAAAATCCTTTCCTTCATCCAAAAGGAGGAGAGTTTTATAATTTCTGCCACAGCTCCTCTTTCAGACGCACACAACATGATCCAGTGGCTGGGCAACCCTCTGAGCTGCCAGGAGCCTGCACTGCTGCAGACTTTTTCCCTGGCATAGGAAGAGAGGGATGGCAGACCCCTTTTGCTCCATGTACCTGTTCCTTGGTGCTCATTGCTGGGGACAGAGGGGACTGAGGGTCTGCAATACACACGTGCCATGTCCCCTGGGCTGCTGAGTGGCACAGGCAGCACCATGAGGCAGTGCCCACCTCATTGCTCTAGTCCAGACCCTCTCACAGACCCCCACCTGCTGTTCCTGCAGGCACCCTCTCTCCTCCTTTCTCCTGCTTTAAGCACAGATTTTCAGATAAGTGATACAATATCATCTTATTTTGTGTGCTATCTACTGCACTAGCTGTATTCTCTGAACACAATAGCACAAATTACTTTACATAACAGAAGTAGGGAATTCAATAATAGCAACAGTAGCGGGAAGAGAGAAGTGGTTTCAGAACCACTGAAAAAAACAAGAGATGTTTCCAGCTATGAGCTTTAATATACACAGGAGTTAAATTCCTAATGCAAGATTGATTTTTGTTGGCCAGCCATGAAACAACTGAAACCTTGATAGGGTTGGGGGGAAATCCAGGTAGGTGTCTGTTTTTCCTGAAATGTCGTGGAGAAAATAGGGGCACAGGGAAAGGCCTTAGGATAGCTGGGTACTCAATCTGCAAAAGCTGTCAATGTATCTCCTCCTAAATTGCACAGTGGGATCATGGTCATAGGTTATTTTTCTCTCTCCCCACTTCATTTTTTAAAATTTTTTCCCCCTCTTTGAGATGATGATCCGCACTGCACTGCATATAATAATCTGAGTGTGATTCCAGCCCTGAATTATAGAGGGCTCAGCACAGTCTTTGTATTGCTTCATCCTGCTCCTCCTGTGTTCTGACATCGTGGTTGTTTTATTTTTTTTTTTTTGCCACAGCTGCACAGTAAGCTGAGCTCAGCATTCAGCTGTTCCTATTGCCATCTAGATTCCTTTCTTTGGTAAGAGAGTTATTTCATAAATTTGAAAGATGCGTGAATAATATGCAGTTTTCTCCTCTTTAGAGGTATTATTTGCATTTAGCAACATTGAACATAACTTATTATCACAGTCTATTTGCTTAGGTCTCACTCAGGTTCTTCCCTATTCCTTTTGGTCTTGGCTACATCAAATAACTTGGCGTTGTCTGCAATTTTGCACTTGCTGTGTGTTCTCATTTCCAGCTAAGTGTGTTTAAGTAAAATGTGACACAGCCTAGAAATGAGTCTTTATCTCTCACAAAATTCACTGCCAGAGTAAGGATTTTAACACTGATGCAGTACAAACATTGACCCATTTTATTCATTCACTAGCTTGTCATGTTTGAAATATTCAGAGGGTGGTAAGGAACTATTTTCTTTAGTGTATTAAATAAATAGTTTGTCACAGCACATTTCTCCAGATGTTTAGATACTATGCTTTTAAAAATTGTTTTATATCAGTTGTGAGGTCTAGCTTGAAATTGTATAGAGGTTTCTGAGATGCTTTCCAAATGCAAAGTGTGGCCTGCTAATTATCCAGTTTGGTTTATGTTACTGAATTTTTAGTGATGGAATTTCCTCATACTGCAAGTTATTTAGAGGTTGTTGGTGTAATATTTGGGAGTAGAAGCTTTTGGCTTTTACCATGTTAGTTTGCTCCTGAGCTGCTTCTCTTCCTAGCCCCTCAGTGTTCAGCAGTGTTTCACTTTTAGTGCAGAAAAGAATGGAAAAGAGGCCAAAACCAAAACTTTTAAAAGGGGAAATTTAAACTAGTTTCTTCTAAATGAATTGGAGATTAATGAACCTGTTCAAGAGCAAGAAAGATGATAGCTTTTCCTTGTACAACATGAACAATAAGAGTGATATTGGGGCATGGTCGAGTGAAGTGGGACTTGAGGCAAAACAGGGAAATGGGTCAGGATAAGAGGAAATGAAAGTGTGGTGAAGGGAGACTCAGGAAAACTGTAATGACGATTAATTAGGTTTCTCCCTAAATAACTGTTCCTATCTGTACATCTGAAAGCCATTCAGATGTACAGCACACGTTTGGAGAGTCCTACAGGTAATAAAGGTAGGTAAATTAGATATGAAATTTCAAATCAAAGTATTAGAAAAAAATTCATTGCAATTTTGAACTGCACTCCTAATTTTTATCAACTGCACTGTTATTTTTAGCTCTGTTTCCTAAGGAAATGGAGGTGATCAATGACCCCCTGTAAGAACCTTTTGGCTGATTTCAGTCTCACGTGGGTGGATGGAGGAGAACAGTCCTACTAATGCCCTCACCCAAGGAAGGATGGGCAGAGCAGAGATGTTGTCTGTTCTGCTTGATCCACCAGCTGCTGAAAGGCAGTGACCTGTGCAGGCAGCCTGCTGTGCCAGATGGCCAAACAGCACCCATGCAGAGCAGGAGCAGCTGTGGTGGCTGCCAACACTTGCCATGCTGGGAGGGATTTTGTGCTGAGTAGGGTGCACTGGTGGGAACAAGGAATGGACCTAGGTATGATGGCAAACTCTTCAGGAGATGTTGGGAACATAAGGAGGGAGTAAAACATTGTGGTGTGATGAAGAATGAATAGAGCTGTAGGAGAATTTAACCTGAGATGTGCTGGTAAGTGGGCAAACCCAGAGAGGATGAAGGGATCAGTTTTGTGAGCAGCAGAACTAATGGTGCCTCTTGTTTGTGTCTCAGCTGGTAGGAAGGGTCATCCTGAGGAGCACAGGCACAGAGACCTGCTCCTGAAAATGGGACTTCTGGAGGTTAGAGGCAAAAATTGCAAAAGCTTAAATTCTGCAGTTCAGAGCACCTTGCTCGTACGATGATGTGGGAGGATCAGGAACTGGCTGTAGGAAGAGAAAATGGTCCCTGCTTTAAAGAGTTTGTTAGGGTGAACAGCAAAAAATCACATTGTAGACCTGGCATGTAGTCCTCCTTTTTCCTGTGTGATTGCAGCTGTTACACATTGAGTACTCTGAGTTCTGGAAGGGATTTTGGGAAGAGTGAAACAGGAAGATCAGTGCAAGAAAAAAGAAGGCAAGTGCCAAAGCATCTAGATGGATTGATTGCAAGGGGAAGCCTGGAAGGAATTTACAACAATAGGACAAATTTCTGTTCCAGGGATGAGGAGGGATTTACTTTAAGGCTTTAGAAATGCTGGAGGCTTTTGGAGGAGGAAAGGGACAAAATATTTTGAGTGTTCAAAAGAGCTTTGTCCATGGTGTTAGGCTGATAAATGCCTTGTGGTGGCTTGTGGCACTTGTAACCCAACTCAAAGGCACTAGAAACTGTGTTGCTAGGATCCTTAAGGGAAAGGGCCTGGCTGCTGCAGGTCTCTGGCACTGCTGACTTGCATCTTAGTGCTGAGATGAGCTCAGCTGGTTAAAGCACAGTGCTAATAACAACAAGGTCATGGGTTTGGTCCTGGTATGGGCTACTCACTTAAGGGCTGGACTTGAGCCTTGTGGGTCCCTTCCCAGTTGGAACATTCTGTGATTTCTAGGGAGAGAAGCATCAGCTCAAGCACAAAATTAAGAGTCAATATGCTCATTACTAGTCAGTCTGACTGAAAGCCGTATCATTGCTTCCTTGGCTCTAGCCCAACCCCACCGGCAGCTGTATCATAAATGAGGGGAAGCTGGGCAGGAACAAGAGGTGCCAGTGGTGAATTCCAGGAGGATGTAGGTGCTCAGCATATAAGGCTGTGCTAAGGTCAAAGAAAATGAGCCAAGAGAAAAGCTCATGGTTTGCTTTGCAGAAGAGATCATTAGCTATCCCAGGCAGTTCCAGTGCTCTGACTCTGTCAGAGCCTGATCTAAAAACAGGCTGGGTTTATGCTCTGTATAAAAATGAGAGGCGGTGTTTCCCTCCCCCCTCTGCTTTCCTGAGAAGAGGGAGGGCTGCAAAGTGAGAACATGTTAGGGCAAAGGTGGAAATGTGCAGGAATAAAAGTAGTGACATCTAGCAAGGTGGCAGGAGAGTAATGGAGGAGAAGATATTTGGAATAGTTACAGCGGGGCAGGCAAGTAGGTGGGGGGTGGAAGTAGTGGGAAGTGATGCAAGAGGAAAAAGAGATGAGGAATACCCTGAGGGATGTGAGAAGGAATAAATAATATCCTGGGAGCAGTGAAAAGCAGCAGCAGCAGGCGGGGAGCGATGTTATTGAGATTTAGACTAATCTCACATTGAAAAGAAGAAATGTGCTCTAGCTGCTCATAATAGGTGTGTGTAAGCTTTAGTCCTGCATGCATACACCTTTCCAACGATAAGGAAATGACTATCAAATTAATTGGGAATTGGGAACATTGTTCTCATTGTCTGGCAATCCATAAAGAAAAGATGGTAAAGTGCCATGACTGAAAAGGAGCTGGAAGCTCAGGGAAGGCTTGGGCATTTGGCAGTCAGGCTAACAGAGCAAGATAAAGCAATGCAAAAAAATTTGGCTGGCAAAGCAGTTGACTTATCCTGAAACCAGCTTGTGTCACTTCAGGAGTTCTCAGTGCAATGTCATCTTGTAGCTGCATTTTCCTTGGACACAGAGCTAAGCAAACATTACTTTGCTTGTTTATCTTACAGAAGAAGCTGATGTGGAAAGGGATAAGGATGCTGGGCATGTGTGGTGCTGGATTGAGTCTGATATGCTGGTCTGGCCTCTCTGACAGTGGCTGGTGGGGAAGATGGCAAGTGCCTTAGTGGTGCCTGAAAGGTGTTTCTACCTTCTTGACTGTCAACTAGCACGGGACTTGTAGCAATTGTACTAACAGAAACAACTGTTTCTATAAATCAAAGATGGGGTGTTAGGCAGAGTTTGCTTGGCCTGATCTGTGAAGGTCTGACTCAAAATGATGAGAGGAAACTGATCCTGGAAGTGGCAAAATATTCAAATGAACATCACAGAAGTTAATGCTGATGCCCACTTTATCTGCTGCGACTCGTAGCTGCCCTTTACTTGCTTCATTCGCTGGCTCAGATGTTGCTTTTCTGTATATGACTCCAGTATGCTTAGGCACTTCAAAAAATCAAGCAGTAAATGTGATTGCCTTGATTATAAATGTCATCCAGCTTGGATGAAAGAGGAATGGCTGAGCTGGTGTAGTACATAACTGCTGGTGATTAACCACAGCAGGGAGCACCTCACAAAGAAGTGTCCAGACCTTGCTGCAGGCAAGTGTGGATTTATCCCCTGTATGGGTTAGAGAGGGGTGTCAGTGACGGGGCTTTGAGTCTCTAGTAAGGATAGCTCTGCATATGGGTTTATTTTCCTATTAATTGATGGGTTCTGAATTGAGTGATGTGGCGATCCTGGTCCTGCTGCCTTCCCTGGCAGAGTTCTGCTGTTGAATCATATATTGAAATTGGGAGGAGGGGAGTGAGAGCAGAGCAGTATTTCATTCCTGCCACGTTGGATTTGCCATCTTCTAATGACTCTGTATCCTCCTGGCCCTGTGCTGGGAGTACAGAATTTTGCCCATTATTTGTTTTATTAGTTCATGCACTTCTATGTATTTTTTTTTCTATTCAGATGAGCTCAGGACCAAAAGGGATGGCTGGAGTTGCCTTATCAGGCACCCTGCAATCATGAAGCCCCTGTGCTAAGTCCAGAATGAGCTGCCAAAAATGTACTCTCACACGTCAGAGGCTGTGAAATATTTTTGTGTGCTTTACAGCAGATGTAGGACCAATGCAATAGCAGATCAAAAATCTCTGACAGTAATATACTGTGGTGACAGCCCTGCCTGGCAGGAATCAAGGGTATTGCAAATGCAGTTGGTGCTTGTAGTGGGGAAGAGGATTTCATTGGTAAAAGGGACAAGAAACCCACCCAAAGTTTCCCCTCCTTGGAGACAACAGTGTTCCCAGGCTGTCCATCACTTCTGCCACCTTTCCCTGAACCCTCTCAGGTTCTGCAAAAACTGTTGCAACCTGAGATAGCCAGTCCTGCTTATTATCTGTTCCCCCTCCTTCTGGCCCTTTTGCAGCTGGGCATGTTTTCTGATGACACTATGCTTGGCTGGGCAGCGCTGGGTGGGTCAGATCCCAGCTCCTGGGCACTTGCCTCTCAAAATCCTGGGAGAGAACTTGGAGCAGCTTTAATGTGGGTTTTCCAGGATAATCAGTTTGTTTTAATTGACAGAGTCACTTATCATTGTGTTGGCCATCTGCCTTGCTTTGGTTAAGTCTCAATCCAACACCCAAGAATCCTCTCTGATCTTGAGAGGCTGTTTTGAACTCCCCAAAATAACCTGTATCCTCTACAGACTCTGTGACCCCATGACGAGCTCTCTTCCCACATAATTTATGTATTATTTAAACCATCTGTACAGCACTTGCTTCCTTTACTCTGAATTAATGTCCTTCTGAATGACTCCTGTTGTGCTCTAAACAGTGTTCTCAAATCTAGTGTCATTTGTGTATCTCTTGATTCACTACCTCCTCCTAGGACACTGAACTTAATTACATCGTGAACCATATTACTTAAGGGCTCAGATATTGTCACTTCTTGATTTAGTTCCTGCTTATTGCTGAAAATTAAGTCAGGAGTTGCTGCTTTTCCTTGTGGGCACTCCAATTAGCTGTTCCAAGAAGCAATTGTTTAAAGAGCTGAGGAGCTCTTGTCTTCTTTGTGCCAGCTTACAGGTGAATTCCACCATCTTAATTTTCTATACACTGTGTGTTCTTTCAAAACTGCATACCCAGCTGTCTTTAGTGAAAGCCCTGGTGATAGATGTGCAGTATGGGATTATAAATGTATTGCAACTCTTGGGGTTGTGAATTCATGCAGAGTTGATGGTATGATCTTCTGCACATATTTTTCCCCCTTAAGAGTTCTAAGGTTTTCTGAATTAACTCCACCAAGGTATTGAAGAGACTGCATTATTCCTTCAACCTTTTGGCTTGAACCCACTTTTCTGTATAACTTGCTTCCAGGTATTATAACATCTCATTTTCTCTTTAGTGTTCCACCAAGTTTCTGTCATTCATAGTGTATTACTCAGCATCTATTGCCAGGATATCTAGCTCACCTTAAAATCAGCCTGTTTTGAGGTGTTTAAAGCTAGGCTTGAAGGGGAGAGANAAAAAAAAAAAAAGGCAGTTGTAGAAATGCTAATCCTTCCTCCCTTATTTAAGTCTGGGTATCTGGGTAAAGTGTTATTTGATTGGTCTTTGCTGCTTCTGTCTCCTCTGACAATGCAAGAGTTGCTGAGGGAATGTGATTGATTTCTGGGTTTGGATTTGCTGACTAAATGGTTTGTTTCTTTATCTGCTGTAATGAAAACAAGCAAATTGGAGTCAGCAGGTGAGAAAGGACTGTCAGTAATTCCCCTTACTGCACCCTGCTGTGTAAACCTGATAGGTTTAAGGGTTTGAGGGCTATGGGGCTTTGCTCTGTGTCCCTACTACCATAATAGACTGTTCTGGGAGCAGGGCTGCCAGCTCCAGGGTGTGGAAAATGAGTGTAATCTCCTGCCCCACCCCACCACTGTCCTTCAGGATTGGCCCTTCCCTGAAAGGAGAGGGTGGGCACTGCAAAGCAGCCAAGTCCAGTTTGGAGAAGGGGATTGAGGGGATTCCTACCCTGGGGAATCAGGTAGCTTCCTCCGGGGGAGCATACGCCCAGGCTCTGAAAGCTATTTTATGATTATGCCAATCATAGATTATGCCAATCCTTTGCTGTGGGGCTCTGCAGGGAAGAGGCTGAGGGGACCTCCCACAGATTAATCTGGTTAAACTGTTCTTCACAGGATAGATAATGTCTGTGTCAGCATTTGTGAGTTCAGACCCACTGATGAAAGCTACTCTGCAGCCAGCTGGGAGCTGGATAAATAGGGCAGATACTGCTGAACATAATGGCTTTCAGTACTCTGTACAAACATTTGAAAGTCAAAAAGAAAAGGAGCCCAGTGGAGAAAAAGGGGCCAAAATTGGGTGTTTGAAACTGTCCAGACGTGTGTAGTGTCTCAGATGAACATGGGGAACAGCAGGACTAGGGACATGATTCCCTAGCATGACACTAGGGACAGCTTGTCTAGGGACATGATCCCCTAGCATGGCACTAGGGACAGCATGACTAGGGACATGATTCCCTATGGTACTTCTCTAGAATTTTGCCCTGAAACTGGGTTCAGCTGGAAACTGCTGATTCAGTGAAGTCAGCACAAATTTATTGTCACTCTTCTGCCCCCTGGAAATGATGTGCATGTTTTAATCAGCTCAACACGTTTCCTTTGGCTTTATATGTTAAAGTCAACATGGTAATGGTGATAGTCAAAACAAATGTATATCAAACAAGTCAAAGCAAAATGCGTTCTTGAATACATTGTTTCAGGCCATTGCAAATTAAGATGACATAGGTTTATGGCCCATGATGTTTGACTTCCAACAACCCATTAGGAATCTGTGGCCTTAACGTCTAAACAAATGTTCAATAAGGTTCAGGTTGCTTCTCTTATTTTTAACTGAGTTCAGTTTTGATAAAGGCTGTGGGCCTGACAGCTCTGAACAACCAGCCTTAATGCATTTCTGCAACTCACATCTTTAAATCTTGATGTGTCCTGGCAACTCCTCCCCCGTTTCTGAAGCTATCTTTTATCTTTTTTTTTCTTTTTCTTTCAAAGCTTTTAATGTTTCCTAGGTAGACATGAACTACATCTATCAAAGCCCCAGTTTAGCTGCAAGGTGGATAGGGGGGGGGTCTGCAATGCAGCCCATGTGGTTTCCCACACATTGCTGGCTCCAAGCCCACCCCTTGTGCAGGCTCAGAGGGTTGTAGCATGCTCAGGCTGCCTGTGACAGCCCATCCAGGCTGCACAAATGAGAGGAGACAGTGCAGGGCTGAGAGAGACGTGCCTGGGCTGGCATAGGACATTACTGTAGCCACCAGGTTTGCAGGAGGGGTGAAGATGAAGCCTAGAGGGGACAGTGGCTTTCGGATCCCTGTGCAACCCCCCTGTCCAAGACATGTGATACACTTTCAGGTGGTTTTGGATAGGAGTCTGCTTCCAGGCTCACCTTAGAACAGGCACAACCCTGCAGGAAACAAGGAAGGGGCAAGTTCCCAAGGCTTCCTGCCTGTCCTCCTGCCATCCCTGCAAGAGTGGAGAAGGCAGAGGGGTGAGTGTTCCTTGTTGTCCTTGCTGTTCTGTTGGCTGCTTTTCTCAGAACGGGTGTGCAAGCAAGGGCCTGTACTGGGGACCAGGCAGCAGACAGGGATGTTGCCTTCCTCCTTCATCACAGCATGGAGGGAAGGCTGAGAGACAGGACCAAACATGCCAGGGGTCCTTGCTGGGCAGAAGCAAAGGTCTGTCTCACCAGAGACCAGTCAGCATGAGCCTTGTTCCCATAGAGCAGAGCCTGTAGTACCCCTGTTCCTGTATCCTCCCTGGTGCCAGAGCAATGTGGGGCAGCTGGGGGGAACCAGAGCACAAGCTCCCTTCCAGAGCTGGAGTGCTGTGAGGAGAGAAGCAAGTAATGGAAATTGAAATGCAAATTCTTTTTCTGAGTGTAGAAAAGGCCCCCATAAATCAGGAGTGACAAGAACACAAAGACACCATCAGGATGCATTTGCACAATCAAGGGATGTTTCATATATCTGAGAGAACCAAGGCACAACCTCTGCTCCTGAAATAAACCAAATCCATTTTTTTCTCATCAGTGAAGCAGTCTCTGAAATTCCCTGTTTGAAGATCAACAGAAAAACAGAAAGGAGATTTGAGCTAAATTTTACTCAGATGCGGCATGTTTTCTAATCCAGACAGGAAAATATTTGTTTTAAAGGGTCAGTGATGAATAAACAATTCTTCTCTCCCTACACATCCAGCAACATAATAGCAATCTGCATTTTTTTTCTCCAGATTTGTCATCGTCAAATAAATGGTACAGCTGTTGAGAACCTTGATGATATAATTGTGTAGTCTAGAAACAGAGTAACCACATGGTAAGAAAAAAGAGCAGACTTGAACAGAGATCCTGTCCACAGACCACCAGAAAAAGGAGCATGGCAGCATGGAGAGATTTTTCCAAGGCTTGAACCCAAAAGTGTAGCTAAATGTTTCACTAACCTGTGTGTAAGGTGAGGCAAGCTGGAGGTGCTGCTGAAGGAAGAGGTGGAAGTTTAAATCTGAAATCACAAGTGACAGAGCTGAGTGATTGAACTTGGTCAACCAAGTCCTGCCCTGGATTTTAGCTTTGCTCTTCATCATTCTGTCACAAGCCCCAAATCCATCTGTCTTTTGCTGTAGTAACTGATAAAACCCCTGTCTCACTATCTTCCAGATTAAACTTGAGACCAGTCTTACTAACTGGCTTTCCTAATACACAGTGTGTGTTGGGCATCTCTCTACTTCCACTTATAGGTTCCAGTGCAGCTCCCATGGGTGAGATCTTTATCCCAGCCTTGCTGTGAGGAAGTTTTTTGTGCAGTTTTCAGTGAGTGTCTTAAAACCAGGCTGAGCCTGCCCAGCACTATCTCTGCATTGCAGAAAGTGTGATTAGATATGTGCAAGTGGTCTCATAAATCAGCTCTAACAGATCTGTGCTCTGCTTTTGTGTGGTCCTGTCCCACAGGTGTAGGGTTGGGTCACCCTGGCAAGACTGATGCAGTTGCCATCTTCTGTTCCCCTGGTTTAAGGCCAGATTGGATGAGGCCCTGAGCAACCTGATCTAGTGGGTGGTATCCCTGCCCACAGTGCTTGGAACTAGAGCATTTTAAGGTCCCTTCCAAACTGACTAATTAACTACGATATGATTCTGTGTTAAGATAAGATATGATATTATATGATTCTGTCTAAGATATGATATGCTAAATGGGTGTAGAGCTCCATAGGCTGATGGAGTTCCAGGCTATTCCTGCCCAGTGTACAAATACAGGACCCTTCTGAAAAGCCATTGCATGGTAAGCACTGGAGTTGTCCCAGTCTGTGTTTCCTGCAGCTGAGCCATTGTCCTCTGCCATTCCAGCTGTAGAATAGGATTAGGCAGACAGCTTTACTGACGTGATTTGTACTGGGTTAAAACTCACAATTGAGTTATGCAGGTTCTGTGTTAATAAAACCTTTCCATTATGCCACCACATGCTTTAGAGAACATTAGAAAGTGGCTGCATTGTGAAGGGCTTGGGGAATTCAGATCTGCTTTCCTGCAGCTGTTTTTCTGTCCCTGCCAGGGTTAGGTGCATAATGTGCCATTAGTTTCCATCTGCTAGGGCTGGAAAGAACATCTCTTGTTTCTAAGAGGTAGCCCATGATAAACTCCCCCAATGATAAACTGTTTGTTTTTTTGGGGTTTTTTTTGTTTTGTTTTTTTTTTTTTGAGCCACTTGACAACTAGAAGGGAAGCAGGAGAATTGCTAGAATGTGGGAGGCTCCTTCCATTAGAAGGATGATTCTCCCTGGATCAGGTACAAAACTGGTTGTGTTTCCATAGGAATGCCATGTGTTTCATGGGTTCCTGCTCTCCTCTGCCTTGGTTGCTTTATCCCAGCCTTGTGCTGTGTCTCGCCAGCCTGAAATGAGGAGCAAAACCTCACCCAGTGAGTGGTCACAGTGCCTGGGTGAAAAGGGAAGGTTATGCTACTCTTGCCCCAAACAAGCAGACAAACCTGCACGTGCATACCCATGCTGCTCCCTCTTGATGTAAGAAAATAAGCATGGGTTCCCAACTAAGTGCTATTGAGATTAGAGGTGAGGTAGCCAATATTTGATGGGGTCAGGGAAGGGAGATGATTGTCTAACCCCAACTCAAGTTGCTGGGGTCTTTGGAGCAGTTCTAACAGGAGAGAAAAGGATCCAGGTGTGTCTGTGGAGTATTTGTGGAAACAGTCTTAAAGCATGGAGGTAGACAGGACCACTAAAAGCTTTGTACATGACAGTGCAGCCTAACTGGCAATTGTCATTTGGAAACTTATGGCTCTGTGAGGCTGAAAAGTTTTTTTTTAAGTGTTGATAAAAGTAATTATCATGGAGAAATGAAGCTAAACTAAAACAAAGAAAAAATTATACTATGGGTCACTGTGCATAAAATATTAGTGCAAATTTGATTTTCCTTTGTAACCTCCTCTCCAATTTTAGTGGCAGGTGAGTGGGAAGAGTGCAGAGTGTGGGGAAAATTGTTTTATCAGCCTGGTGCAGCATGCAGGGGTTTGAGTGGGTGTCTGGCTCCAGACCTAGCACACTGTGACTGCCCTGGCCCCCAGTACTGCCTGGCAAGGGTCCCCATGGGGCTGCAGAACCTCAGCTATCCTGCTGATAGCTGGGGATTTGTCATCCTCCCTGATGGAGAGGGGTGGGGAATGGAGCTGGCTTTAGGGACAGGCTGTCCTTTCTGTGAAAGATGGGAGCTCTTTGAGATTTACTGTGAGTCCACAGTGGCTGTATCCTCACAGTGTGCCAAGTCTGTCTTTACTATGCTGACCTACGCTCTGGTTTTTCTTTCCCTTCCACTCACTGTCATAAATCATGTGAAAGCCCTTTAAATGCAGTGGAGTGGGTGCTCCAAGCGTGCCTGGGAGGAGGCTGTGCTGTACTTGCTGTGCCTCAGCCTCCTGCCACAGGAACAGGTATGGCAGCTCCTCCCCCAGACACAAACACTGCTGCAGAGGGGCTTTCTCCTTGTTCAAAGAGGTGTTATCACAGGGCTGTCCCTTCTTTTCCTTGCTGATAAATGGTGACTACAGCTGCTTGAGGGAAAATATTTTTGACCCTTACCTGACCCAGACCAAACCAAACATCCTTCCTGCACAGAATTCCATGGGGATGGGCACTTGAAGCAGTGTGCATCCTGGCAGCAAAATGGATGAGTGCTTGGGGCAGAGGTCATTGTCAGGCATATAAGAATCTGTAGTAAGTCAGTCTTGAAATACAAGGGTAGATTATAAGTAAGGAGCCTAAATTTTCTGTGGTAGTTTCTCCTACTACACCTCTGACTCCATGTCTGATTGTATCTGGGCAAGAGGAACCATTCTCAGATGAACAAAAAGATTGTAGAGAAGGTGAGTTTTATTAAGTCACTGCTAGGTGTGTTTGAAAAAGGATGCTGCATTTAGGGTTTGAAAATTAAATGTGCAGAAGTTGATGGGTCTTTCAGCTGTAGGTATCCTGAGTGCAGTAGGAGATGGTATGTTATCTCAGAGAGCTGCACATGAAGCTACTGCTCCTGCTGGGTCCTTTGGCAGGGCTGTACAGGGCAGGAAACAGCCATCCTGATCCACCAATAACTCATTTATAACAAGTATCTGGTCAATGGTGCTCCTCATTGACAATGTCTCATCTTGCTGAGTTGGGCAGGTTACCAATAATTGGATGACTCTTTGCCTTGGGCATCTGCTGATCCAGAGGCTGAAATGCCTGCATCATGATGCAGCCTTCCCTGCAGTGGACCTTTGCAGGCTGCTGAGACCCTGCTGGAGCCCTGCCCTCTGGTTAGGGGAACATGGCTGGGTTTTGTACTCTGCTCACCAACACTTTGTACTAGGTATGTCTCAGCCAAGCAATCATCTTTCTTCCATCCTCGTGGTAAAGTCACTTAATTGTGAAAAGTGGAAGGGAAGTTTTGGATGTGTTCTGTGGAAGTGATGTAGTTAAGTGTCATAGAATGGTTTGAGTTGGAAGAGACCTTACAGGTCATCTTGTTCCAACTCCTCTGCCAAGGGCAGGGACACCTTTCACAAGACCAGGTTGCTCAGAGCCCATTCAACCTGGCCTTGAACACTCCCAGGAAAAGGGACTGCTTCTTTGGGCAGCCATTTTCAGTGCCTCACCTCAAAAGAATCATGCAATAGTTCTGGTTGAAAGGGACCTTACAGGTAATCTTGTTCCAACCCCCCTGCTGTGGGCAGGGACACCTTGGCAGTGGCAGTATTGAACCAGTGTGCACTATGGAGAGAAGGCAGAAATGTGAGGGTAGCTGACCTAGCGAAGGTGTAAGGGAACCTGCATGGGACAGAGGAAATGCACGTGATCCCTTGGTGCTCAGGAATTAATGTGACAGAAGATGGATGTCTGTGAGGTACTGGAGAGTAATCCAATGAAGAAGCAGTTCCTACAGACTCAGGCAGAATGGGGAATGGTTGTTAAAAGTTAAAACGAAAAGGCTCATGAGAGACTCTGAAAAGAGAAAAGAAAATAGTTGGCACGGCTAGAAAGGAAGGATGGGGTAATGGGCTAGGCTATCACCTGTGTGTCCAAAGTGAGGTGAGATTTATGCACAAGCAAGATTTCTGACTGGAAACAGTACGGGGAAATGTAAGTTAGACTGTAAATAAGAAAAACATGTATTTCCAGAGGCTGTCAAAAAGTCTAGAATAAATAGTGTGAAGTTGAATCGATATGAAAACAAAATAGGTTACAGGAATACAAATGTGGTACCAGTCCTAAATCTGAATAGAGGCAATGCATACAACAGGCAGAAAGGCATCAAAGAGGCAGGAGAGCTGTGCTGTTCTGATTGATGAAGGCTTTAGCTAGCCTGCCCTATTAGCAACATGCTGTGTAGGACCTGCCTTTTTCAGAGGTGGTCATTCAGTTGTGTTTTAACTTGTTCTTCTATAGCATGTTTTTATTAAAGGAACCTGGAGTGCCCTTGGAAGGTAGAAGATCCTTTGGCAGATTGGAAGAGAGAAATGTGGGGGTGTTAGACTGGTTTTAGTGTTACACTGCCACAACTATGGGCTGAATTTTATCTTGAGGTCCCAGTGAATGTGTCAGTGGAAGATGGAGGTAGAAAGCGTGTGCCTTTTGGCTCTTGCCTGTTTATCCTGCACACCTGAACAGCCAGAAACCTCTCTGAAGGCAGGGAGCCCTGCATTTATGATAATCTATTTGTAGCACATTACTTGCCTCTACATGTGGAACTTGGACATTTCTCCCATTGTTCTTAGGGAAGATGTTTGGGGAAACAATTTTCCCTGTAAGCACTGTCCTCATCAAATGCAGTAGTAGTTGAGATAAAGAATGCTCTTAGGCCAAAGATGCTGGAGAACAATTTGGGAGACTCTTGCTCAGTTCCCAGGTGTGCCCCATGTCTTCTGTCTGCCCTTGGGTAAATGCATTCATTTCTCTGTGCTCTTGCTTCTTGTGTGCAAAGGAGAAATCATAATGCATCGTTAGCTTGTCCTGTTCAGTTAGATTAAAAACCCTTTGGAGCAGGCAGCGTGTTCCACCGCATGTTTATGTAACATTTTGCATAATTTGATCTTGGCTAGCATCATCTAGGACACGTGGAGATACCTCATAAATAATACTAATAATATTTTAATATCGTTAATGCTTAGCACATTCACAGCATTTAACCTCCCCCTAAAACAGCACTCAGCACTGTCGACGTGGCAGTGATGGAGCATGAGTCACGTTGGCTCCTTTCCCTGGCATGGTTCAATCTGTCAACCAGCCAGAAAGCTGAGGCCTTTACTGAACATCTACTGGGTGTCAGGAGCACCTGGATCTTAATGCAGCCCTGACAGTAACTTATTGTGTCATTGCTGGGTAATGTTGTTTGTTTTGGTTTGGTTTTTTTTTTAAAGCAGTCTCTGGTCTTTGGCCATCTGACTTGAGATAGTGGGAGCCAGAGGATCACAGCTTTTTTTGTGCTAAAAATCAAAAGTATTACACACTCCTGAAAACCAGTCTCTAAGAAGCTCATGCATTGGAAAACCCAAACTAGGGGATACTTTTAAAAAATCCTGCTCCTCTTCTGCTTGCTTTCTAATCAGTAAAAAGGGGAAGGATTTCTTTACCTTAAGAGGTAGATGTGGAATTTAGTGAAAGTTCAAATGGTGTCTTGAAGGAAAGTACTAGATGATTTATATAATCTCATTTTAACTGGCTGCTCCTTGTTGCAGGAGGTAAGAGGAGGGATGGAAAAGAAACCAGATGTACTAGGATAGTGCTGGCACATCTGCTCACCCACCACAGGCTCTCTTTTCCTCCTCAGATGAAGCTTAAAATACCAAGAATCTTTCCCGCCCTTTGTCACACAGACACATCAGGACCTTCCTTTTCAGGAGAGCATCCATGGCCTGCCTGTGTGCTCGAGGAGATTCCAGCAGCTGCTGTGAGCCTGTAAGCTGGCTGAAGCTCCTCACTTCCAGTTACCTGCTGAGACAGATTGGCTCAGTCATCTGCAGTCTTTTCTCCAGGCACGTGTCCTGCAGGACATCGGTGCCAAATCTTCCAGAATACCCTCTGGGGGAGCAGGGTAGAGTGGCCAGCTACAAAACCTTCAAAAGAATTAAAACTGTGAGAAGAAAAAGGTGTCTTCAGAAAAGGGGGTGGTGGCAACTTAAACTCTGAAAATTGTTTTAATTACAGCCAGTAATGAAACAAACAACAGGAGCTCATATCCAGCTCTCTCTTACTGCCCTGCATCTTGCCTAGACTGTATGGAATTTCTTCTGAGTGACCTTACCCAAGCCCTCCCTACACTTCTGAATTAATCTTTATTTACTTTGCTGCAAAGCTTTGTCACTGCATGTCTTTTTTTTCTATACTGAAGCACTTCTCAGAAAAGCCTGCTAAGCTAAGCACCGAGCACAGGATTTAGTGATGCTCCAGCCACTGAAAACATCATGCTTCTGGGAGAGGAGAGAAAGAATAAAGCTGCTCTGCCTTCCTTTCTGCCCCTCTAATCTAGGACTTCTACTAGAGGCAGAGTACCCTCTAAGATAATTTAGCCTTGGAAATTGGCTGTCTGGAGGAGCAAGGTGCTCACTTCCACATCCTTCACCAGGTGATGTGCTGGGGTATATGATACTGCCCTGAAACCTGCAAAGAGAAGAGCCCCTGTACAGAAGGGCATACACACCTTTTAAAACTGTGAGAAGGTCCTTAATCTGCCTTTTGTATTTTCATTGTCATCGTTACATTCCTGCTAGGCAAGATGACCTTTTATTAAAGGTGCCCTGCACTCCCTTCAGACATATTTGGGTTGTGCATCCATCTAACCTCAGCTTGAACTTGTGTGGCCTTTGACAAGGATAGATGGGAAGCTGCAAAGAATGGAAAAAGTAGTCTTTGACATCTGAAAACTACTATGGACTAGAAAGAGAGCAATGCTGAACAAAGAAGCCAGTGCAAGGAAAAGGAACAGAAGCACAGTTATTGTTTGGTGGGCTTTAGCCCTTTGGTGCTGGTGGAGTTTCTTCTACCCCATTTTTTCTGCAGAGAAATGGCTTCTTACTAAAGACATTCTATCCTTCCTTTGTATTTGTGGAAAAGTTCGGCACCCAGGACCCAAATTTCTGTCCTTCATGTGTCTGTGCCTACAGTCTGGGGGTGGTGACTCCCAGCTCAAACCTGGGCAGTGACTGGGAGCTACATAGCAGCAGCTGCTTCAGGAGGTTCATTGGAATATCCTCTTCATGCCCCACAGATGGTTTCCCAAGGCACATGGAATCTAAAACCCACAACAAGAGGACAAATTCTACACCCAAACTCTACACCCACCCATAAACAAACCTGACGTTAGGAGCAGTAAGGGGGTGTAAAAGTAAGGCTTTCCTTTTCTAAATTTCTCTTCCCTGCCCTCCCAAATCTATAATTGCTTGTTCGTTCTTCTTCCTTCCTTGAAATGGAGTCACACGAGCACTGCTGTTATGGTACCGTATTTATTTAGTGGTTATGTTTAGTGGGCCCACCCAAGATAAGGGCCCTATTCAAGCCTTTGATGGTATGAAGGTAAAGGAAGGGACTGCAGCTCTACCAAACATGACAGGACTGTTGCATCAGTTTGACAGGTGCTGAGGAACACTTACACAACTTTGGATGAAGCTGCTGGGTGACAGGGCAATGAAGCACAGAAGCAGAGGGAGGATGGGAGATACCTTTTCCTTTCCCCTTGCAAAATGCTATTTTTGCACTTTAGAAGGAAATTTCCACCAAATAAGCTTGACCACAGCCAGATTAAATCTGATAAAAAGTGGTTTAGGCTCTGGTGAGAGCATGGTGACTCCATCAATCTCTCTGATCATGTTGCTTCCTGGGGTCGGGGATGAGGGGGCACTGTAGCAGAACATTCAGCTACACTGGTAAAATTCAGATTTTGTCATTCTGAAGCACATTACTAATTGAAATAACTTCTGGACTACAACTACCTTCCTGTTTTGGCCTGTCGAGTTTAGCTCTTCTCTAGAGCAGAGGTCCAGCTGAGTCCAAAATCAAAGACTAACTCTTCCAAGGTCTCTACTTTTCCACTGGTGCCAATAGGGAATTGCTTGTGCTATGTGAAATAACAGTAAACAATAAGAACTTTAAAATATGGACCCCGATTTTGTGGTTCAGAAGGTTTTCTCAGCTGGTCCTTCTCTGGTGTCTATCACTCCTATGGCTTCATTTGCAGCAGGAAGCAACTGCTGGATCTTCCACTCTGACTAGGAGATTTTGGAGCAAAAGTCTTTCCCCTGTCATATACCATAACAACGTTCCAAGCTGCAGTCCTATGGCCTCATGCTGTGACCTTGTTGAAGCTCCTAATGTGAAGCCAGGTCAGATTTTGGATAACAATCTCCAAGGCAGAGCCAGAATGCTGCAGGAGGCACCATTTGGGAGTCAGCAGGAGGTGTGATTCCTCAAGTCAGTCTTGAACTGGTTCCACAGCATGGTGGAGCATTGCTTTCCTGGCAGGAAAGACAGGCAACCACAATCCCAGCCATCTGAGGATATTAAAAAGCTCTTTCTCCAGGAACAGTCATTATCTCTAATACCCTGCTTAAGTTTAAACTTGGGTAATTACTTTCATCTGACCTAAAAGAAGATTCTCAGGTGGGTTTTTTCCTAGGTAGGGTATTTTTTCCATGCTTTCTGTAGTAAACGGCTTTGTAGGAACGCTGCACACCGTTAAACAGATGCTCTGTTGCACCCTGAAAGATAGATGTAATTTGGAGGTGGGTCATTATCAGTTGAGAAGCTCTGGGGCTCAGCTGCTCCAGGCAGGAGGTAATCATTAATAGCAGGGCTGTGCAGCAGCATTGATGAAGATGCACTGTATTTGTCAGATGTTTGAATAATTAGTGGTGGGATCTGCACACCTCTCCTGGAGAAAACACCGGGCTGCTTTGCAAGACCAATGTGTATCCATGTAAAGGGTGTGCCAGACAGCAGAATTCATGGTGTAACTCATGATAGCTTTAGTACCAGTGAGTCCTGGTGGTGAAGGGTATTTTAAAGAAGCCTTGCTTTTCCCTGCAGCCTCCTGTTTGATTAGGAGCCCTACACTGGGTCAGAGATCTCCTGTTGTCTCCCTATTTCTGGAGTATCTGAAGACTTGTCTCATTCTGTTAATACCTTTTTTTTCTTCAGGTTTCTTAGCCTCTTAATCTTCACTGTATGTTTTTCCTGACAGAAATTTCTTACTATTATTTTTGGTTTTAGTGGACTTGAGAGTTTAATGGATGCATTTAGAAGATCTGAATAAATCATTATGGAAAGAGTTTTAAGAAAGGAGATATTTGCTTCATCGTGTTTCTGTAATGAAAAAAAGCAAACCTAACAAAATTTTTCAAAAGCCATCTTCAATCCTTGCCAAATTTTGAAGGGGAATATGATGTGGTGATTGAGAAACAACTGACTTAAATTCAAAATTAACTTAGAACATAAAGAAAACTGAACTATGCAGCCAAAAACCTGTATGGCCTTTTACAGGAACCACTTTCTAAGCAGCCCTTGGAAGTAAGATCAGAGAGTCTGACCTATGGTGCTTTGCTTTTTGGTGTTCATCTGATTTAACAAGGGAACAACTAAGTCTTTGTCTTTTGTAATGAATCTATTTTTGATAGAACGTCCCTTCCAAAGGGCAGAAACACAGAAGCATTGCCAACCAATTAAAATTTCTCTACTGCACCCCTCTTCTGCAGTTTCTTGTCCTGCCTCCCAGTAACACCAACACAAGCTAAGTCTTCCCCAATGCCTCTCAAATCAATGTAATGTTTCACTGTATTTGGCTGTACCACAGTCCTTTCCTTGGCATCAATCTTACTGAAGGCTTGAAGACCTTAGCAATGCTTATGTCAGGTGCCTGAAGTTCAGGTGCTCCTCTTTCACAAGAAAAGTGTATAAATGATGGTGTGATTCAAGCAAACATGTACAAGATTGCATAACATGGGAACACCCAGAGTAGGTTGACCTTGAGTGCCTGCAAAAAAGCTTTATAAACTGCCCTTGTGGCTTAGCCACCATGAAATCCCAACACTGCAATGCTGGGTGTTGGCATTTGATTCCCAACAGAAATGCAGAACTCCAAGACAGGGGGTTCTATCTTGAGTCAAAAAAAACCCCAACCTTTTTTTTCTCTTAGGTTGCATTTTTCCTTTGCACTAAAAAAGATATAGAAGAAATGCTTCAGTCTTTCCAAAATAGGAATTTTTAAAGTTTCTGGTTTTCAAAAATGTTTTGGTTGTTTTGATCTATTTGAACACAAACACATTTTGAGAGGTATTTTCCTTCACGTGAGCACAATGTTACATTCAATTTCTTCTAATGAGTTAGCTCAGCAAACTGACCTGAAGAGAAAGAACCCTGTTGATTCTGCCAGCTTGTTTTGTAGGAAAAGGCAAAACCCCCATCTATCAATACAGAAGGAAAAAACTCACAAAAGCTCTGAGTGTTGATAAGAAAAAGTGGGAGGGGGTAAAGAGTGAAACTTGCCTGTGAAAACGTTTTCAAAAGACAACAGCAACGAGATAGAGAAAATGAGCGTTTCTTTCCTTGGGGCTGTTGCTTTCTCTGACCTTTACAACAAATCCCTCCTTTCATTATAAATGGAATATTAACTGTCCTGCTTCAAGTACAGCATCCTACTGGCTCCTTGCAGGACAGTCACAAAGCAGGGGAGGAAAGTAGGGAAGGAACACAGCTCTGTCCTTAGCTGGTTTCAAAAGGAGGGAAAGAAAATATAATCACTGCAGACTGGAATGACAGGGTGAAGCCTTTTAGTGGGTGGGAAGGGTGGTGGGATGAGTGGTAGGTGGGGAGGAGCCCCAAGGAGAAGCAGACAGGGGTGCTCATGCAGATGTGATGCAGGGTCCTCAGCTGAGCCTGCCTGGCAGCAGCTCAGAGATGGGAGGCCACAAGGAGTTGTAGGAGGGGTGGCTGGTGTTTGGGATGCATGGCATGGGGCTCCATGTTTCCACTTGAGTCACTGAGCTGGTCTTCTCTCCCTTTTGAGGCAGGAACAGGTTCTGCCATGACCAGCCATTCCACAAAGCTGGCAGGCTTTCCCCCCTTGCTGTAAATGTGTTGTAGTCAGGCATTTCTCTGCATGTTAAACAGGTCTGAGATATTCAGGACTTTAATTGGCACAAGGCATGCCCTAGGAGTAGTTTGGAAATAGCAGCAGGAAACACTGAGGGATTGTCATGCTTATAAAGCTTATACATTCTCTGTGCTGTTAGGAGAGCCAGCCTCTGGGGAGCTACTTGT
Source organism: Dicaeum eximium (assembly GCA_013396995.1). Classification (NCBI taxonomy): domain Eukaryota; kingdom Metazoa; phylum Chordata; class Aves; order Passeriformes; family Dicaeidae; genus Dicaeum; species Dicaeum eximium. The sequence continues at coordinate 767,838 of VWZP01009871.1, read as the reverse complement.
GCCTCTGCAGCTGATGGTGGAGGGACAGGAGAGGGGACCCAAAAGCACTGTTTTATTTTGCTCCTTTGTGGTTTTGTCAGTGGTAGAAAATGGAGTATAAGGTCAACCCCAAAAACCTTAAGTGATACTCAGCTTTTTAGGTGCAAGGTATTTTACAGCTGCAGCACAGCAGGTGTTTCTTCTGCTATTTGTCATTCAGAAGTTGAGCCCAAAAGCTTTGCCTGTCTCCCGTCACATGTTTCTAACATAATTTTCCATTATTTACAGTTGTGTTATCACACACTACCACAAAAGGAGATATGCAGATGTTTCTGGGACATGTTAAGTGTCCTGTAGCTTGTGACTTTCAGTGCATCCCAGATGGTCTGGGGTGAATGACTGGTCTCTCCTTATGTGGATAATGAGACCAGCCCATGGTTGCTCAATGACCTTTGCAGATCCTCCCAACTGAGAATATTCTGTGATTAACTCAGGAGACACTTCTCTTTTGCTGTATTTCTTTTTTCAAATGAGGACCATGGTCCTTTTATCTGAAAGGGTTTGAATAAACTGTGAACTGTCACAGTTAGGGGGGGTAAAACCCTCCCTTTAAGGGCAAGTTATTCCATAGGGGATTGCTGTGACTTTTCTGGCACCTTCCTCTGAAGCACCTTGTGCTGGCCAAGGAGAGAAGCTGACTATGGGCAGAAATTGTGTGGGTCTACTTTTAGTTTTCCAAACTATTTGCAGGCCCCAAAACTCCCTGGGAAAGACATTGGGAATGAGGCTGTGGGAAGGGAAAGAAGCAGTGAGGAAGGGCTGGAGTGGGGCAGGGAGAACATGTGCATGGGTTTGCTTGTAATTAGGAGATTTAAACTTTGAAAGAAGTTAATTAATAATGAAACTTCTGACGGAATGATGCAGATTATGAAGACTGGCTTTGTCAGCAGCTGCAATTAATTACAGGCTCAGGCACAGGGAAAAGGAGGGGGGTGAGGCATGTGGGAGAGGGGAGGCATCACCAAAAGAAAGATGATAAACCTGGCTGCAGGCTGTTGCTGTGGTGACAGGAGGCAGTAGCTATGGTTGACAATGGTGACACATTGAAGGCAGCAGATAGTCCTAATTACCCCCTCCACCGACCCAAGCAAGCAGCAGCCCCTCCTGACTCAGGGTAGGAGATGCTCTGGTTTTCTCCTTGCACTTTCTTCCTTTCTGCTGCAGGTTTGATGTGCTTTTTCAGTGTTTCCAGCTGCTCTGAAAGGAAAACCTTGGGGCAGTGGCATTTTCTAATGCTACTGTAATAGCCTGGGAATGGCCAGCAGTTCTGTAATATTCTTGGGAAGCCTGGACAATGCTGGCAAACTTTGAGAGCCAATATCTAAAAAGCAAGGGAGAAGAAATCCTCTGCAACTGGCCATGGCATTTTGATCAGTAAGGTGAGATGAGGTTGCACAGCTGGCCTAAGTTTCAAGCTTTTTGGGAGTGCTTGCCATGGCCTGTCAGGTCTTGTGCTTCAGGGTCTCACCAGGAGCTGACAGCACCCTGCCATGTCCTTGTGGGGGGCACTGCAAGGGCAGTGGGAGAAACAGGGAAGCCCTGGCATTGCTGCTGCCAAGGCACGTGCATAAAAGTGTAGATCTGCATTAGATAAAAACTCCTGACTTTCCTGAGTTGGGCTGTAGTGAGAGTAATACTCTCTGCCTCCAAATCCCTTGTGTCGTGCTTTCTGGAGAAAAAAAAAAAACAACTGGCTTTTAGAACAATTTCTGCTTTTCATTTGTTGTGCATTAATTTAATCCAGGAATTTTTGAGGCTCTGATTTTGTCCACATATCTTCTGACCCCCTTATGCCCAGGGAGAAGGATTTTTGCAAGCATTGGCTCAGCCTGCTCTGAACCTGTTTTGGCCTCTTGAAGGATGTAATTCAGCACTGATCCCTCTATTGGGGCTTCACTGGTGCTGCCTTTCCAGTAACTATCAAAGCCCCTGTTGCAAAATGGAAAGGCTGAGAGAGCTGGGGCGGCTCAGCCTGGAGGAGAGATGGTTTAGGGAGCTCTTATCCATGTGTATCGAGCCCTGATGGGAGGAGTAAAGGACACAGACTGCTCAGTGATGCCCAGTGACAGTGCAAGAGGTAATGGTCACAGCCTGAAAAGTGGGATATGTCCTAGCTACACTTAAGAAAACACTTATTCTCTTTGTAAATAGTAAAATGCTGGAGCAGCTTGCTCAGAGGGGTTCTGGTGCCTCTATGCCTGAAGATATTAAAACCTTAAGTGGATGCAACCCTGAGCAATTTGCTGTAATTGATGCTGCTCTGAGCAGGGAAGGTGGACAAGATGACCTCCAGAGACCCCACCAACATCAACCATTTAGTGGTTCTGTAATGGAATGGTGACACCAAACAGATTTTAAAGAGTCCAGAAAAGAACTGCAGTCTTATCTGAAAACTTGTGTGAGCTAATGGAAACCTCTCAAATTGCTTTCCTGGGCTTCAGATCTGGTCATTAAAGAAATGTGCAGGAGAGAGGAAGGTAGGAAGTTGAAGTTGTGTTGCATAGACCCAGATTGAAAATCCTTGTTTGTGCCCTTTTGGTGCATTCCTCTCAGAAAAGGGCCTGGTTTTGAAGCCCTACATTGAGGGTGGGCTTCATGTGCATTACTTTGTAGAGCACATAGGATTAAGTTTGTGAGGGATAGTGATAACACATTCTTGAAATCACCTTAGAGCATAATTGGAACAGTAGAGCCAGTGCCCTGCTCTTGTCTGATTTTGCAACTGAAGGTAGCTCACCAAAAACCAGGTGGGGGAGAAGAGAGAGAATTAATAATCTTCCAGATCAGATTGTGCAGTTTAGTCATAAATCACTGTCAGAGAATGAGCATGGAAGAGTTGCTCAGAACAAACCACAGAAGCTGAATGTCTTTCAGAAGTGATCAGAGATATAGGCTGCTCTTTTAGATTCAGTATTGAAAGGACTGAAAATTGATGCAGTCAGTGGGTTGTATTTTAAGTAGATAATTTTGTGCCTCTCCCATTTAAAAAAGATAAAATTGTCTGACAGTGGAAACTGGGCAGATATGTTGCTGTGAGGTGTGTAAAATGAATGCCCAAGAATGCTTCTGCTAGAGGCTGGAGGTCTATTTACTCTACATCACTGCTTTGCAATGGGAACACTGGGAAGTACTGCACAAATGCACCCACTTTTAGAGCTAAAATACTGCAAATGAATTCTTGGATAAGTGTGTGTCAGGCTTCAGGAGGAGAAGAGGGATGGTGAGAAGGGGCAGCTAGAGTGTGTAGAGTACAAAGGTCACACAAATACACCATTTTTATCTACTTCTCTAATACATAAATGAAGTGGCACTTGATGAAATTATAAGACAACAAATTAATAATAAATAGGAGGGAACAGTTCTTAATGTAAAGTATAATTAGCCAGTGTAGCTCCAGGCTGCCATCTATTATCAAAGCAGATATTTTAGCAAGATTATCAACAAAGCATTCAAATGAATAAGCAAAGCATCTGCAGGGACACCAGCGTAGCTGGGAAAACAATTATAAGGACTATCAATCCTCACGCTTTAGGGCATAAACAGATCACCAGCTGGGGTCAGAAGCACAATTTCTCCTCATAGTTACTGAGTAACTTGGGTGCATTGTGGAGTTGTACACAGCGTGGGTCACTGCTGGAAGCACAGCCACAGATTAGATGGACCAGTGGCACTTCTGTACCCCCAAGTTTCTCTGAGAGAAAGGGAGACAAAGGAGAGTTCTAGCCTCATCTTGTACCCCCTTCCCAGAAGGGCAATAATCATGTAGAGATCAATCTGCCCACTTTGATTTAGATCCCTTGATCTTGGAGATCTATTAGACATTTAGGACCTTGGAAAGTCTCTTCCATGTACTTGGAAAAGTCAATAAACCAATGAGGGAAGGGACTCAGCAAACCAACAGGACAGGAGCAAGCATGTGTTTGACTATGGCAATAACTTGACTTGTGTAAGTACTTTAGGCCTTTTGTGCTACCTCTACTTTCCCTTTTACAAAAGATTTTTGGCCTAATCAAGGAATGGAGTAGTGATGAACTGAGTGCAGAGAATGTGGGAATGTAATAAATCAGCCTACCAGCACTTCTTTCCCCTAATCTTCCTACTTTGTTACTTAAGCCTAGAGCAAGCTTATCTCAGCCATGATGCTTTTGCAGAAGTTTTCCTTGACTCTTTTCCACCTGGTTCGAGTGTGTCAGCATGATGGTGATTTTGCTAAACTGTGTTACCCTGGGCATGTACCAGCCATGTGAGGATATGGACTGCCTTTCTGACAGGTGTAAAATCTTGCAGGTAAGCAGATTTTCTTCTTCTTGTGATGGTGCTTCAGTCCAAGTCACAGATTTTCATGCATGCTTTCCTTCAGCGTGTGTGCGATACCCTCCCAGAGAGGCTGGCAAGACTGTCCCTGGCAGTGAGCTGTCCTGTTGTAACATGGAAAGAGCTTGCTTTGAGCAGGGGAATGGGATGAGAGAGAGAATGAATGAACTTTGCTTGTGACTATGCAGTGCTGAACACTTGCTGATATTCCTGATATCACGTAAGGAAGGGTTTCTGACACAGACACTTACAAGACACGCAGGTCAGGGTTAAGCCAGGGAGAAATAACTGAGGTTATACAATCCAGGCAGGAGCGAACAGCAGCCTCCAGTGCATTTGGTAGTCTGGTGATGTGTAAGACTATTACTGATTCAAGAGATACTGTGGCATTCAGGATGCCCAAAGGGAGAGGAAATAAAAAGAATGCTCAGAAGAGCCATGAGTACATCCAGACTGTAAAAACACCAGCTGTGCTTGATGCTTCCCCGAGGAGAAGGTGACAGCAAAGGGTATCATCCACAGTGCTCTTGTGGCTAAGGCCTTCAGGTACCTGAAGCTTCTCTCTGTGATGGGTGTGTGCTGTGTAAGCTGTGTGGGGAGCTGCACTGTGTCCTCAGCTGAGCCATCTGCAGCAATGTGATGAGGAGTCCCTCCTGGGGGATCTTGGAAAAGCAGTGTTTCCCTGGCCTGCTTTAGATCTGCTGGTGCTGAACCAATACCACTTTTAAGGTCTATGTAAGGAGTCTCTGAGTCTGCATCAGTTACTTCACCTGTGGGTGAAAAACCCATAAAAGCCCTCGCTGAACTTGAGCAGCAAGAAACTGTGATGCCAGGGCTACATGGAAGAAACTTCTGCAGCCTGCCTTGACCTCATTTTCAGGAGTACCGAAATTAGTATTTTTCTCGCATTCTGTGTTTTAAAGTCCAAGGCTGAGAATGCTTGTCAAATATGCTCTTGGGTTTCTGTTTGGCAGGTGTTTGATGATTTCATCTTCATCTTCTTTGCCATGGAAATGGTCTTGAAGATGGTGGCCCTGGGGATCTTTGGCAAGAAGTGCTACCTTGGAGATACCTGGAACCGCCTGGATTTCTTCATTGTCATGGCTGGGTAGGTTGATAATTCCTGGTTTTTTTTATTCTGGGTTTACTAGAGTCTCGTATGGCACAGAAATGATGTAACTCAGGAGGGAGATTCCACTCTGGTGCTACCCTGGTGCAGCTGCCAAGCTGGATTTGGGCATGCTGGGGTTAGCAGCCACTGGAAGAAAGAGCAGACGAGGTAGCTTAACTCCTCAGCTGACGTGCAGCCATCTGTCTAGCACAACTTCAGTGCAGGGTATTAATTTGTACCAGCTGAAGAGTTTGCCCAGAAACATTTCTGGGTTTTTGCATTTTTAAAATGTCTAGGTGGAACAGGTGTAACCTTTACCAGAACCAAACTAAAGCTAGCATTTCTGTTTCCAGCAGCAGTGTTTCAAGGGTAGGAATGCAGGTTTTTATTCAGGTTTTTTTGGTTTTGTATTGCACCAGCATTACCCACAGTACTATTGGGACAAGTTGACATTTGAGGGTTTTTTACAACAAAGTTGCTATGGTGAAGCTTTGATTTTTCCCCTCTGCATGTATCAAGTGGAAAGTCTACCAGAATTTGCCTGTTAAATCACAGCACAATGTCCATTTCTGATACCAGTGGGATGTGCTTTTTTCTCCAGAATTCTAATTTTCAATTAAAATGCCTTGTGGGATGATTAAAAAAAAAAAAGAAATAAATATGATATATTGCTCTTCTCACAGAAAAAAAGTGAACATCTTTTCAGATAGAACCCTCAATTTTATTTTTCTTTAGCCAGGCATTAGTGGCTCCACTGTAGCCTGGAAGTGCAGGTATTACTGACTGAGCTAGCAGTGAGTTTGAGCTCACTTTGCAGTTTTCCCCATGGTGTGGAGCAGCACTGTCTTTATATTTGCTTTTGACAGAGTTCTTCTACAGCAAGACTTGAAAGTCATTCCCTCTGGAGGAGCAGATAATTGTTTGCTTCTGGGGGGAGCAGAGATTTTCAAACTCAGTGCAGCTGTAAAAATTTGAAGGCTGAGTCTCAGCCAGGTTGTGCATGAAAGGAGAACGGGCAGATGAAAGCTGTAGGCTTTTCTAAATTACCACAATATGTGTGAGATGGGAGGACCTTTCTTGTAGCTGAGCCTGCTGTGATTAACATCTGATTTAAAATAGCCCGACATGAGGAGTGCCAGTTAAAGCCCCTGAGACTTGGTGCTGAGGAAAGCCAGATCATTGCATCTTCCAGCCTGAGCTCCTGGTGCCTAAATTGCTGGAGACTGGGTGCAGGGAAAGCAAGACCCTAGCACAGCAGCCTCTGAGGAAGGAAAAGCTAGGTAGGTTTGAAAAGGGGAGCTTGGAGCCCATGGTGCTCCTCTGTGCAGGTGGTGTGCTGCAGTATGCTGGGAGAAAGACTCTGCTCCAGGTGGGCACAGGGAAACCAGCATAGGGGGTGAAAAGGCTGGGAACTGGGGGTCTTGCTCTGCCTGGGGTCCCTGCAAGTGTGGTGTGTGGTATGTGAGTGGTGCTGTCTGAAGAGATGGTGGAATCAGTGGGACAATTCTAAATGAAAGAAGGAGAGCTCAAATACTTCATGCAGGAACCAAGTGAAATCCACACTACCTAGACAAGAAGGGAGCAAACTCCTTTACATATTTCCTTCTGTCACCATTGCTGACAGGAACTTGAGGAGAGACAGAGTCTTTTGTGCATCTGATAGCAGTACCTGGGAAAAAAGCTCATATCTGAACTTCTTTTAATGCCAAGGAGACTATGAATCAGCTCCTTAGATATGAAATAATCTGTGTTGAGGGTTTTTTATTTCAGGTCCAAAACGGAAAGAAATTTGTTTCCTGATTTCTATTCAATTGTCCTCATGAGGTGTCAAAATGAAATGATAGTAATCTCATTAGAATATCTGATCTCAAAGGACTTCTGCTAAAGAAAGATTTTTCCATTTAGTTATATAGAACTAATGACTATATAATGTATTTCAAGTTATAAAAGCTAGTGGTTATTAATTCATTATTCTTTGAAATTCATTAAAATTGTCTGCACTGTTTAAACCAAATCCAAGGCTTTATCTTGTCCTTACATACTGTAGGCTTTTCTTAACCTCAAGTGTAAGCCCCAGCCTTTATCCTGATTGATTCCACACCTGGATCATGGCTTCAGCTTACTGAGGCCACGTTGTCCAGATGCTGCCTTAGCCCTGACTTAGCGAGGACACCCAGCATTAAGTCTTGCACATTTTCTCCATGCCAGGGAGTAAGATCCTGATCAGAGGCTAATCAGTTTTCTCTAAGAGCCTTCTCCTTTTCATTGTCCTGGATTCCTGGATTTTCTGTAAGGGAGGTCATAACCTGGCTCCTAAGGAAACATCCTTAATGTTGGGGAGCAATACTCAGCTTAGAGTCTGTGCAGCTTCTCTGGGTTTCAAGAATATAGACTGTACTTCCCAGCCCTTTCTCCTCCCTTCTCCCTTTCCAAATGAACACCAGCAGGGCAGCAAGGGTTGCAAAGAATAGACTGTAGCATGCAAAAGCGAGGTGAAGGTGGGGCCCTGCCCCTGTGTGGGGCATTCCTAGGCAGCTGAGATGTCTTCACCTGGTTTGCTGCAAGACAACACATTTTATCAAAGAGCATAATGACTCTTTGCTGCTATGGCCCCAGATGGTGTTTTGGTTACATAAACCATGTATTCAGGCAATCATTTGTAGTTATTTCTTCACTTTCTTGGAAAGCCAGAAGCTATAGCTTTAGTTAGCTGAATTCCCTCATGTGCCCTTGCCCTGCTTGCCCCTGCAACCCAGCAGCTCAAGGAGGAAGACTCCATTGTCACTAAAAATATTCTGTTTCCATGGTGATAGGAGCTGACATCACCAGAACTTTCTCCCCTCTCGAACACTCCCTCCCCTAACCACATTCAAAATGTTTTTTTTCTAAAAGGGTTAGGAAACAGCCTAAACAACAGCTATAAGTTAATATTCTCTGTCATTGTTCCCCTCAGAGCTCCAAAAATCATACAAAGCCATTTGGTTTGAAGAGTGCCAATGCCCCTGTGTGCACAAACAACCAGGGCTGCAGATTCAGCTTGTTGATGCTCCCATTCCCAAGTATTTGCTGGTGACAGGAGGTTGCAAGTTCCCAGACGTTTCAAGCAGACTGTGCTCGTCACCACCAGCTGTCCTGGTGGGAGTCCCTCTTCCCTTCCATTTGTGGTTAGGTCTTGTTTGTCGTCATTTGTTTCCCACAGTGATGGGAGAGCTCGAACTGAGAACTTCAGAGGGAAGCTTCCTCAAGTTGAGAGCCTATGACGGTTTGAAAGTTGAGATCATGAGAAAGCGAATCGGATTGGAAATGTCAGCCAGAGTCTATATGTGTGTGAGTTTAGGGGAAGAGTCACTTCTTTCTGGGCTCATACTCATCAACCTTCTATGTTCTCAAGGCAGTTCTCAAGCAATGCAGGGGTGAGCAATTGTCCTTGCTTGCCCTATTCCGTGAAACAATTGCATTCACATGTGGTTGGAGATGATGCCACAATCCCTGTAGGAAAGGAGATATCATCCCGTTATATATGTGACCTGAGGGTCTTCTTGACCATGGGGTCATGAATTCCATGTAGGGAGACGTTATTCAGCCTCTCATGATCCAAGTGCTGTAATTAACCATCTGTGGTGGGAATTCTGTCTGTCTTTGCCCTCTTCTGTGGCATCCCTGGAACATGATACGTAAATTAAGGGGCAGAGGACTTCACTACATGGTTGTGGGGGGGAGCAGTGTGTGACTGTGACTACACATGTCCCTGGAAATATGCCCAGAATCTTCCTCTAACTACTTGTTGCTTGAATTCCATTGACTGAGGAGAGGGTCTGTCTCTCACAGAATGCCATCTTTACCTTTCTGCATTATCACTGTGGAGTTTGACATGTAGATCTCAAACTGTGGTCAAATTCCATCCTGTCCTTACCTTTGGTGTGAGGAATGGCATTTTGGATATTTTGGCATTTTGAGATACTCTTGCTGTGTTCTTAAACAGCTTTTAAAAGTGATTAGAGCAAGCATTCCCTCAGTGCTTCAGTGCCATTGGCTGTAATATTGTCTTACTATTCCTGCCTGAAATTTCCCATTTCCTATAGCCAAGTACTGCAGTAGCCTGTCCATTCAATCACAGCACCTCACTATCAATTCATTCAGCTGCTTTCTTCATTGCCTTCAAGCTTGATTGGTTTGGGTTTTTTTTCGTCTCCTCTTCTGAAGAGAGAAAACCCCTTCCTATTAGTAGGAACAGTAAACTTTGTTCACAGATGTATGTTGGTTCCATTTTTTCACACTGGAATACATTTTATTTGCATTTCCAAAGCAGTTCATGCTGTTCTATCCCTGACTTGTCATCTTCATTTCTTTTCTGTTCTCCCAAAAATACACCTCAACTGCAAAATCCATCAGTGACTTTTTTTTTTAGTTTTCTGTCAGGTTGTGATAAATAAATAAAGAACAGAGTGGCGAGAATTGTGCGTTACAGAAGTACATCTGCTCACAAATGAATCCCCATTTAGTGTTGCATGTGAGGTTTATTACTTAGACAGTTTTTCTCCAGCTAATGTATGTCATGATGATTACATATCATTCCAGCCATATCAACCTAATTACTTGTGTGAACCAGACTTGTAATCTCATAAGAGATTATAGCACATTAGTTTGATGATGTCTATTTTTCCTTACACTTGTATTGGGTATGGTTAATTTTGTTATCCACTTTCAATCCATAATCTATCCAAGATGTATATTGACAATTTCATTCCTGTACTGTCACCAGCATCAGTCCTGTCATTGAGATCACTGTGTACTAGCACAACATCAGAAGTCCTTTGACCCTTGGACGCTTTCCCAGTTTTCTGAGTCTAATCGAAAATTATCAGTACTGGTCCAGATCTTTTCTTGCCATCTCTTTTAAAACTCTTGCATACAAATTGTCCAGGCTTGCTTATCTTAGAAAATCCCTATTTAGGCACAGCCTGAAATACTTGATCACAGCTGGAGCTCAAATTAGCTCATTATGATCAATGGTGCACTTACATCATCTGACCTTCCCCAGAGGACTTTTTTTAAACTGATGTTTTCTGCCTTTTTTACCCTGTTAGTGACAATTCTGTTCTCTTGTTTCAAAACTTACACTATTTCATGTGCCCTTTCAGTTCTCTTACAAATTTTCTACAAGTCCATCTCCTAATTTATATTCATGGGTATCACCTTCCCCTCTCCTGCTCTTACATTGCTGCTTTTGCTTTCACTCATGTTGTACTATCTTTTTAGCCCGTTCACCTTTCTTGTCTCTCCGGAAGATTCTTGGATACCTGATGAATATTCTTAAACACCGCTTGACTGTTCTCCACCGCTCATGAATTGAAGTCTGGCTAGTTTGACACTTGGAGCTATTTAAAATATGTAGATGTGCTTAAGGACAGGGTTTGGTGGTGCCCTTGGCTAAGTTGAGTTGGACTCAATGATCTCAAAGGCATTTTCCAATCTAAATGATTTTATGATTCTATGACTGCTTCTGTGTGCTTTCAAATTCATGAATATGGCCTCTCAAATCCACCAGCTATATCTGGTACTGTTGATGACCTTGAGTCAACATGAGTTGAACATGACACATGCAATCAAGTTCTATAACATTTTTTAAAAAAAAACTTGATAGAAAATCTGTCTTCCAGTCTTGAATACAATTTTCTGTGATTTGTAAGGCTGGAACTTCCAAGGAGATTTAGGTACCCCCAACGCATTGCTCAGAATTAATTCTTAGAGGTGAATTGGGAGAGTGCTTTTGCCAAGAGAGCTAGTCAGCCTGTATTCTGGTGTGATCTGGACATACCTAATCACTTTCATGGGATCATAGGTAGTCAGGGCTGGAAAGGGTCTTGTAGGGTCTTCACTCCAATCTCCTTCAAAGAAGGATCAATAGCAAACTCAAGTTAGAGTTGTGCAGTCAAGTCTTGACAACCACCATGGATGGAGATGGCACCATCTTTCACCATCCCAGCCCCACTGCTGATCTATCTCTGTAACTAGTCTGAGCCTCCTTTTCCTCTTTGGTTTTATATTTCTTGTGTCTTGTTCTCCTGCCATGTGCCACTGTGAAGATTCTGGCTTAATCTCACTGCCTTGTAGATACCAAGGAACTGTTGTTAGGTCCCACCAAAATCATCTCCTCCCCAAACTGAGAAAGCCCACATCCTTCAGCCACCCCTCACAGGCCAAATGCTCCAACCCTGAGCACCTTGGTGACCCTCTGCTGAACTTGCTTCAATTTATTGACACCTTTTTTTATTGGAGGGCCAAAAGTGAACGTGCAATTTTAGATGTGGTCTGCCGAGCGCAAAGTAAGGGCCGTAATCCCTCCCTCACCTGCCTGCTGCAATCCAACTGGTGCAGCTTGGTGTGTCATTGGCTGGCAGCTCCTTTTCAGCAGCACCACTGCCCATCATCCAGCCCAAATGCAGGACCTTGCATTCATCTGTTGAATTTCATGAGGCTCCTGTCAGCCCATTTCTCTAGGCACGAGGAATTCTCTATATGGCAGAAAATTAATCTGTAAGAATTTTGTCACTGATTCTCTACTAGAAAATGCCATTTCTGACAGAGAGTGTTACTCCCCCTCCCTTTCTGTCCACTTGAGCCTCTCTACTATGTTAAAATCCTTGATTTTAATATTCCTTCCATGCAGATTTTCCCACCAGGCCTTCCTAATGCCATTTAGGCATTATGCTCATAAACTGAATAATTCTTATTCTCTATATTACTCAGGCCCCTGGCACTGGTGTATAGGCAACACTATTCTTCTCCTCTTTACATCTTTTAGTGCCTTGATTAGTTATGTTCTTGACATGGATGTTCTGTAAGAATTAACTCTTTTCCTAGTTTTATCACTTTCGCCTTTGGTCTTTTGTTTAATCTTCTGACTGGTCTTTCAGTTCTCTAAAACCTAATATTTCTTCTAATTAAATGCTGGTTAATATTTCTGCACAGGGTTAGCCCAGTTCTCTGCCAGTCTCATGCTCTATGTGGCTGACCAAGCCAGCAGTTCATTACCAGATTCCTCCATCACCCTTTTTGCCTGTTGGCCAGAATGTGCCACTAAGGAGTTGAGCTGAATATTTCTTGTCCAACTTCTTCAGAAAGGGACATAAATCCAAGTCTATAATATGTGGTATATCTCTCATGATAAGAAAAACAGTTTCAAAACACATTGTCATGGGTAAATACTGTCCTTGAAGTCTGCCTTACTAAATTTGCTTTTTAATTTCACCTACAGTATGGCAGCACAGCATTCCTGGAGCTCCATTTCTTTTCCAAAGCACCCTTTCCTTTCTGAGTAGTTATGCCACCTTTGCGGGGAGGGTTTTGTACAGCTGAAGACCCATTTCCAGGCAAGCCTTGATAGCCCCATAGGCTGAGCAGAACACATTTTCACTCCCTGTGCCTTTTGGCTATCTGCTTCTTCAGGAGTGCTTTATGCAGCTTCCACACTAGGAGTCTGGAAAGTATTTCTATTAACTGAGATATTACTTTTACATTTTCTTTCTGATAGTTCTCGACTGTCCTTGAGTTCTGTTCCTCATAATTCCCTAGATATGGCATCCTTTCCAAAACCCTGGAGTGATGATGCCTCCCAAATTCATCCATCCAAGCTCTTTTCAAACGTGTTCAGCATCACTGTGAACACCAACTTTCTCCTTACGTGGAAAGCACTTACGGCCTCAAGTTCATCCCTCTAAATTTCAGCCTAGGAAAGGGAACTGGCAGCTTTCTGAGGGATGAGGTACCAACCCCCCATCCTCGAATGCCCACATGTTTCCAGGAAACAAATCCATCACTGTGTGGTGCCCTTCCACACTGGGAAGATGCCTCTGAGCCTGAAACACATCAACTGGCCTTAATCTCACAAGATGGAGAAGTGTTGCCAATCTTCTGCTTTTTCTTTGCTTTTAATTAACTGCAGTCCTTCAGGGACCTGGCCAGAATTTGCATAGTTATGACTTTAAAATCTCAGATCATTAAATACTTATTAGCAGCAGGGTAAACAGCAGAATGCTCAGAAAATCCCAGTTAGCTAATGTTCGATGCCAAATAGAAGTCTCTATAAAATTGTGGCAAGTCAAAGAAAACTGTAATAAATATAGCAATTAGGTGTTTCAAGTAGTGATCAGAAAAAGATGGAAACCAGCAAGTGGCAGGCTAAATAGCATCTTAACCAAAGGTAGAAATAGCAGCAGCACAGCCCTCCCCTCACACATGCACTCGCTTTTTCCTCCTTAATGATACTAATTATTTCATTTGCTTTCTCCCAGTAAAACTATCCCTAGATGTGCAACATATTGAAATGAAAGCAGTCATCAAAACAAAATGAATCACACCAGAGGAGAATCAAAACAAGGAGGCAGCGCTACCCTGCCTGCGTAACGGGTAGCTCTCAATTATTGCCTCTGATTTTTTTGCCATCCTGAAAGCTAATTCCATACCGTGTGAATGTTAGGTTTCTTTAAAAAAACAAAACACAAACCCTCAAAAAAGGTAAAACCAGCAGGCTTATAGAACCAAAATGCCGATATTCTGTTTTATTTGCTTTTTTTTCCCCCCCAAGCAGTGGAATGCAGAGCTCAGAGCCTGTGTTCTGACTCTTGATTTTTAAAAGTGAGGCCCCATGGCTTGCATTCAGTCATCTGAGCTCAGCGAGTCCTTCTGGCTTTCTTATCACAGTGTGAAAACCTGCTTATGTCTTTTCGTATCATGTCTCTGAAACTATTAAGAAACTCTGACATTTTCTCTTAGTACACAGTTTGGAGAGAAATCTGAGTGTTCCAGGGTGTGAAATAATCACATTCCAGGCAGCAAGGGACCAGTCTCACAGGCTCTGGAAGCCTTCAGCGGCTTTTGCTTGCACAGCAATAGTAAAAAAAAAAAAAAAGTAAAAAAAAAAATTTACATTGGAGGGGGGAGAGTTGCAGGTTATTTTTTTAAGAATACAAAGCATCACAGCTCAGGAGCTGACTGTGTAATTAGTAATTGATCTATTGCTCCCTGAGGAAATGTCTTTTTGCTAACAGAATTATAGACTCTTTATTATTATTATATTTTATAAATGGGGGGAAAAAGAGTGTAATTTTTGCATTTCTTGTTTTACTAGCAAAGCTTTTTTTTTTTTTTTTATTTCTGTCTTTCAGTTTTTGTGTCAGCAGAGAGTTGTCTTTTGCAGCATAATGAGCTCTAAATTTAAAAGAAATAAGCAGGACTACTTAGCTTAGTACACTGTGGTTTGCAGAGCAATTTGGAGGCCTACTGTGTTATTCCACTTTTTCTGTGGTAGATGTTGAAAGGATTTTGGATCATCTGTTTAGGGTGCATGTTGAAGCCTGGCCCCAGAGGCACCAAATTGTGCAAAATGGGTGCAAATGCACAGTTTGTTCTCCAGGCAGCTGTATCTAGATAGATATACCTATCTATCCCAAGTGAGCTGATAGGAGGGTCAGTGCTGGATCTGCCTGGCAGCCCAATGCCTCCTGCACCATGATGTCCATATAGCAAAAGATCAGGTTGAAATAATCCAAAGAGTCTTTAACTTTTGCCATACTCTGCTGGAAAAAGCTTTTCTTTGAGGAAAATAAGGATGTGGCTCCAGCTATAGAGCAGAAATCTTTACAAAATAGGACATGGCTGGGAGCCCTGCTGGGCTGGCAAGTAGCCTGTCTGCATCCGCTGGTTTGTGTGCATCCTGTGGCTGCAGAATATGAGTGGAAGCAGTAGCCCTCTGCTCTTGCCCAGTGTCTGGTCAGGCCTCATCAAAATCTCCTGGATCTGCTTCTAATATGTCCAGATGGATTTACAAGAGATGGGATTAATCTTCCAGCTCTTTGTGTACAAGCTCAGGCATGTCCAGCCTTAGCAAGGGATGACAGGAGGTATCTTCAATGCCACACGTGCCCCATGCTCTAGATCTTTATCTGTGTGCTCTTTTTCTCCTGCCTCATTGCTGTTACTCCAGTGCTGGTGGTCCCCACTATCCAGGCAGCTGTGGACCCCAGTGAGTGGATTTTACTGCCTGCCTTCCCTTTCCACAGCACAGATTCAGCTGATGGAGTCTGGGGTAGCCTGGCCAGCCCTGTTCTCCACGTTCCCTGCCCATTGCTACATCTCTGGCCACAGAGGACCAGGGCTGTGTGCATCTAGAGATGCACATGCCTTTTTTTACTTTGCTTCCCCTAGGATGGCTCAATAATGTCAGAAGGGAGATATGGGACCACTGGAGTACATTGTCCAGTGCAAATACCAGCTTTGCTCCTTTCTTGTATTGTAGCCACAGCAGAGGCAGGGAGACCTTCTCATCCTGGTATGTATGACTGAAGTGCAAGAATTTTGGGGTAAATCAGTTTCCCACAACCCCACAAACTTCAGGTGGAAGATTTGAGCTCATATATCAGGGGCTAGACATTTTGGTAAATGGAGAGATGTCAGCTATAACCTTTGGCATAGATACCTGAATAAAATTTCAGTCAGGGAAAACACAGTCTTAGGTTTTTCCTATGGGCTCTTATGCTGTAGATCTTCAAAGTGGTAAAAATTCCAGTTTGCAAAATGTGATTGCCAAATCAAGAAGCCAAGGACAGAAAACATTGATTCAATCCCATCTAGCCATGGTATAGGTACACACCAGTCTTTGAGCCCTGACATAGCTGAGAAGATGAAGGAATTCAGAGCAGAGACCAATCAACCTGGTCATATCAGGTGCTCATAGATGTAGGGATCAAATGGAAGTCCACAGGCAGAAAAAGCTTCACTTCCCATAAAGACCCATAGCAAGTCTGAAATTGAAGCTAGAAAGTCATAGCCATGAAGTTTTTTGCTTTAGTGCCAAACCTACAAAAAATATGAATTGGTTAGACTGCAGTTAATTAGATTGCAATTGAAAACTTCTATCAGAGAAGGGGAATTAGGCAGCTTTTGAATTTGACAAAAACATACTGGCTTTGTGTCATAAGAAAAACATTGCCTCGGTATTTTTCATGAATTATTTCAGAATAGGTTTTAAATACCATTTATTGGCTGCTAATTTTCAGCAAACAGAAGTTCAGAAGCCAAGACTAGGAAAGTTAATAAGTATTTAATAAAGGTATAGGGAGATGTAAATATGAAGAAGTAGATGGTAATGTTTGAACTGTTTTAATAATGGATTTCATTGAATGTAACTGCAAGGTAGCAGCTAGCCAGGCATTGCATAAGTATATTATCATGGGTCACACGTGCAGCAAATGAAGTCTGAATTTTCTGGACTCCTTGCATGGCTTTTGTATTGTCACCATGTCTATTTTAGATAGCCTTAGATTATTCTCCATCCTGCTGGTCAGTCTGCTCTCCTGTGCCTGGCCCTGAGCCACGCTGACCGTGTGTTTCTGCTGTGGGCAAGGAGTGCTGCTCCTCTCCAGTGCCAAGGCAGATCCAAGCCCACTCCTGAGCTCACAGGTGCAGAGGACAGAAGTGGACAGAATGCCAAGCTGTAGCTGATGAAGCTGTTCTGGTGTTGTTGAGGCCTCAGGAGCACTGAAGGTTTCCGTGCCCCCGTGTCCCTGTGCACTCGCTGTCTGCTCCAGTGGCGTGACACAGGACAGGGGTAGGTGACACCAGGCACATTCTGGGCAGGGTCAGCGTGCTAACAAATTGCTCAGTTGTTCCCTGCAGTAGCTTGGTCTCATCTCTGTTTAACTCCAGGTCCTCTGTGTGTTCAGCTGAGCAGATTTACCTAAATGGAAAAATACGAAGGAAAGTCAAGGGGCAAATGGAAAAAGTGGGAATTAAGAAGAAAAATTAAAATGAGAGGTGGAAATGTTGCAGGCAGGCATTTGTCAGAGGGATGTGAAGAGGCAGGGAGCAGGTGGGATGCCTTGAGAGTGGGGAGGGAGGCACAGCTCAAGTAGAGAGGTGTTCCCTGCCAGGTATCCCCCTGCTTCTGCAGAATGAACCCCATTCATGCAGCCAGTGCCCCTGTCCCTTTTCCCACCCTGACAGTGTTCCCAACATGCATCAGTCTTGAGCTGTGTGGTGTGAGGACTCTGTCTGTGCCAATCCCCTCTCCTTCCAGAAGAGTTTCATGTGGAAGGTTTTGAAAAAGAAACCCTCTAGCAAGGGAAGAACAATTACTGTAAATATTCAATTATCTTGACATCTAAGTGCTCAAATTCCATCACAGATGAGAAGTTTGTCTGATTTAGCATAGTTTAAGCTTCTAAACCTGTCCTTCCACTCACACAAGAGGCCACAAAATACTTTAGTGATGCCAGAAATAAGCTGCTGTTTCCCTCAGAAGAGATGAATATCACCCTGCTCCCTCATGATAAAGGGGAAGGACTCACACCCACCATAGTTTTGGTTTTTGTTTTCCTTTCCTCCCTTTCCCACATCCTAGACTTTGTCTGACTGCCCCTAGACCTTATGGTGTTTACTAACAAGATGTGCTTTAGGTAGCCAAGAAAGAGAAGAGAATAAGATGAAAGGTAGTCAGGTCCTGGGGGCTACCCTTGCTCATGGCACTGGGCTGCTACAAAGCAAGGACAAGGAGCCTGGGAGTCTCCTGGAGCTCAATAGGTGGCAACCATTTTGTGCTGGCTGTAACATTACCTTGGTTTACAAACACCCAGCAAACGCAGGGCTCTGCAGGTTGCTGATGTGATAAGGATCCAAAACCCAGCTGCCCAAGAGTCCAAACAAGCACAGAACACCTGACCCACCACCACAAGGTCTCCAGACAGAGGAAATGTGAATCTCCTGAAATAAACCTGCTGGCAGCTTCTGACTGATCACTTTTTGTGATGAGTCCCTTTGACTCTGTGTCAACCTGACACCACCTGTACGTACGGTGTTAGGAGATGGGGTACAGCCCAAACCTAGAGTGGGTTAAGTGTCCAGGGTTTCCTGAGCTGGCTGGAGAATGATAATAACAAAAAGAGCTGGGCTAGCAACCCCTGAAATGCTGCAGATGCCCGGAGACTCCAGCAGCATCAGTTAGAGATCCTATTTCATTAGAGAATAGAGGCAATGTTTGGTTTTATCAGTTTTACCTACACAGAAAATGGGTGGGGTTTCGGTAAGCAGTGGAATTTCACTGGACCTTGGTCCTCTGCATTGTGTGGGCATGCTACCATTGCACAAAGAGAAGAGTGAACATAAGCTGATGCTGAAGTGATCACTAGAAATGAAAAGGCAAAAATGAGAGTCCCTAATGCAAAATTACACTGGAATTTCATCAAAGTTGTTTGGATACAATCTGCATAACCACAACAGTCATATCTCATCTGCAGGGATTTAAGGATCCTGGATTTCTGTTATTACAGCCAAGACCAGGATACTTCAGGAGGAACTGTAGGGGTCTGTTAATGGAGCTGAAGCCCTGGAGCCTCCCAGGGCCGAGTTCGTTTTTGTTACAAGTTGCTCTCTAAAAGATTCAGCAGTTGCCCTTTTCTAACCCATCCTTGGGAGCAGCCTGCTGTTTTCCCTGGCAGTGTGATTGTCTGTTCAGCTTTTTTATCTGGCTACACTGGAACATAATGGCAGTAAATCTGTGACTCTGGCCACGGAGGGCTGCAGGAGGCTGGCTTGCTGCTGTCTGAACCACGGAGTTGAGTTAAGGCAGCATTTGTCTTGTGCTGAAAGGACCCACGGTCATTACTTGGATGATTGATAATTTTCTGGTGACACAGGAACTGTACTATATAGGTGGCAAACTCATTCCAGCTAGGAGAGTGATGTGCACCTGGTTAAGGTTACTCACATGCTGTAGCCACAAGAGGACAAAACCCAACTGGTTTGAAAACATTTTAAAATTAATTTTGCATGGTTAAGGCTAAGAAAAGGTGTCACCTCCACCCGTTGATTTCATGTCACCCCTAGCCCTGTGCTTTCCCCCTGTGCTCAGTTTCTCAGAGTATTATTCAGGACTTCTCATTTGGCTCCTCACAGTTCAGAAAAAAAAAATTTTTGAAATTAGATGTATTTTGGGCCAACAGCTTACTTGGCATTTGGGTTGTTCTGGTACTGCTCAATTTTTTTTTTTTTTTCCTTGAGAGGAGAGGCAAGCCAGTTCTCTTAGAAGATTAATGTTTTTAGCAGAGGAAGGGAAGTTCAGTGGAACTTCACCAAGCTTGAGGCCTTTATGTTTCTGTGCACATATGTACCCCCACAAGAGACTGCAGCATGGGGGTTCCTTCAGCCAGGAAGCTGCTTCTGTGTGTCAGCTCTCTGTGAAGAGCTGTTCTCTCATGTCCTGGGAGCCATACAGCTCTGTCTGTAGGGTGCTTTGCCTGTAACTGTAATTCCAAAGTTTCAGCAGGTCTGTCTAATTCTGAAGCAGCAACATGCTGATGAGACAATTTTGCATTATTTGGAGCAAGGTTGGTCAGTGCTTACTCAAGGCCCTTTCACTGTGTGCCTTTGCACCACACAGGGATGTCCTGTAGTCATATCCATGCATTTATATCTGTGTGCTCCTCCTCCTTTCATACCTGCTTTCCAGTTTCATCTGACTGCATCCTAAGCCTCTGTCTATCACTAATTCTTTCTGTAAGCTGGTTGAACATTTCTGCTTGGTTTGGGGTCGGGGCTTTTTTTGGGCGTGGGAATATTTTGATTATCTGCATGAAATCCCTTGTCTCTTCTTCTGCACTTGGTATACGTGGAACTGACAGCTCCAGGGAGGTAAATGAATGCCACTGCATTTCAGAGGAAGAATTATTTCATGCAATTACCCTAAAAGTGCATGAGAGAACAGACTGAAAGGAATGAGGGAGAGAAAGAAAGAGAGCATGAGAGAGGATAATCACAACACTTCGACAGGTTTACCCCATCGTGTTTGAAAATCTATCACTCTGACAAGTCCCCTTTGTGAAAGGTGCAGACAGATAACCAGGCATTAGCTCTTCAAGGTCCTCTTGAATGGAGGATAATCTATAGAAGGATCAGTGCACTGCTCCATTTCACTCAGTGCCTCTCTCTGATTATTCTTTAGAGTGGCTGTACCCCATTTCCCTCCCAGTGTCTCACTTTAGCTCCCATTTAATCTTCGGTGATTCCTGGTCAGGGGGATTTGGGTAAATTTTCAGTTGACTTGTGGGTCTTTCTGTATAAATTATAATGTTTTTGTCCTGAGAAAGGGTGCAGTAACAAAAGGCTGTTCCCCCAATCCCTTCCTGTCTATTGAGTCTTGTTAAAAGGCCAAGGAAAAGGGAACTTTTTGTAGTTTCATTATTTGTGTCTGAGAAGAGATTCAGTAGAGGCAGTTCCTGTCCTGACTGCTGCTATTTCACCTGCCAGCTTTGTCCCCCTCGTGGTCCTCTGTGCAGATTAGAGTTACCCAAGGGAAACTGGTGACAACAGCCCACGTCTTCCTGGAGGCCTCATGCATCTCTGTCCATGAAAACATGAAAGATCATTTGAGGTCCTCAGGTGCAAATTTCTGGCCAGGATTATCATTATAATTATCAAATTATCGTTTAATAGTTTCCCACCACGCTTTCCAAGAGACAGGACATTTGCCATGCAGGGCTAAGGATTGCTGGGCCAGGTCACTGTTTGTCACCTGCACCTGCTGCTCTTGCAGCAAAGCCCATGCATGAGTCACACCTGTTTGCACTTTGAGATTATTTACAGCACATGTTGTTGGGTTAGGAAAGCTAAGGTCTAGCATATGTCCTAAAATTAGGCTTTTATCCTTTTGCTTGGTGTCAAAAGGAGTGATTCACAGCCTTGGGGGAAGCCTTTCCATTGCTTTCAGTCAAAGCAGTTAGTGCTTTAAGTAAGAGGGTTTATTTGTGTGTCAGATAAAGCAGGTTTAGCTGAAGGTGCCATACCCAGCAGTGGGAGATGAGGGGAACACAGGGAGCACCCTGCTGTGCTGCAGGTAACTCTCAACAAAACTGGCCACACAGCTCATGTCCTGCTGGCCTCGTGTGCAATGGCCACCCCACAGGTGTGCCCTGGCCAGGAATGCCAGGATGTAGCTCAGGCTTCATCCCCATAACTTCCAGAAACTCTTCAGTGAAGAAATGACAAACCTGTGGCTCAAGCCTGGATTCTTTTAAACTTTCTTTTTCTCTCTTTTTTTCCTCCCTCTCTCTCCCTCTCTTTCCCTTTCTGCAGGATGGTGGAGTACTCCCTGGATCTCCAAAACATCAACTTGTCTGCCATCCGTACTGTGCGTGTCCTGAGGCCCCTGAAAGCCATCAACCGTGTGCCCAGTAAGTTGTGCTTCCCTCTCACTGCTCTCAGCTCAGCCTGGGGGAGGACATGATCCATGAGGCTGCCTGTGCTGGTGCTGTCCCAGCTCAGATGCAAAATGAATAGAGGCTTCTGTAGGGCTTGTGTAGGATTTTCCTCATCCCAGGGCCAAGAGGTATTGTTGGATGGGCAGGAAAACAACAGTCTCCCAGAATATCTGCCCTGGTCATCCTTTGGGCATGGCCATGGTGATGGAACTTCAGGAACCAAAGGTGAATAGCATGCAGTAAATGGAAGTGTTTTTTCTTACTCTTACTGAAAGATGTCACAGGTTTAATGATGTCTGTAGCATCAAAAAGGCCTGTGTGTGAGGTCTGGAGAAGAATGAGCTTCAGGAATCAGGTGGAATTAGTTTGCTCAGACTATCACAAGACCTTCCAGATCCTCTCATCTGAAAAATTTTCATGTTGTTACAGGTTAGGAGCATGTAGCACCAACTCATTTTTCTTTCTGCTTTGTATTCTCTCTTTTGTGCTAGCTATCCCCTCTGTGAGCTGTTGTGTGTGTATAAGCCAGGCCTGGGGCTGCCAGAGCTGCGCTTGAGCCTGGATGTGTCAGCCCTGGGAGACTTTAGGCATTTCTTCTGCAAGTTTTTCAGTCTTACAGAATGGCAGGAGATCTCTTTGCTGTTCTCCATAATCTCCCTGATCAGCCTGTCTGCAGTGGCTAAGACCTTGCCAGAGCTCTCCTAGTCCTTCTCTCAGACTAAGATGCTCCTTTTTCTTTTCCAGACCTGAGAAAGTTTGCACAGTTGACCTCCTAGTCTGCATCATATGTTTTCCTTGTGCCAAAGTAATTTTCATGGTGTCACCTATTTCTTGAATGTGCTGTGGAGGTGGATTTCAGAGACTCTAGCTTCATGCAAAGCCCTTTTATATAATGGTCTTGTCCCTGTTCCTGGATGTAGTTTTATCTTTGAGCAATAGCCCTGAACAGAAGGTGCTGAAAGGTGTGAAAGAGAAACTGAGGCACAGTCCTGTGTGCCCAACATGGCAGGAGGGGACCAGACACAAGAGCCACTGGTTGGGGCACACAGGAATGTAACAGGTCCATCATGGGATGATAAAGATGAGGTTCAAGAGAACCTTTTGGCTCTTCGCGGTCAGCAAAGCGACCCTCCCAGTCTGTCTGCAGCTCTCTGGCCCTTCTCCAGAGAGGAGAGGGCTGGGAACCAGCCCTGGTCCTGGGGTTGATGCCTTGTGAGGCTACCTGGAACAGAGGCTAGACAGTGTTAAAGGAATAAGTAGGGATTTATTAAAAGCCCTTCAAGGGATACACCCTGGGCAGTACAAGAGCCTGGCTGTGGCTCCACCCAAGATGGACCAAAGACAGATGCAAGATGGACAACGGGGTCACCAGTTTTCACACTTTTGTAAGTTTTGGTCCATTTACATGTTGGGGTCAATTGTCCAATTACAGCTCCAGGTTGTGAAGTCCCATCCTCCCAGATTGCTCTCCTCAGTTCTCTGCTGTTTACACTTTTTGGGCTCAAACCTGCAACGGTGCCCTTGGTTCTCAGGCTGGAAAAGGACTGTTTTATCTAACTACCCTGAGAAGAGAACTTGCTAACACTTTATATGAAGTTCAGAGTTACACACTGAGGCAGTACAGAATCTAGAAAATATGAAAGCTAAAACTTAAGGCATCAGGGTAGGACCTTTCTGTGAGGGGGTGGCCTGGAGGCTGTGCATGGCAGACTCACCCCTTCCAGGAAGATATGGGCAGCTGTGTGAGAGCAGCACCATCCTCATGCTGTGCGGCCTCCTCTCCTCCCTGCTCCATCAGGTGTGCCATGAGTTTGTGCTCAAAGACTGCTTTGAGAGACTGGTCCCTGTTATCAGGGTACAGATAACCTTGGAGGCAAATGGAAACATCTGGAATGACATCCAATTAACTCTTACAGGTATCTGCTATTTTAATTGCTGGACAGAGGTGGTAAGGAGGAGAGCTTGCCTGGCAGAAACTTAAGGCTTTCTATTATTCCTATTTATCTCCTGGAACAGCCAGAGCTGCCCCAGGGAGGAACAGTGTGAGCCACATCAAAACTGACCTGCTCCATCCATGCAGAGGCACCAGAGATGCTTTCCATCATCTTTCCTGACCTTTGCAGAGCAGATGCCATTGAATTTTTCCTGGCTGTCCCTGCCCTGACACTGCCTGTCTGCTCTTTTCTTCAGTTTAGAACTATACCTGTATGAAATTGATGCTGTTTTAATTTCCAATCTGTGGTTAAACCTTTATGTATTTTTCTTGCTACATAAACCTGTGGTTATGTGCAGAGAATGTTTTGGAAGAAAGACATCCTGCCATTAATTAAAACAAAACAAAAAAAAAAAAAAAAAAAAAAAAAAAAAAAAAAGAAAGAAACTGGATTCCCTGGGAGAGGAAGCATCAGCTTGAGGGCTGAAAACTAGCAAAGAGGCTGTAAACAAAGGCTTGTGATAAATGGGAATGAGCTGCATTAGAAGAAGGTGCCTAGTGGGCTACAACAAACATAATTAATGGGACCTTTGGCCACAAATCTTTTTTTAATGTCTTTTTAAAGTTCTTCATTACTAATCTGAAGCAAGAGGAAAGTCTATTAGTGAGATGTACTGATGATACCAAGCTGGAGGTGTTGCAGGTGCTACCAAAGAAAGTGGGAAATAGGGCAGCAGGAGGCAGAGGGAGACTGAGGTCATGGCTGTGAGATGTCTGGGGAGGGACAAGGAGTGGGGGGTGGTTAATCCCAAAGGCAGATATTTGGCCAAGTTCAAAGGGCTGTGATGGGACAGGGGGACCCAGTGCTCATCGTGGGCATTTCAAAGGCTTCCACATGGACTGATTTTCACAGTGGAGTCTGGCTGTGTGGGTTGAATAATGGCAGTTTATTATCAGGAGAATGGACAATTATTAGAAACCTGACTGATTAGAACATGAGTGGAAGAGTGCTCAAGTGGTCTGTCAGGTAGATTACCAAGCACCAAAGAACTCTACTAATTTGCCAGTGTTTGAAAAGTCAACATAGTTACGTGAGAGATTTCTGGAGAAGTTGGAGAGAAATTTCGTATTACATGAAGGGAAAAGAAAAGGTGATAACAGAAAATTAGAAGAGAGGAAATTCAGAAGGAATTTCTAAGGAAAGAGTAGCAACGTGGCAGAGGAAAAAGTTAAATAAATTTATTTCATGTTTTGGCAGGTGTGCAAGGCTGAAGTTTAAATGCCTAAATTCCCAAGCTGGATGTGTCTAAATTCTGCTTGTGTGTGCTCATTCGTAACAAGCTGCTGAAAGCCTTTCCTCACAGTGGCACTCCTGAGGCTTTGAAACAATATCCCACAAAGAGCTGGCACATTCTATTTACTCATTATCTATGGTATCAAGGATGCATGTAGGGATGTAAAGTCTCTCTGAATCATGACAGAAGAAGAAGAAAGGGACAACCAGTGTAACCAAAAGTGGTAAATGTCCATTAAGAATGACAGTTTCTGTCCAGTTTGTAGTTAGGCTGTAAAACTCACTGCCACAGGAAGTGACACTGTGCAAGTAAAGGAAGTAAAATGGGATTTTCCAAGGGATGCCCCATCCCTGGAAGTGTTCAAGTTTGAATGGGGCTTTGGGGAACTGGACTGGTGGGAGGAGTTCTTGTCTATGGCAGGGAGGTTGGAAGTAGATGATCTTCAATGTCCCTTCAAACCAAATCATTCTATGAGTACTCACATGGAGACACTTCTAGATTTCAAACCTCACTTGGGGTTAGAGCTGATCTTTAGTTACCAGTTATCTGCAATTGATTGCATTTATTGCAGTTCTCAGCAGGATGTGCTACTGACCATTGCAGGTTTCCTGTCTGAAGGAGTCTGGGGTTCTGCCCTGCCTGGTCATTCCTCCATTCTCATGCTGTCTGTGGAGTGTGCTAGAGAAAACATGAAACACCCTGGTCTTGTAATATGTATCACACCTTCGTTAACATTCCCTCTTATCTCTTGCATTCCTGACTACAACCCCAGGAACTCTGCCTTTTGGGTCATGTTTGAAAGTGCAGGAAATGAAAAATCAGAGATTGGTCTGGTCCTATTGCCATGTGATTCAATTCCATGGCAATGAGCTGGTGTGACAAGCCCTGCAAGTCACTGAATCAGTGTAAAGAGTTAAAAAATACCCCCCAGGTCTCTGTCAGAGGTAGTTGCTTTCTGATCTGGCATGTCTCTGTCCTGGTCTTGGGGTGAAATTCCACATCCATTTGTTGTTATCCTTTTGTGATTGTGTGGCAGGCTGCTGGGTGAAATATTGCTCTTTGTGCTGGCTCTTTTTTTGTTGCTTCTTCTCAAGGCAAGGCATGAGGACTGGGGGGGGAGGCTGGTTTTGTTTTATTTTTGCCTCCTTTTGAGCAGTGAATCTGTGATCATTTGTGATAAATTGAAATTTTTTGTCTTCTTTTATTAAGTTTTTTTGACATTGAAGAAGGAAATGTTTTTTCATTTTACTTTCTTATCACATTGCCCTTATGCAAAGAAGAGTCCTTGCATTATGTTTGATGTCTTCCAGTTTTCACTTACAATTTAGTAGCTGATTTATCATTTGGAAGCAGGTTTCTTCAGCTGAGTATTCTGTATAGAAGTGAAGGAATCTGTTGCAAAGCAACTCTACAGAGTAGAAAGTGTATATATGTGCTAATACTCTGTCTGTTAGTACAGTAATATTCATGTGGAGCTATAGGTATTAGAAAAATAACATTATATGCCTATTATGTGGTTTGCAGGAAATCAAATTGGAGATTTGTAGGAAGTTCTGCTTCCTCTAAATGTGTTTTTTTTCAGTCAGAACGGAAATAATCTTTTCCCATTCATTTTAATACAGCTTTATACTGCCTAATTTAAGGTGGTTTGTTTCATTTGATGTTTTTTCCTGTACTGGGTCCTGATAAAAAAAGTCTAAAAATCAGAAATCCTTATTCATGCCATTCTAGTATAAGAATGCCTTCCTCTCTTCTTGTCCTCCTTTTCTTTTTACTAAATATTTTAATAACTATTGCATGGTTTTTATTTCAATCAAATAGCATTTTTTTTCCTAGTACAAGTGCTGTGTATAAAAATCTTGGTTAATTCCATTTTTCTTTATTAATGGTTGTAATTATAGTAGCTCCATGGGTCCAAATAGACTGGAGTTTTCTCCTTTTCTTCCACAGATCTCAAAGATATAAACCATGGCTTGTTATTTTTAGTCTTTCTTCTGTTTTACACCAGGTTAGTGGGATTCAGTGAGTGTCACCAGCAGACTCAGGAATACAACTGACATCTCCTAACTCCTAGCTCTGCACTCATCTCACTAGACCAAAGCACCAAAATAAAAATAATCTGAACCATCCAAGTGCTGAAATAGGAAAAGCAGATGTTTAACCTGTATCTGCCTGCTTTAAATCTGTATTCCACACCATGGTACCTGTGCTTGGCACTGTAACAGTGCCCAAAACAGAGTAAGCTGGCTACGAACCCCGCACTTGGCATGGGGGAAAAGTGATGACATTTACTTCTCTAAATGTGTTTTTGAAGAACTAATTTCACTGATGAGCGTGTGTGAAATGAGCTTCTGACTG
Source organism: Dicaeum eximium (assembly GCA_013396995.1). Classification (NCBI taxonomy): domain Eukaryota; kingdom Metazoa; phylum Chordata; class Aves; order Passeriformes; family Dicaeidae; genus Dicaeum; species Dicaeum eximium. The sequence goes on along the minus strand of VWZP01009871.1, from coordinate 740,538 downwards.
AGATATATTAGGCTGTAAAACAGTCTCATTTACAGCTAGATCAGACAAAAACCAAGCACATTTGACAGGCACAGTCCTGCCCTAGCAGTTGGAAATGCAAACAGATTATGAAATTCCTCTTCTAAGTGCCCCCCATGGGGTCTTTACTTCAGATGCTTCAGTGTTTTTGCAAGAGGACTTGCTCCTTCTCTTCCAACACTGATCCCCTTTCCAAAATGTACTCTTCCAAATTACTCTTTTGGAAGTACATTTCCCCCCCTCTCAGCTTTATTTGTAAAGCAATAGCTGAAACTCACATACTGTTGATTTTCCTAAATATCTAAACTTACCCAACTCACAGTTCTTTGTATGAGGTGCTCTGTAAATTCTTATTATTACACCTCAGTGTAATTATCACACCTCAGTGACACACAAACCACACTCTCAACCTTGTGCAATGTGTTTACACACAGATTTATCCACATACAGCCTGAGCAGGTTAGTAAGGGGACAGGACTGATGTTCTCTTGCAGCACCCACACAAAAAAGTTAAGAGGTCACAAATCCCTGTTCATTCCCTGAACAGGCTGTGTGACTGGAATGTGTTTAAAAGTGAAGCTGCCAGCTTTCTGTGGGGGACAGATCAGAGATGGAATTGTACTCAGAGCTGCACTGTCCTGTATGTGCAGCTCTTTATCGAGTCAATCAAGCTCTAAATTAGATGGGCATGCTCAGGATAAAGGCAAACCGTGTGAAGGGGAGCAGAGCAGAATGAAGATCAATAGAGATGAGAACAGAGAAGGGGGACTGGAAGCAGAAATGCACAGGAGGCAAGTGGTAGGGTTTGCCAGGCACAGCACACGAAGGCCTGATACACCTCTGTGTGTAGGATAATGCAGAGAAGTGGTGGGGAGGAAATAAAAATTGATACAAAGCAAGGATAGTATAAAGAAGATCTATTGACTCACAAATATGCTGGATGGGTTTGCAAATCAATGCTTCTCTGAAGCTTTTTAACAAACCAACTGGTCTGTAAGCAGACCCACATTTTGCAGTGCTGGAGGAAGCCTTCATAGAAGCCAGGAATGGTTTGGGGTGGAAGGGACCTTAAAGATCATCTCATTCCAACCCCCCAGCTGTGGGCAGGGACACCTTCCACTAGAGCAGGCTCCTCAGAGCCCCATTCAGCCTGGCCTTGAACACTTCCAAGGATGAGGCATCCACAATTTCTCTGGATGTTCCGGTGCTTCACAGCTCACAGTAAACAATTTTTCCCTGTACTTAATTTAAGGCTTCAGTTACTGAAGACAGGCTCCAATTTTATTTACTTGTTGTCTGATCTCAGTGCTGTTTTTCATGGGGATTACAGATGTGCAGTGTATTTACAAGAGTTTAACTGGGTAATCAAAGTAAATTTTGGAGAGAAATCCCAAAACATAATGAAAATTATATTCCTTTGTTAATGTAGCATCATGGCAAGGAGCTGAGAAACACTGAAATGCAGGAAATAGAGATGTGGAAATGCTTTGTTTTGTATGATACATTGCTTAGTTTCTATTTTTTGTGGTCACACATTATGGGAGAAAGTAATATTTCCTTCTCTGAACTAGTCCGCTTCATTTCACTATTATTAGCAAGTATTCAAAAGTCACAAATTGTGGGCTTGTAGGTTTTTCAGATGGCTTTGAAGACATGAGATTTGAAAAAGGAAAAGCAAAAACAATCACAGCTTATATTTATTTATTTTTCCTGTGGCTTTTAGACTGTGAGTCACATATTTTTTTTCCACCCATAGTAGTGGGGAATAAAAACTTCTCCTTTTTTTTTCTTTTTTTGGCTGTAATCTGAGATTTTCGAGTCATAGCAAGATTTCCCACCCGAAGGTTTCTGCCATGCATCCCAAGACTGATGATAAAAATCACGAGAGTCTGTAACAACACTTCAGAATTTGAGTTACTGAAAGTAAAGCAACCCTGGAAAAAGCCAAACCAAATCATTGCAGAAACCAGTCATAGAAAGGCCTTTGATGGAATCTTTATTTCTCCCTTCTCCTGCAGGTGAACCTGCAGAGCCAGAATTTTAAAAAATGCTTAGTACCTCACAGCTCCCATTGTGACAATTCTGCTGCCTGTTCAAACAAGCTCAGCCTCCAGTGTACACAGCACTCACGAAAGCCCAGCCATGTATTTTGCTGCCTAAATGAGAGCTGAGCTGTTTTGCAAAATCTGTCCCATGGGATCTATCAAGCAATGGATACCATGGAAATGTGAGCAATAATGACAGTGTATTATGGGGTGAATGATACTGTCATATTACTCTAATGCAAATTAAACTTTGTGTGTGGGGGCAAGGCAATTTACAACCATAACCTTAAATTTCTCTATCTTTGTGTATTTTGGGACCGATTCTCCTGTTCACACTCATTTCACGTAATGTCATGTCATTGCCTGCAGTAGAAAGAAACATGATTCATACTAGTGACAGCAAGAGGAAATTAGCCCTGTTAAATCTTACCCAGAAGTTGCATTAATGCTGTTTTACATAATATTTTGCATTATTCTGTCCCACTTAGCACTAGACATGTGTAAAGAACTTAGGGATATTTACAGAATGGAGGCAAGTGGCTTGCAGCCACAGCACTGGAGTTGACTTTTGTCCCTGGTGTTGGGTGGCTCCTGCAATTCTGAAAGAAAAGCTGGCACTGTATGTTTTTAATAGACTCTTCACTGAAAGTGAATGCAGTCATCACTGCAGTGATAAATGGGGGAAAAATGAGATGATCAGTGAATGAACTACTGTAGCAGGTGGTAGTAGGTGTTGCTTATTAGATGTTCAGTATTACAAAAAAGAACAGAATGACAGTAATCCCCGAGAGAGACACCTCTCTAAGAAATAATCTGACACCTGTCATCACTCTCCAAGACAAGGTTGCTGAACAGTCCAAAGCTTGCAAGGGGATAATGGCAAGATAGTGAAGAAGGGGGCTACTGACTGGGACCTTTTCCTGCATACATTTCTGCTCATGTCAGGGATTATGTGGCTACCAACCATGCTGTTGTGGCACGTACTGAATGTGATTGCTTGTGGAGGAGGAGTTCTTGGTTGTTATCTGTGCACCTTAGGTGGGCTTACAGCATCCATCATAAGCTGCAGCCTGCTGCAGAGCTTGGGTGTCTCCTTCTTTATGGATGACAGAAAAGCTGCACTGTGGCCACTCTTTTTCCAGAAATGTCAGCATTTAGGTGTCAAGGTAAATGCTCTGGATTTTGTGCTCTTTCTGGGGGCCACTGCAGCCGTGGGGTCAGGTCTGCAATTAAGAGGCTTCACTTCTGAGCTTGCTTCTTCGCATCACCTGGCAGCACCACCTGAGCCCCCTTTGGCAGCCTGCTGAGCCGTGTGACTCTGCAGTGCCTGTGTGTTTATTTGCTCCTCTTCCCCTCCAAGGAAAACAGCTTATCTCTGGTTTCATTTGCACTGTCTTTTCAATGGTTGTTTCAACTGAACATCTGGGAAGTGTTTTAAGTGGTGCGTTTTTCTTCCCTTCTTACTTTTCTTTTTCATGCTCATGACCTGACCTGGTCTGTGTTTTGCACTCTGACTGAAAAGAGGTGAAGTCTGTGTTAGTCCCTGGATCCCAAGGGAATTGTTTCTGGGGCCTTGGAGCAAGCTTAAAGAGAGTTTTTTTCTCTTATATGAGTATTCTCTAAACCTAGTCTGGAAAGCTCTGTTGTTCCAGCAGGGAGAAGCTCTGGCCAACAAGTTTTTTTTCTGGAGTTTGTCTCTCTTTTGGCTACCTCAAGCTTAAGCTGAGAAGTACCTTGAAGGTAAGGACTAGGGGCACTCAATGTTTAAACCTGAGTATTCTATGGGAAGTCATTGTATGAAGATGAGGCCTGGTATGCCCATGCTACTGAGAAAATGAATAATAGCTCTCCGTACTGGCTGAAGCTTTAGAAGTGCTGGAAATGTCATGTTTTGATATCTTCTGTGGTTACACTTGGGAGTGACCAAGATAATTTGAGGTTGTGTCATCAACAGGCTGTGTAGGATGAGGTGTCTGAGCCAGTCAGGGATGCTAAAAGGCTTTGATTGTCAGTAAGGCAAGAGTGGGGATTTGGTGAGGAACTGACCAGTGCTCCTGAGCTATGGATCATGCTGACCATCTGCAAGTGCTAAACCCCCAGCTCCAAATGTATCCTGCAAACACACCCAGAACCTGACAAAGAGATGGATGGAAAGACTTTGCTTTTCTCTGAATGAGGCCAGTGTGTGTGGGGCAATTTTTCCTTAGCAGCAGAATTGGCTTAAGGTCTCTCAGTACCTCATACTGTCAACTGGACCTGTCTTTCCACAGGATTTATTTAATTTGGGTCTGGCCATCCATCTGGACATGCTCTCTCTCTTGCCTTGGTGCAAAGCAGGCAGTGATGGTTTGCAATGTGAGTAAGGCTGGCTTTGCAGCTTGGGGACAAAGCATCTGGAGCTGCACACTGGCTCTTCCAGCTGAACTCCTTTAGCTTGCACATGCTGTTTGCAGAAAAAGCCTCAGTTAGGGGGAGTGCATCAAAGAGAAAAGATCTGCATGGCAAGGGAAGCTGTGGGTTACAGTATCAGTCAGAGAGTCTGACGTTGGCAGAGTGTCTGCTGTTGGACCCACAGCTGGTTGGTGTCTCTTGGTAGTCGTTTGGCCCAAGTTTGAGCTGATGTTTGTGCATGCAATGTGTGAAATGACAGCTAAGCCTCGGGTCAGCAGGATATCAATGAGGACAGCCACAAGCTGGAGCACCAGCTTGCACTGTGCACACAAACTGAATTTATTTTAACTACAGGAGTTGACTGAAAAAATTTTTTTAAAAAGGAGTGGGGGGGGGCCACGTCTCTCTCTGTGTACTTTCTGTACAATCTATCTGCTGGAATGGTTCCTTGGTTCTGAAAATTTCCATAAAGGAGCATGCACAGGAAAATCCTGCCAACCACATGCTAGCTGGATGGACTGCCATGTGTCCTGGGGCAGGGGAGGAAGGAAAGAAGGCACGCTTGGACAAGCAGCCTGGCTGAGGGACATAATGACACTTGAGTTTCTGCATTCTGCAAAATGTCCTGCCAGCTACAGTCACAAGTGCTGATGGGAAGGAGATTTGGTTTTGTTCCAGTTAAAATGACAATTGGTAGCTTGGTCCACGATGCAGGTGAGATGGGTGCTGAGAATTATGTTCTCCTCCATCTGCTTTACCCAAGTGAGGGAATGATTGCCTCAAACCGCTATCTCCTTGTGACTTCACATGCGCTGGCTTTGTCCCTCTCGCTGTAGCTGGGGCGGATTGAAGGCCTCAGAGGTGAGTGAGACACAAAAAAACAGAAAGAACAGCGTTTCTTACCCCTTCCTGAGCCAGTGTCCTGTCGTATCCCAGGGTGATTGGCACCAGGGAGTGAAACAGCTCAGCTGTCCTGGCGGGCGGAGAGAGGGAAGTGACAGTGCTGCTGAGCGGGGCGGCGGTGGCGGGCACACCTGTCCTGCACGGGGGGCACACCTGTCCCGTACAGGGGCACACCTGTCCCGCACGGAGGGCACACCTGTCCCGTACAGGGGGCACACCTGTCCCGCACAGGGGGCACACCTGTCCCGTACAGGGGCACACCTGTCCCGCACGGAGGGCACACCTGTCCCGCACAGGGGCACACCTGTCCCATACGGGGGGCACACCTGTCCCGCACAGGGGCACACCTGCCCGGGGCTCTCCTCCTGCCCAGCGCTGTCCCGCCAGCTCAGCCCCGGCGCTGCCGCGCTCTCCCCGGGAAGGGCACGGCAGACGAATCTGCTTAGCTGCAATAACCAGGCTAATCAGGGTTGATGGCAAATGTCTGGAGGGAGCTGCGGTCATTGTAGTGGCTGCTGAATTTGTCAGGAAGGGCCTCTGGGTGCCACCAAGGTGAGACAGATGATGTACTTCCGAACCACGGAGGGAGCTCAGAGACTTTGCTCAGCCCCGTGCTTCCTTCTGATGGTCACTTCTGGGCACTTCTCTCACCTTCCCACCATTTGTCATCCCCCTTACATACTTTTTCTCCATCTCCTGGTGTGTTTGACTGGTAAATGCACCTGTGGCTTTGCTCCTGTGGAATATTTTACCAGAAGCAGCCCTGCCTTCGAAGTACCATCGAGCACCCTTCTCTACCCCTTGCTCAAGGGCATGGGTGAGCAGCAGAGAACCATTATGTGAGCATTGTTTCCTTCCTTGGATGCCCACAGACAAGGCCATTTCATTTCTTCCCTTCCCCTGGTCTCCTGGTCAGAGTGAGTGGAGAAAAGATCTTTCTGAGCCTACACCTGGCACTCATGAATATTTAATGTTTCTAGCTTTTATTTCCCTTGAAGAGCAAAACCTTTTCATATTTGATGCCCTGGAAGGCTGTTTGGTTGCTGAATGTTGTTTCATCAATGCTCTCCCTCCTTGCTTTTTCTCCAGACTGCCCAGCCTCTCTTTCTTTCTCTTCTTGAACAGCATTCCCTTTTTTACAAAGGATGCTTCAGAAAAGGTCACTGTCCCTTTCATATCCCCTCCTTACTGTGAGCCAGCATGGCTTCTGCTTTGCCAGTGGTAAAGGACAATTGCAGATGTGGGGAAAGGCAGCAGTGGGGAGGGAGGCCAGGAGAAGTGTGCACATAAGCTGAGAGCAGCACAGAGGCAGAGAGGAGTTGTAGGCAGAGCAAGGTAAAAATGGCTGAGCAGCAGGTGAAGGCAGCAGCAGGATTCTGATGAAGAACAGGCTTTCCAGCACCTTTCAGAATTCGTCATTCAAGATGCGCAGGTGTTGCTGTGGATGGCAGCTTGTCCAGCGAGGGCCCTTTGGAAAAGGGAGGTGTCCCAGTTCCCCAAAGCAGAATACTCCCAAAGCTGCACTTCCCATTTCCACTGTTGGGCAGTTGCTTTAGAGACCTCATTATTTTGGCCACCAGCTTCTATTATAAATCATCCCCTGTTGTCCTTAGGCTGTTCAGTCTTTCTCCCTCTTTCTCCTGCAATTGCAACTGGTGTTTGAACGTTTGGGTGGGCGTAGATTCAGCGTTACTGCTTTTGAAGAGCCAGTCTCATATCCACAGTCAACATCAATGGGAAGAGAAAGATTAATCTGTCTAACTGTGAAATTAAAAAAAAACCCAAACCCAAGCTGGTTTCATTTGGACTTAGAACCTGTTAATGCTGAAATTCTTTGTGATGTGGAAAAGATGCCAGGTGATGGGGTCACCTGCCAGTTTTTGGGTCATGGCCCCTCGTACCTCAGAGGGCCTAAGATGAGGGCAATAGCTATGATTTTGGAGCTGTGGAGAGCATAATCTTGTACCATCAGTAATCCCTCTGAGAGTCAGGATGGAGATCCTACCGGCAGGCAGGATGTTTCCAAGAAAAAGGCAGACAACTTTTGCATGTCACTTCCTTTCTCTTGGAACATAGACAAAATCAATTTTGTAAATTCTGACCCAACAAGTATGATGTCTGTAAAATTCTGGTGGTCTGTTTTATCTGTTCAGGGCTTAACTCCTGCTCCACAGCCTGGTCTTGGAGCTAGTGCCATCGTCCCTTATCCTTCATGTTCCCATGTAGGCACCAATGAACCTCTTCTCCTTCCTACACATCACGTGCCTGTGAACACCACTCCTGTCTCTTCCACCCCACTCTGTCTCTAAAGCATTCTCTACTAATCTAAACCAGTCTGCTGTTCCACAGCAGGCACACTTCTCCCTCTTCCTTCAGTGTTTGTGATTTTTTTGCCTGCCTGTCCCACCACAGGTGCCACTTCCCTCCCCTCTCTGTGGGGCGAGCAGTCTGGGGAATAGACATGGAGCATAATGTATGGTATTGTGTGGTAATTACTTGGTGCTGGGTACACAAGGGAGATTATCTTGTGCCTCAAAGGGCTGTCAGAGAATCCTAATCTTATCCTCCCCTCCTTTTTCCCCTTCCACTGCCATCTGAAGTAATGAATTGGTTATAAATACCTAATTAGCTAATTATTTGCTGGCCTACATGGAACATCTTCAATGAAGGAACTCTCTGGGTATCTGGGGGGGGGGAACCTCCATGGAGACAGGGAGAGACAACCTCATGAGGTGTGTACAGGGATAAAGGAAGTACTGTGATGCTCAGAAGAATTTCTAGATTTTCACCATCCCAGAGGAGAGCAGAGGAAAAGCCATTAACTCCATGGAGAAATGAGACTATGTTTGCCCCTACTTGTGGCTGTGAGCTAAAGAGCCAAGGGGAAAATAAAACCACAGGAATAATTAATTAGGTAATTAGAGAGTAAAAAAACTTTTTTTTTTTTTTTTTAAAATATTTGCACTAGGCAGAGATTCTGTTCTGGAGGCATTTTGGGCTGTGCCTGCTACTTGTGTGCTCCAGCCCCACTGGGGCATGAGGACTAGCCGGGGGAGGAGACTGTGGTTTTCATGACTGTCTCTTGATTATACTGTCACTGAAAAAACCCCAATTATCTATGCCAGTTTATACACTCTGAAAAGGTTAATCCCACTAGCAGGCTGGCCTTGGTCTGTCCATGCAGGTCTCACGGGCTGCAGGATGCAGTTGCTGTACTGGGATGACTTTCAGTCGGAGCCATTGGATAATGGGGCTGTTGAGCTGACATGCGCCTTTGGGACAGTTGTCACTCTGTTGTCACTTCTGCAGGGGAAGGGGAGGGGAAGTATGTCAGTCAGATAGCTTATGGCACCAAAAGTCTCATTCTCTTTTCTTCTCTGCTGCAGATGGAGGCCTAAGGTTAAGAGATCACAGCATCACAGCAGCTCTGCTGGCTGCCTGTCAGTAGAGGTTAGGACAAGAAAGGGCAATAACCATAAATCTGGCCAGGTTTGGACAGTAGTTAGTTTCTGACACTCTGCTTTGATTTTCATGGGGCTTTTGGACTTTTCTTATGCTTATCTCGTAAACTTCTTTCCTTTTCTTCTCCTTCCCTTCCTCTCTCTCTTTCTCTACGCCTGTGTCCCACACTTGCTCCCTCTGGTTCTCTTCTCCCCCTGCAGGCATGCGCATCCTTGTGAACCTGCTCCTGGACACCTTGCCCATGCTGGGGAACGTCCTTCTTCTCTGCTTCTTTGTCTTCTTCATCTTCGGCATCATTGGGGTGCAGCTGTGGGCTGGGCTGCTCCGCAACCGCTGCTTCATGGAGGAGAACTTCACAGTGTGAGTGACTGGGAGACAGCATCTCCTTCCTTCCTTCTCTGGATGCTTCTCTTTCCCTCTGCCTGCTCATGTCTTCTGCCAGGCTCTCTGTGTATCACTTAATCCAAGTATGGAGTGATAGTGTGTGGGTGTTGTCACATCTTGCAGTGGAAAGGGAGGGTGGGCAAAGACAGCTGGTATTGTTCTGTCTTCACAGCAGGTGTTTGGGCTCATTTGGATTTGATCAAGGCACAGGTTAGCATGGCTGCCCACTCCAGCCATGCCTAGTAATACAGGATGGTGCTCCTACACCCAGAAAGAACTGAAACTCACTGTCAAAATATCCTGAATCTGCTCCCTGGAGCGCTCACAGGAGTCTTACAGAAAGCCATAGCTGCCTGATGCATCCAGGAACATCTCTGACACCAAAATGGAGCTGGGGTCACTGTTTCAACAGTAGTGCGTTACCTTTGGAGGGACACTGAGAAATTTCTAGAAAACATCAGAAGTAGAATTGCATGTGGCCACTGCCATGGTGGGAGGGACAGAAGGCTGGTGGGAGAGGTGTCCCACAGCTGGGTTCGTAAGAAGTGAGGGCATCTGAAAGCAAAGAATGAATGTTTGAATGGCACAAAAAACTCATGGGGAAATATGGGGACAGTTCTGGCAAAGAGAGCCTGAAGCCACACAGGGGTCAATTACAACATTTGGGGGTTCAGGGGTGTGTCTGCAGAGCATAGCATACTCCTCCCACAGGCAGTGGGGTGGAAAAGCTCCTGCCTGCCATGAATTCTTCAATTACCCAGGTTCAGGGCACAGCTCCTCCTGTTGACTCTCTGGCTTTAGTAGATCTTAGGCTTTAAAACATTTTCTTAAAACCTTATGCTAATCCCAGGCGTGCTATCAGTGTAGACTGCTTAAAGAAAACCTAGAGCTGTAGATCGGTTTAAACTGATTAAACAATTCTGATGTTTTAGAGCATCTCAAATTGGAAAAAAAAAAGTGTGAAAATACAATGTGCAGAACAGCAGTGGAGTTTCAGAGTAGGAGCTGCTTAAAGCAGGCATTTCCTGTGTTTATTAATTCCTTGGGGAAAAACTAATGTTTAGGATGATTGTCCTTTATGTAAATCAGGAGTAGCACTTCTTTAATGAGTGTAATTACATCCATGCAGAGTTGGTGTAACTGGGAAGTGAATTGGGGCCACAGCCTTCACAATGACAAATATTAGAAAATATTTGTCTGACTGTTACTGGGGAAATCAGTTCTGAAGTTGCCCATGCACCAATGATGAGGATGAGATGCAACATACCTTTGTAGTTTAGTCCTGCTTAGTTAACAATCAGAGACTTTTTCATCAACACCTGTCTGCTTCCAATGACACAGTAAAAAGTCTGCATTTGCAAAACATGAAGGCTGTGCATTGTAGCACTGCAAGGAATACACCAGATAGAGTTTAATTTTTTTTTTTTTTTTGTATCTCCACCTTTCACTTTTCTGATATTAGCTCATCTCCAGCTAGGCAAGCATAGATGATTTTAATTATTCATGCATTTGGAAGGTGCTTGCATTATTTGGAAAAAAGACATGAACTTGTCATAAAACATTGCACCCATAATGCCAGCTGTCAAGGAGGAGTCAAAGTTAAGGTTAAGTCAATTTTATCTTTCCATTTCCGAATTTTAAAGCTTATCTGTGCAATGTTAATTATGCATGAACTGGATTTTTTTTAGAAGTACAGAAGGTTCACTACCAAATGTTATAAAACATGTCCATCAGCAGTTACATATATGAACATATTACAGTAAAGCCTGATGAACTTCCTTAATGTCATTGCATCTGATTTAGCTTTGATGTTAATGGGGAGAGTGATCAGACTGCAAAGCTCTGCATTCCAGCTTTTTTTCATCTCTATGCAAGCAGATTGTGTAATTTGGCTTTGGGTTATCTGATGGCAGGAAAAGCTCTGAAAATTGGGGGCTCACCCTAGAAATTTGCTGGTTTTCAGGAGCCCTGTCATTCCTCCCCTTCTCCTGAGTCAATAAATTTGGAAATCTCCCACGCAATGCAGTCCCTGTGTCAGAATGAGGGCTCCCAGCCCCACCAGTATCACTGATAGATAGGAAACTCTTTTTCACAGGAAATGTGACTGTGGGTTCTTTTGCAGACAAGGTGACATTGTCCTGCCCCCTTATTACCAACCAGAGGAGGATGACGAGATGCCCTTTATCTGCTCGCTCTCAGGAGACAATGGAATTATGGGCTGTCACGAAATACCCCCGCTGAAGGAGCGAGGCCATGAGTGTTGTTTGGACAAGGATGATTATTATTATTACAATTCAGTCCGGCAAGAGTTCAATATCAGTGGCATGTGCGTGAACTGGAACCAGTACTACAACGTGTGCCGCACCGGCAACGCCAACCCGCACAAGGGTGCCATCAACTTTGACAACATCGGCTATGCCTGGATTGTGATATTTCAGGTAAGTCTGAGTTAGCCTCCTTAAAAGGCTCAAGCTTATTTTTCTGTTTTTCAGACTCAGTCTTTCTGGGCTCCAGTGGTAGTTTCTGCAGGGTGTGACAGAGATGCAAAGTAGAGGGCCTTGTAACTCCCCGGGTAAGGGAGACAGCACACACACGAACGTGCCACCACTATTCAGGCTAACTTGTACCAGTTTCCTCTCCAGTCCAGACAACTGTAGTAAAAGGTTGCTTTTTTTTTTTTTTAAATTCCCAGCGCACGTTGCAGATGGGAGCTAAAATCCATGCCTTTTTTCTTTTCCTCCGGCTGTACGCGGTGTCCAGTCCAAGGGGCACAGCAACCTGCTGCAGGTTTCCCCCTGCTGTGATCCAGGGAAATGAACTATTTTAATCAAATATTCCTGCTGTGGACTAGAATGATCTCACAGGCTTTGACAGTATGCCAGTGTCACCAAGCAATACCATGCTGATTTCCCAAAATGGAAATTTGGCTTCGTTGAAATGAATTGTTGTTTCTCACCTTTCTTGGGTTGCAACCGTCCTGCCAGAATCTCCTTGTTATACACTGAGGAATGAACTCTGGAATACCCCTCCTGTTTCTCTTGTTTGTCTTTGCAGGTGATCACACTGGAAGGGTGGGTGGAGATCATGTACTATGTGATGGATGCCCATTCCTTCTACAATTTTATCTACTTCATCTTGTTGATAATCGTAAGTATAAGGTTTGATGAATGTCAGCAATGCAAGCTAAGAGCTGACAAAAACCAGGTCAACATAGATACTGGGGAAGCAAACTTCTAGAAATCTCAGAAAGCCAGCTAGTTGGTTTTCACCAGGAGTCTGAGGCAGGATCACATATATAGTTGTCAGTCAAGTTATTAGCTTTCACTCAAAAATATACTTAAGTTTGGTTTTTAAAGTTATACGTGTCCAGTGTAGAATAATGTTCTCACTGGCAGATCTTCTTGCAAAGTAAATTCCTCAAACCAGTTAGCTTAAAAACCAATTATTTCTCTGCCCTTCTACTTGGTCTCTATACAGTTTAAGCTCTTGAGTAATTTTTGAGCCACGTTGAGTGAGGAGCTTTTGGCAGCACCTGGGTTTATCAGGTTCAGAGTCTCAGATTCACATTTTGTTAGATTCAGGGTCTGTCATGCTGAATTACTTCCTCACCATGAACGAAAAGGAGCTACTGCTCCAAAAGTGTCAGCAGTCCAAAATAAGCTGGCTGTGTGAGATCCCTTGTGGATGATAGGATGGAAAAAGAGAAGTGTGTCAGCAATGAGAACTTAATAAGCAGTTTATAAGCCCTGTGGATTTATACAAATGAAGTTTGAAGGTTGGTTTTCTGCGAGGATATTCATTATCAGCACCTGGGATGAGAGCTGAGAAACGTGGTGCCATTGCCTTCCCACTCCTCAGGCTTTCCTTGTGTGAGTGTGTTTTCTTGGAGGGAATATCTTCTTTCTAACAAGGAAGGATTTTGTTTTTATGAAGGCTCTTGCACATTGCTCACCTGGGGGACCAAAGTCAAGAGTGAAATGGAAAGACATAGGATGAATTATGGGAAGTATAAAATCTGTACGTAGTAGATGCAATTTAGTTGCAGGTCACTGAGTAAGGACCTCAGTGTGTATTTCCAAGGCCTACATGCATTTGGATGGGCTGATGGATGGACCTGGCCAGGACTCTGATCTTCATCCAACACCTGTCCTATGGTGCCATGCCCTTCAAGAAATAGGATCCCTAGAAGCAGTCACCCAGTAACACAAACAGACTGACCTAGTACAGGATCTAGTTTACATTCAAGTTGGCATGCAATGACTTGAGATAAAGCAGACTTTAATCCATTTCTGTGTGAAATTCTGCAGCCTTTACATATGGAGGGTGGCCCAAAAGAAAAAAAATCTGTCGGTCTGTTCAGGTCAGACAACTTACAAAAATCTTACTCTATCCTTGGTTTCACCCTGCCTTATGGCCTTCTATTCTCACAAGGGGAAGACAAGGAGAGAAAAACAGAAATATGATGTACTGTCTGTGGGCTGAAGCATGAAACTGGACAGCAGAGGTGAAATATACCTTAAAGAATGTTGCTTTTACTTTGATGCTGGAGAGTCCCAAAGAGACAGTGCAGAGATGTGATTGCACAGGGTGGGGTAGCAGGGGGGAGTTTCCACAGGCTCTGTTCTCAAGGGCAAATTAAACATCCACTGCTTTTTGTGAGTTCAGAAAATAAAAATTTCCCATGAATTTTTTTCACCCACAATGCAGTAGATATTTAGTACCCATCTGCATTTTGACTTTGAGCAGCATGGTCAGGATACCCCAATTTGTAGAATATGCAATTAGACACAGTCTTTACTCCTTGTCCCACAGCCCCAGTCTCTCCCAGAGCCAGGAAGGACTGTGCAGGGTCAGTGTTTAACCACTGGGGCACACATTCCCAGTCTTTTGCAGGCCAGTTCCAGAAACTGCCCTTCCCCTCATATTTCAAACTACATAAATTCTGTCAGCATATTTTTGGTTTCTAAGTACCCTTCTAGTGCTGGCTCACGTCCTGTGGATTCACAGTGATTCAAACTTTGTCTTTGAATTTGCAGGCACCAAAAACCCTCAATTAAACACTCCACCTGAGATGTTACTGCAGAGTGTCACTGACATTTCTAGACACTCCCTCCTCATTTGCAGAAGCCATATAAGTTTATTTCTGTCAAACACAGGAGAACATGAATCTCAGGTTACTTTGGGGACTGCTGAGAACAAAGGAGTCATATGCTAGGTGGAATATTTTCTTTACCTTTGGTGGAGTTAGGCCAAGGAAGTATTTAGCCTTCCTGCTACCTTCTTGGCGTGTGATGCATCTTTTGGAGCACATAGCAACACCACTGTGCAAACTTGATATAATTTGGCTGCATTTCCTACACAAATCTTTATATAGAAATGATGATACCTCTAAGTCTCATGAAATATGGCCCTTCCAGCCTTTATCCTTCCCTCCTTTTCCATGTTTGGAATGCATGGCTTTCCAAGCAGGATTGTTCTGACAGTTGTACTTTAAACCCTGACTCTTTGCTTTTCCACACACATTCTAGCCTTGGCTCAGACTTACTCTTCTGGGGCTGGATCTCTGCAGCTTCTCTCTAGAGCTGTGCTTTCATCCATGACTTCTTTCCTACAGTGATATCTGCAAACACCTACATGAGGGCATTACCTGCTGCTGCTCGTATGGCAGGAAGAAGGCTCCACCACCTGGATATACTTCCAGCACAGTTAGAAACCCTGCACAGATGTGCTTCTCTGAGGGGAAGGGTGCTGACTGACCGTGGCACTCTCAGTGGCCTTGTAGAACAACCTGGGAAAAGCATTTGATGTATTCAGCTGATTCAGCCCTCACTCTTCTTCTTGTGGCCTAGAGAGAAGGTGTTGCAAGGCCTAATTGCTTGTTGTTTGGGAGTTGTGGGAGGTGTTAAAGCACAGGGCAGCATCACAAGTAGTGTTCCAGAGATGCTCAGGCAGCTGGTGACCCTCTCCCTGCCCTGCCTCACTCAGTGCCAGCTGAGGGACATAACCAGAAGGGAAAGCCTGAAGGAACATCGTGCTGCCGAGGAGAGTGCATCGGAGAAGAATTTGGATTCCCAGTAATACGCTCATCAGTTAAAATAAAACATGCAAGACATCACAGACTAGGGAAAATGTTGGGTGAAGGCAAAGGAACCTGAAAGAGGCATTATTTTAATTTTCAAGGCTGCATGCAGCAGCTGAAGGGAAAATAGGCTGAAATATGGGGGAAGGAGAGAGAAGGGTTCAGTGATGAAGGGAAACAGAATTAGAACAGCTTTGAAGGGTGCTGAGAAGGAGGAGTGGGGAGGAAAATGCCCTTTATTTTGAAATATTTTAGTGTCCTTATGTTGACTCTGTTGGAAGGAGCTTCATGTTTCAAAGGGTTACTGAGATGCTAGCAGGGACACCCCCCACTTTGGACAAAGGGCACCTGTGTCCAAGAGAAAGGGTCACCCAGAAGGGCAAGCTGGGGGACAGTAAGGACTATGAACTGAGGGAAAGGCTGCTTAGATAACAAGCTCTGAGGTACTTGCTGAAATAAACCCTTTTTCCATTCACAAGCACTGGGGTCAGGTTATCACCACCTTTGCCTGCTCTGTCTCCTTTCCTGGAAAGGCTTTACAGGAGAGGAGACGTGTGAAGACAAGGGCAGGACTGAATCCTGCTCTCTGTCAGAGCTGTTTGCTTGCAAACGAGAGACAGTGAGGTGAGACGGGGTCCTGCATGGTTCATACAGGAGAAACTGGTGCCAGGATCCCTTTAGCAGGGGTGCTCATAGGTCCAGGGGAAGCAGAAATCTTGAGCTGGTGCTTAATCTCCTCCCAGGGGCTGTCCCATGGGGTCTGTTTCAGAGCACTGCAGATGCATAGTCCTTGTTCAGAGTTTAGGCTCTGCGTTTTATCAATGCCCTATTGACACAGCTCTGCAGGGAGTGGGCACCAATCAAGGTGTCATAGCTTTTGAAAATTATTTTGAAGGTAGTTACCAGCCCTTTTATGTATGAAATTCTCATCATATTGAAGCCCAGGATTTATCCTCAATCTGTCTATTGATGGATAGATCTCCTAGTTGAAATTAATCTCTAATTTCATTATATGTAACACAGGGTGAGTTTATTTTGCCTCCAGAACTCTCAGCACAAAGAAATCCTTGCTCCATTTTATAAATAGGAAAACGAGGTTTAAAGGGAAAATGCAAGTTTTAAATTAGGCCTGGTAGACATTTGGGCTTCTGTATGGAGACTAGACAGAACTTGAGCATTTTTTTTGCTCTTTCTAAGAAACTGGGAGTGCGTTTTTTACTTTTTTTTGTGTTTGAAATGAGAAGCCTATGTAGGCCAGAGGACAAGTTAAAGAAGAGCTAATATTATATGTCTTGTATCAGAAGAATAGAAAATAAGCAAGGAAGCCTGGCTTTACCAGACTACTCAGCGTCCTTCTAAAAGTTGTTTGACTTTGTAAAATCCTTTTTGATTTCAAAAGCTCATTCATTTCAGGAAAGCCCCACCTCCCTCTATGGAGAATTAAGGTGCAAATGGTAGAAATCAATAGTATGCCCCGAGTATACTGGTATGTCATTAAAATGACCTGAGAATACTGACATTTTTTCCAAGATGTGAAGACTATAAGTGGCAGTGTATGATTTTTCCAGTGGTAAATTAATAAGCAGAGGAGAAATCAACCAAACTGGTTCTCTGTCTCCTACCTTCTAGTTAACATAGAAGAGGGGGAAGAAAAGCCCAGTTTTCATCAAACCCTTTGTATAACTTATATGTGTATAACCCTTTGTAACTTATAAGTGATTTGCTAAGGGTCCCAAAACCTGCCAAAATTTGGACCTACTTCCTGAATTTCAATGCATAGCTTTAAGTTCTGCATGGAAATTATGTTGAGTGAGCTCTCAAAACCAAGCTCATGCACTCCTGGCTATCTCTGAAACCTCTTCTCCATATACAAACTGATTCCCACTCCTCTGCCTGCCTCCAGTCACTTTCCCCTCCTCTCTCCTCTTACATCCCTGCTGCCACATGTACTTCTTCATGCTGACACTGGTCCCTTCTTCTCCTTTGCTGCTAGGTGGGCTCCTTCTTCATGATCAACCTGTGCCTGGTGGTGATCGCCACGCAGTTCTCGGAGACCAAGCAGCGGGAGCACCAGCTGATGCAGGAGCAAAGGGCCCGGTACCTCTCCTCCAG
Organism: Dicaeum eximium; assembly: GCA_013396995.1. Lineage (NCBI taxonomy): Eukaryota > Metazoa > Chordata > Aves > Passeriformes > Dicaeidae > Dicaeum > Dicaeum eximium. The sequence continues at coordinate 723,144 of VWZP01009871.1, read as the reverse complement.
CACCGTTGCCAGCTACATGGAGCCGGGGGACTGCTACGAGGAGATCTTCCAGTACGTCTGCCACATCCTGCGCAAGGCCAAGCGCCGCACCCTGGGGCTGTACAACAGCGTGCAGAGCTGGCGCCACGGCCACGCGCAGGAGCCCGGCGGCGCCAAGCCCGGCGCGAACAGGAAAAGGCACAGGCACCACAGTAAGGATTGCGTGGGGAAAGCTGGAAATGCCGGTGGAGGAAATGTGAGAGTAACTGGGAGCGTCTCCATGTGCCAGCTTTCCAAAGGACCTGTGCCTACAAGGCACAGAATTAGAGTTAATTGAGTGTGGCACCATGGCCAGCACACCAGGCCAGCAAGGTGGGGGTGACCAGCAAGAATGGGAATGAAACAGGGCTGGCCAGCAGGGAACATGGATAATCCAGATCTGAAATCCAGAGACCATAAAGAGATAAAGACACTGAGGCTTGTAAAGGGCTCCATGTCTGGTACAGCCAGGTGTTGATAGTAATTTGAGAGAGAGAAGAATTAGGGGATATAACAAAGTGGGGCAAAGGATTGGACCTGGTGGCACAGCAGGTCCTCCAGAGCTCTCCTCCCAAAGGGAGTTGCTTCCAAACCTCAAGAGAGGGGCAAAGAGAGTTGAATTGCAATAAGGTGGTGCCTGAACCTAAGGAGTGATGCTGAAGAAGTCTGGTTGATATGCAAGGACGATGGAGACAATTTCTCTTGACGGCAGCATATGCTGTTGCGTAAAATTAGACGTGAGATATCATTTAAATTGGGTTCCTGGCTGGAAAAGTCACTGTAAAAATGGTTTTATAGAGTTAGTATTAACTGCCTGCTGATGCCTTTCCTAAGTTATGCTCCCATTAAAAAGTAAAAAGGCAGATTTTCCTTCAGCGTGTCTTGCATACTCAAACTTTCATTTTCTTTACTTGCTGGCAGAAAAGTTTCTGCCGACTTCATGCACTGTGTTAATGAATTAATTGCTTCATTTCCCCCAGTGTCCATTTGATCTTCCAGGCCGAAATGGAGGATCAAGGAACACAAATTTAGATTTTTCTGATTCATAGTGCACACTGTCAGGAGGAAGTGTTCCTGTCTTACCTCTTCTGGCTTCTTGAGATGCTTTGCTAATGTAGTTTCTCTAATTTAGAGAGTTCAGTTCAGCCCGGGGGTTCTCAGACCCCACTTGTAGCAGTTCAGGCCAAAAGCAGCTCTCATGGCTATTTTTCCTCTCAGGTCCCACTTAACACAAGCTAATCTCAAGCTATGATTTTTGCATGAGACAAAGCAGTTCTTTCTCTGATGGACATGAACCCTATTCAGCCTAATCACAGGCAAGCTGAACAGTACCGTGTGTTTTGGAGACATGGCCTGTCAGCATAGACCCCCCAGTGGCAACAGCTCCCATTGCTGCCCTTGGGATGATATGTCAGTGTTTAATCATCCTCACAGCTAAACAGCCCAGTTACCCTGCCTAAATACCCAGAAGCCAAACAGGTGTCTACTTTGAATGTCTTTTTCATATCCTTCCCCTTTAAGCAGCACCATTTCTCTTTCCAGGGCTTTGCCAGCAGCACAACTCTCTTGGCTGCCCTCCTCAGGGCTTAGCCCAGCCCATCGCTGTGACAGCAACCTCTGATCTCACCAACTGCCCCCGATGCCACAGGGCAGAGCATGGAGCATCCAGAAGGCTCTCGGTCCTGGATAGCGCTGGCTCAGACCAGGAGGATGGAGGAGCCAGTGAAGGCGAGGGGGAGGGCAGCCAAGAGGACCAGGGGCAGGAGAAGGAGGAGGAGCTGGAAGAAGGAGGACGGCTGAAGCTCTGCAGTGACATGTGGCGAGAAGTGAGGGTCAAGCTTCGAGTGATTGTGGACAGCAAGTATTTCAACCGTGGGATCATGATTGCGATCCTAGTGAACACCATCAGCATGGGCATTGAGCACCACGAACAGGTAAAGCACCTCAGGGCACAGGTTGGGCAGCGTGGGCTGCTGACTCCTGCTGGGGGTTATGGCCTTGCTAAGCAGCTGATGCAACTTGGTGGAGGCAGAGACTGAGCAATTTGGACCTCAGACAGCAGCACAGATGGTCCCAGCATGACTTTGGAGAAAGCCTCAGGATCTTGCAGGGTCTTTTACTTCCTTATACCTGTACTTAATCCCTTTTTCTCTCCCTCTCTCTCCATGTGTTTTCCTCTCACCTCTTTTTAATGCCTCTCTTTTCCTTCTCCCTGGTCATTCATCCCACTGTTTTTCTTTTTCCTGTCTCCACGTTGTCTCTGCTTCTCTCTCTGTCATCCTCATCTCTTCCATCTTCCTCATCTCTCCCACTCGTTTCTCTCTTCATTAGCTTACTGAATCCTTAGTCTATGTGGTTAATTTAATGTGCCCTCTGGGGATGTCACAGGCACTTCACCAGCATCTCAATTCAAATCCATCAGCTTGCTAGCCTTCCCAACTTAATTAAGAGATATCTGAGCACATTCTATCTATACAAGAAGACTAGGAAAGGCACCACCTCCAGTCTCCAGTAATTTTGGAGGTTCAGGCTGCTTGAGCCTTTCCTTTGCCCTGACAGTAAGAAGTGGTAGATAGGTCAGACAGACACAGCACGAGTGGGCACAGGCTTGACTTTCAGGCCAGTAGTTTGCAGGCAGCACTGGGTCAGCTGTACACGTTATCCTAATGACCGACTTGTGAGATGGAGAGGAATTGTGTGCCCTTATTTTATAGCTGGGAGACAGAGACTGTGTCTACACTGGGATGTGCAGTGCCAACATCAGAGGGGGTTAAGCATGCCCATGACCTTGCATCTGCATTGCTGTTGGTAGCTCTGCTGCATTTTGCATTGAATAGTGCATGCTGTACATCCACATCTCAGATCTATGCTGCCAGTCTGAATGTGACCAAGATTCACTCCATGTGTCGGCCCAGATCACAAAATAAGAGATTGCTGCACTACGGAGATGCTGACTGAACTGAAGCTCTGGAGCCAAGGTGAAGTCTGGTCCTGAGCACAGCAAAGAGGCAGGCAGTGAGTCCAGTTCAAGCAAGGCGCTCAGATTTGTCCTGTGCTGTATCAGGATGAAGATACCTTGAGACCCAGAGTACCTTAAATTCCCTGTTTGAGGCAACACAGTATCTGAGCCAGTATTTGAAGCCTCAGATATCTGGATCCCACCCACGTATCAAGCTTTAAACCAATTTTCAAAGCCCAGCTAGTTTCTGATACAAGGCTGTGACACCTTAATTTGATCCCAAAATTCAAAACCGCACTGGCTGCTTCAGTAGCAGAAAAATACTGTCAGGAGCGCAGAAAAAAGGAGAATGAAGAAGATGCTGGAGGGGTTGACTCATGGAAATAGATAAAAAAGAGCAAAGTATTTATCACGTAGCAGAAAGATGACTAAGGGCTGGAGCCCAGGACAATTTGAAAACTGCCCACTGGTATTCTAAAGATGTGATCACCAAGCAGGGACAGCCATTGTTCATCCTGGTTTAATGGACACAGCATGAATAATAGTTTGACAGAAGAATACTTGAGCTGGAGGTAGAGAATTCACTCTCATGTTCTGGCTATTGTATGTGCAGATTTAAGCCCTTCTAGGATGCCTCTGCTGTGTTTGTGCAGTCTGCAGCAGAATAGGATCTGTCTCTGCAGCCTTGGGGTTTCTAGTAGCAGGTTCTTAATGATAGTCCTTAAAATTGTACTATTACTTTTTATCCATAAGTAATTGGGAAAAGCTTATGACCCTGCATGCTGTTTCCACCAGAAGAGCTGTCAGCCAAACTGATCCTAACTGAAAAATGTGGTGCAGCCTGTTTATTCAAAATGTGTACTGAATTCTGTTATCCTGGCACGAGAAGACTAAAAGATATTCAGACCATACCATGAATTTTGGGTTCTTTGCAGTCAGCAGTTAACTCAGAAGCACACAGACATCTGTACCTCCCTTTGGTCTCCTTAAGTTTTTCTCAAACCGTGCCATCAGTACATCTTAGGCTGGTGCTTCATTGCCTACTTATTTCTCCTTTCTTTTTCCTGTTGTCTTTTCTCCCAAAAGCATAAATTTTCACAGAACGAAACCCAGCAAAGCCCCTCTGCCCACCAGGACCTGTGATTTGCAGGGTGAAGCCATCCTGTGACTGAAGAAGCTTCTGTTGCTTCAGCTACTTCATCTGTGGATGTATTCTGACCCAGAGCTAATGCCTATGGAGACCTCTTGAGCCTTTATTTTCTGGTACATGGGGTGTCACAAGCCCAGCCACTCTCTGGGGACATCCCTGACTGGACAGCTCATGGCATGTGTGTCAGTACCTTGCCATTCCACCTTTTCATGGGCTGTTCACCAGCAAGATGAGCAAAGCACCCACAACCATCAGGTTAAGGGCTGAGGCACAAGTTTCAGGCTTACAAACAGGAACCCAAGGGACAGAGCACACGCATGAGTGTTGCCTGGTCCTGACCAACAGACAGAAAGACATGAATCTAAACTGTTTGTTATAATTCAGGGGTTTAATATTCACAGTGGTTTTCTTCCAGGAGACTTAACCTCAACAACTCAAATAACTTTACTCATGTCCAAATCATCTTGGAATTTGGCTTCATTTAGCTTATTCATCCAGTTCTTCATCCTGTCCTGATTGTGTGGCCAAGGCAATTTCCATCTGCATATATATTTCTTGTAAGGGAAATCAACTCATTTTAGGAGAAACTGCATTTCTCTGAGTAATTTTAAATCCATGATCTTATAACAAGATATTATTTGTAAATAGCTACGTTTATTCAAATCCATCAGTGTGCAATATACCATGTAATATTTTCCGTATTAGGCCTTCAGATATTGCTGAGACACTGCATAAGCCAAACCCCATCATTTCAAGCTTTGTCCTGCTTGAAATAGTTTTAGCAGTTCTTCAGATCTGCCTGTATTTGGAAATGTCTATTTTTAAAATCCAGTGTAGGAAATATTAGATTTCTGTGGCTGTCCAGAAGAATCCTTTTAAGAGGCTTACATTTTTCTTAATATTCACAGTGGGTCTGGTGCTGCTGACTTTTCTCCATTATCTAGGATGAGAATGAAAATCTTGTCCCAGCTGAATATCCCAGTCTGCCTTTCTCATCATATATTTCTTGAATGGCCTGTTGGACTCAAGCCTCTCTGCCATTAGCAGCCATTTTAGACAAGTGCTGAGTGACTTGGTTTATCTTCTCCAGTATCTACTTACAGTTTTCCTTCCTACATCAGATCAGTACTTTATGAGGTCTCTCTGTGTGGATTAGATGATGATCCCTTGTTTCCTAAGGAGATCCATCCTGTGCATCAGTACCTTCATATCCTTTAGCCTGTGTGATTTCACTTTATACCAGCACTTATTGCATTCACAAGTTCATAATTTTACAGTTACTGCTTCTCTTTTTGTTATTTGCTCCTTGTCAGAAACATTCAGCAAATGCCCAAGCCAGCTCATCATACTGACATTTAGTGAGGATGGAACAGTCTCCCTGGAGTGGTAGATAAAACCATGCTACTCCAGCCTTGTAGAACCAGAGTATAACAATCCTGCATTGCTTATGGAGTGGTGATTAAACTTATGTGAAAGTTGTTATGTTCCATAGCTGATTTCTATGTCTCTTCTAATTACTGCCAAGTGACTTTGAAATTGTGAGTAAAAATAGACAGGCTGGAGAGACCTCTTTCTGGAATATTTCTTTTTCATGTTCTCATCACAGAGGTGGTGATGTGTAGGTTTGGTAGGGCTGGTCTGCATAGGTCACATCAATTACTCCTCAGTTTCTAGACAGTTGCAAATTTACTCCTGATTAGGAGAAACTTTTCCTCCCAGGGCTTTGTGGTGATCTGTATCTTCTTAGCCTCTCCAGTGATGCAGGAGTTTCTGTCTTCTGCCAGATAATGGACTAATTATATTTTCAGTCAAATCTGGCAAAAGAGCTCCAAAGTTAGTAAGAAATTAAAAGGGAGAAAAAAGCTGAGCTGCTGCCCTCTATTGCCCCAGTTCTAGTTTCTGATCACGGGACAGGAGTTCTGAAGTAAATCTGAATCGTATACTTTACTCTTAATATTTGATATACATTGTTAGAGATGGAGGACTTCATTCCACAAAGATGTGAATTAGATAATTTCATGGATTAGGAAAATTATCTATACACAGGATAGATTAAGCAGTCTGGTTGAAACACTGGCTCTGGGCATGCCTTGCCCCCTGGATCTTTGCCCCTTCAAGCCACCCTCCTTACCCCAGTACTCAGCTCCCATAATTATGTTCAAGTTTCACTTCTAGTGTGATGGATAAATCAGTCTGTCCTGTCTTGGCAATGTGAGCAGACTGCTTGTGGGGAGATTTCTGGTGTTCCTTTCTTTTTCCTGGGCTAAAGTAGCCTGGAGTTCAATTCTTCAATTTACAGTTTCTAGGTAAACCTGGGAGGAAGAAGGGTTTAGATATGGAATGACTGAATGCTGTCTGTGTGAGCCTGGGGGAACCTCACAATTGCAAGGTGACACATCCACTGTGTTGGAGAGCCTGTGCACTGGTGGGAAGAAAAAAAAGGAGAGAACCTGTTTTCCTCTGTTTGCTTGTCCTCTTCATCAAGTTCACACTTCCTTGGCCAGAGAAGGGTCCCCTGCACCAGCCGTGTCCCAGACAGCCACCTTGTCAAGTGTCACTCACAGCCACACCGCCCTAGGAACAAGGACATCGCCACACAGGACACAACCCCTGGTGAACCCCACCCTGCAGCCTTGGCCCCCACTGATGGCTCTTTGCACTGTCAAATTAGCTGTATATCCAGAAACAGCTGCAATGTTGGATCTGCCTTAGTGCCTCTCCATCTGGCTCCTCTTTATCACCTCTTTTTTCCTGAGTTCATTTATTTTGTGACGCTCTTCCGTTCCCAGCATTTACTTCTTTGCTACACAATTTAAAACAACTCTTTCGTTCTCTACTTCTTGTGGGTGCTAGTGATTTTAATTTTTTTCCAGCTTTGTTTTTTTATTTCTCTTTTTCTGCTTTTATCTCTGCCTATTCCTTCTGTCTGTCTTTCTCTGCCCAGACTTTCCTGTCCCTCTGTCTAGGAAGGATGCTTTGCTGGGGCTGATTGATGGTCCATTAGAAACAGATGAACAGGTGAGGATTGACTAGAGAAACAGATGTCAAGGAGGGAAGGAGAGACAGAGGAACAGGTGACCTTTTCCACAAGCAAGATGCAAGCATGGTTTTTCAAACATCGGTTTCCCCCTACAAGAGCACAAGCAAATGTATGGAAAGCAAAGAGGAGGATAAGGCACCATCATAGCCTGTCACTTTTTGTCTTGCTTATTTTCACTGACATAATGGTTTGATTCAGACTGAAATTGGCATCTCAGTTTAACATATAGACCTCATGTTCTTAGCTACTGTTGTTACTCCCGGGTCTCGGTGAAGTGATCTTCATCTTTCCCTTCCCAAATACACTTGCTCATTCCTTCTCTCTCTTCTCTTATCTCCATTCCTTCCTCCATCATTTTCAGGGTGGTTTTGCTTTTCGGATGTAACTATGGATGGAAATCGATTCATCTCCACTTTTTTTACTTTTAAAGACATGAACTATTTTAATAAAAAGCTGCAATGAGGAGTGCAAGATATTAACAAAGGGCATGGGAAGCAAGAGATGGGAGGAGCAGTTTCCAGTTCATTTGTTCACCTGGAAGGATTTTGGCCCCTGGGGGCCTCAGAGCAGGGGTGAAAGCAGACACCAGCTTCAGGCAGAGAGCCAGAACCAGAAGTGTATTCCTCCCTCACTTCCCTTTCCATCAGCTGTAAAAGTAACAGGCATGGCCAATGCAAAGGCCACCCTTCAGCAAAACAGCAATTTTGCAGACCACGGGGAGAGACTATGACTTCCCTTCCTCGTGAGCACTAATATTGATTTAATACTAGAAATATTGGCTCTGACCTGCAGGGACTCACTTTTTGCACAGCGCCAGGAATGTCTGTCCTCTCTTGCTCTCTGCAACAGGCATTTGCAGTTTTCTTGTTCCCATCTGTTTTATGTGATGCTTAAAAGAGTGGCTTGGTGGCCAGGCATAGCTCAGACCAGTGCAAAGGAAGATGCACCCCCTTTATTTTTCAACAGTCATCTTGTGTCATTCTTGGATTTTTCACCTTGTGCACTTGCCTTTCTCCTCTTCCTGTCCATTTCTCTGTATTCTTCACCCTGTCCTTCTCTCCCTGTCTCTTACAGGTGGGTTTTAGCAGTGTGGTCCTCCTTGCTGTTGTCTTGTCTAGTTTGATATTTTCTTGGGTAATTATTGAGACCACTCAGAGGATAGAGGCATAAGACTGATGGAGCAAGACCAGGAAACTAATGCATACCAAGGGTTTGGTGGGGAAAGGGGGAGAGAAAAATGGGGACATGAAAAAATAGAGGGGAAAGGGGCAGATTGGTGCAGTGATGTTTAGAGGAAGATGGGGAACTGTGTTCCTGTCATTTAAATGTTGTCAAAATCTCAGAAAAAAAAAAAAAAAAAAAAGAAGTGCCAGCTACCTGTGGAAATCTCAGGGGAAGAAATTTTTGAAGAAAGAGGTTGACTGCAAATCAACCAATTTTACTCTCCTTCAAGAAATACTCAAGTTCTTTGCCCAAAATAAAGCAGCCTTTAGCCAGGGGAACGGGATATGGGGTGGATGTAGGAGGAATGGCTGTGAGGCTCCTGGTCACCTCTAGTAAAATAAATTGTTAGGGATATAATCTATGATAAAGGTAGCAAATCTGCAAAGGAATTGGAGTGCAAATGTTGCTATCCAGCTCCACTCTGGTCTCACCCATGGACATTTGCAACTCCCTACAAACCCTGTACCCTGGGAAGAGTAACACTTCATTTCCCATAATTTCAGAGCTCTTTCAGTTCTGACTCTCTGAATTTGCATTCTCTCCAGCCAGAGGAACTGACCAACATCTTGGAGATCAGCAATGTTGTCTTCACAAGCATGTTTGCCCTGGAGATGATCCTGAAACTTGCTGCTTTTGGTCTCTTTGATTACCTTCGCAACCCCTACAACATCTTTGACAGTATCATCGTCATCATCAGGTGACAAGGGCCCTGGGGATCAGCTGAAATACACATAGAAAAGAGTACCACAGAGCTTGCACACTTTTCCAAAAAGGATTTAGCCCCTACAGGGAGAGGAGCTGGGCTGATGCACAAGACCAAGGACTGGGAGACCAAGATGTCTTTTCCCAGTACTTGGCATTGGTGCTCTGCAAGCCACACAGCATTTCTGTCCATCAGCTCTCTCTTCTCTTGAGTGGAGGCAGTTGCAACTGCCCTGCTAAGTTCACAACAAATATTAGCTGTGAAATATTTTGAAAATGCACAAATTGAAGATGTTACAAAGGTTTAAAGTGTGATAGAAGAACTTGTCTTGCTGGAATTTAATGCTGCAAGACTTTCTTCATTCCTGCAACATGTACTGCCACATTCATGTTCTTAAGGCATAAATGCAGCTTTCAACATACAAGGATAAGCCAGTAGTTCATACTTCTGTCCTGCTCAGACAGATCTTCTCTCTCACCCCTTTGTACTGCCAATGCCAAGGTGAAGACTTAGCATTGTTATTCCTTGTTTTCTTCTGTTTCTTCACTTGTGTTTTGTTTTGTCCCTCGTGCTTCCTGTGCCTCTGGACCACAGCATCTGGGAGATCATAGGCCAGGCGGACGGCGGCCTCTCTGTGCTGAGGACGTTCCGGCTGCTCCGCGTGCTGAAGCTGGTGCGCTTCATGCCGGCGCTGCGCCGCCAGCTTGTGGTGCTGATGAAGACTATGGACAACGTAGCCACCTTCTGCATGCTCCTCATGCTCTTCATCTTCATCTTCAGGTGAGCAGGCAGTCAGCTCACAGTGTTCTGGAGTGGCACTGTGTGGCTCGTGAGGACAGCAGCTTCGGAGCATGACTGCATAACTCATCTTGCCCGTTGCTCCAGGCCAAGGCAGCACTGACAAACACTTATTTTTTCATAAGGGCTGAATTTGCTCCTGCCTTAAATTGGATTCAGCAGCTGAGGATTTTGGCTTGGATGGGGTGGTGAAATACTGCCAGCAAATGCAGACATTGAGCATAATGTCCCACTGCAGGATAGGTGAACTCTCCTGCTAATCAGCACTAGCTACAGGAATGGTTCAGCCTGGAGGCTGACTCTGGTAGAAGAGCTGCAGGAAGCAACCAAGAAAACTTGTCTGTGCATGTCATGGATGCCCTGATAGCAAGATGAAGACATATGACAGCAAAAAGGACAATAGAGAGTACAGATCTGACTGACAAATTGGAGGGAATATATAAGCTCTGAGCCTGTACAGAGGGAAAGCAAATTTTTTGGTGATCTACAGGGCTGCAATATGTAGTTCCTTCTTCACAGATAGCTCCCAGTAGTCTGACTGTGTTGCTGTACCCCTTGCTGTTGTGACGTTGCATTAGAGTTTTCAGGAGAAGGGAATGACTCTGATGAGTTCTTTGTGGTGGCAGAGATATTTATATTTGACATCATCTTGTTCCAAAGCATCCTGGGAATGCACATCTTTGGTTGCAAGTTCAGCCTCAGAACAGACACAGGAGATACAGTTCCTGACCGGAAGAATTTTGACTCCCTGCTGTGGGCCATCGTCACCGTCTTCCAGGTGAGCCCACTTTGCTCTCTATGGGTGGGGAGGGCAAAGTGAAGAGGATCAGGAGATGCTTTTTCCTCACTGAGGAGCACTGCACTGACTCCTGACAGGACAAAAGGTTATGGAGGAGGAACAATTGCATATTGGAACCAAAGGACTGGTGTGTATCTCAAACAGGAAACCTTCTTCCTTCCTAGGAGACGTGTGCAAAGGTCACTCCTGTTGTGGCAACTCCCAGGTTTAACACTCTCACCTCAGCACATGACTGTCCTAATGGTTGTTCTTGTTTCTTCTTGCTCAGCTAAGGTTTTTGGTGCAGTGCCACAAGTGGACAGTGACAGTGGGTGTGTGCTAATGGGGAAGTTCAGAGGCCTGGTCTGGTCCTGATGTGTATTCTTGGACTGTCCTTTTCTGGGAATATGCTTCATGTTCTTCCTTCATGTTTATCTGACTTTCTTGTCTCTCTTGCAGATCCTAACCCAGGAGGACTGGAATGTTGTACTCTATAATGGCATGGCCTCCACCTCACCTTGGGCTTCCCTCTACTTTGTGGCTCTCATGACATTTGGCAATTATGTACTCTTCAATCTTCTGGTGGCCATTCTTGTGGAGGGATTCCAGGCTGAGGTGAGCTGCCACCAAGGGTTCATCAGGAGGAGGAGTAGAGGTGCTAAAAAGAGATCCTTTGTGACACTTTGAGGATACTGGACTGGAGGACTTACAAAGTATCACCTCTCTTTAATTTCACTCATTAAATTTCCCTTATTAGGGTAGTATTCAATTAAGCAAAAGAAAAAAACCCAGTGTTAATCCTTGCAAGGAAAGAAGCTCTCTGGAAGGGGATTGACTATTTCTGTTCTGTGTAACACAACAGAGCCTACCTTAGGGTGAGCCCTTTACCCATCCAAAAGCAGCAGTGCAGTCTGTCAGCCATCCCGAATCACAGAAGACTCTTTCCAGTGATCACACTGGGTGCCTGACAGCCAGGGACAATTTTGCAGTTGTTCCAGAAATAAAAGACAAAAACAAACAGTCTTTTGTGTTTGAGTCTCTAACTTCTAAATTCGTGTGTTCCAGGGTGATGCCAACCGGTCATACTCAGATGAAGATCAGAGTTCTTCAAACATGGAGGAGTTTGATCAATTCCAAGAGGTCCAGGAAGGCTCAGGTACAATAGCTCAAATAGTCTCATTTGCTTGTGTCCTACTGCTGCCTAATGAGAAATCTAAAAGCAGATTCTGCAGAAAATTTACTCCCACTTCTGACAACTTGCCTGGTTTTATTTTGAACTTTATGCCAGTTTGTGGTGTTATTTGTAGAGAAAAATAGAGACATGTTGGCATCCTGAGAAATGCAGTAGCTAAGTGAAACAGTTCTTGAATGACCTCCAGAACAGCAACTGGAAGTGAGAAGTGAGGCTGTCTCTGGTTATCTTCAGGGTCACTATTTCAGGAACACTTTATCCACATCTGAAACCCACATTTGGAGAGGTTTACCAAGATGGTAAAAAGGACTCAGGCAAGTCTGGAAGCCTTGCCTCATAGTGAGAGACTAATGAAGCTTAGAGAAATCAGGAAAGTTACTTGATCACTCTCTCTGTAGTTGTAGACGAGAAGGAGGGAGCTGTGGTGGTAGATAGCTCTTTAATTGAGCAGAAAAAAGCATAATGAGATTGTAAAGGTCGGAAACTCAAGCTAGACGAATTCAGGCTGAAAAAGGCCGTATATTTTCAAGGAGAGATAATTAACAGTGGGAACAACCTGATTACAAACCACCTGGTAAGGTCTCTATCCCTCAGAGACTGAAAGTCTTTCTACAAGAGGTATTATACTTCAAACAGGACTTGGTGGCAGGGAGCAGCAAGAGTAGCTTGCTCTGCAGTGGATGATGAGCCAGGAGTCAAAGGGGACAGAGAGCCAGGCAGGAGGGCAGGAGCCACACTGCACACTCTTGCACAAGGTGAGCAGAGCAGGTCCTCTGACACTAGTAAAGGTCTGCCAATGGTTCCGTAATTACCAGGTGTAAAAACCAGCACACCAGGCAAGCCCACAGTGGTGAGGAAGGTCTAAGGTCAAGCCAGGAAGTCCAGTCAGCAAGACAAGATCAGGATAAGCAAGGTGTAAGGACAGGCACAAGCATACTCACAGCACAAGTCAGACAAGCATCACGGGCACATTTCTGAACATAACTGCAGCTCCCACAGCAGGAAGGAGTGGCTCCAGTTTTTGGCTCACAGTTTTTTCCTGCAACTTAGTTCTTTTCAAAGCAGTCCTATCCTGAGTTACATGGCTGCACCATATCAGAGTTTATGCTGAATGCAGGCAGTCAAACCCCTGAGATGGCAGAGGAGGAAGAGGTTACAGAGGTGTCAGTGGACTCATGGCTGTCTGTCATGCAGACGTGGATAGGTGACCTTCATTATGCAATAAGTCAAACAAAAATGATTGCTCCAGTCCTTTCAGGCATTAAAATTCAATACCCTGTCCCTTCCATGCATCTCAAAAAGTTCTGATGGTCATCTACAGGACTTAAGATTTCCCTCAGAAGTGTTCTGGGTCTTAAGGGTCAAGGATCAGTCATTTGAAGAAGGGCAGTGTAGTAGGATAGACTGGGATGCAGTTTTTGTATGCAGTATGATTGCAGGAATTTTAAGGTGACCTCAGTACATGGATGGCTGTGGCTATCCCTACATCTTAGTCTCTTGCCCAGTGCTTCAGCCTAACTGCTTTAAGTAGCCAATCTGACAGCTGGTGGAATTTGTTCAGACCTGAGGATGCTGGTGTCTGCTCTTGGCACGCTCTTGTCCCCCTGTTTGCCTTCATGTTTTACCTGTCAGTCTGAGCCTGCTTGGCCACCACTCTGCTCATCTCTCTGTCCCCAAGAAGAGATGTGGTAGGTTTTGGAGGCTGAGGAAATTACTTTAAAGCCCCCCCCCAGCTTGCACTGCCTTTGTCACCACACCCTGAATCAGAGAGCTGGATGTTGATTGGTGCTAAAGGGCTAACAATCTGTTAGCTGCTGTTAACATGCTAAACTGCTTAGGCATCAGAACAGTCACTGCATAGTGAGGAACCCACCTTCTTCTTCCCTCATTCTTCTTTCTGCATCTTTCAACTTAGATCCCAAGCTCTGTGCAATTCCTGTGACACCTAATGGGCACTTGGACCCATCCTTGCCCTCTTCCAACCCACTGGTGGCTTCTGGGGGTGTCACCAACTCTTCACACAACTCACTGCAGCTTGACCAGATCCGTGTTGCTGTTGGCTCCCGGAAGAGCAGTGTGATGTCCCTGGGGAGAATGAATTATGACCAGCGGTCCTTGGTGAGTGAGGCAGTATAAATGTGTGTCATACCCTTCTTTTGAAGGCCAAGCACTTTGCTGGCTTTCTGCCATCATCTGGGGATTTCTGGGAAGGATTGCCCTGCTGCTGTAGGCTTTTAACACGACTGTCTTTAAACTCCTACTTCTATCAGCCTCCTTTTAGACTCCAGATCAGTTCACATTCTTTTTCTAAATTTCCAGATTTTTGAAGTCTATTTCCAGGTTAGTTATCTGTATTCCTTTGAGTGTGGGAGAGGGAGAACACAAAGAAGACAATCTCCCTCTTACAGCAGAACATGTTTTTGCTCCTTGCCTTTTCCTTGTATTCCTAGAGTAAAGGACACAAAATGATGTTAAGACATGATGCCAGAACCACCAAGTCCCATTACAGATGAGATTGTATGAGAGCTTTTGTAGCAGTGGAAATCTTGTCTTTGAGCTCCCCATAGCACTTCCCCAAGCACTGCATGTTGTCTAACCAGTCCATCTCAGACCTGTCTGCCCTGTAACATCAGCTTCTGTGCTTTCTACCCACTGGCATACACAGCTCTGGGGAGTGCCTTGGTGCTTTAAGGGTTCATGCCCCTGTTATTTCCAAACAGGGAGTTCTAGCAGCCATGTGATATGTGATACCTTGCTGATGTGGTTGGACTAGACTGTAACCAACTGTTTGTATTATTTCTCCCTTTTACTAAGATGGACTCAAAGATGGTGTGTCAGATGATCCATCACCCTGTACTTTGTGTTATCCTTAACCCCAGAGCAGTGTAAAAAACTGCCAATCAGATTTTTTGAGAGCTTTACTCTTTCTCTGTGCTGGTGTAAGTAACAGTATCAGGCACCTGGCCTTTGGATTTATTACTTACCTTCCCTGAAAGTGCTTTGCACACAGATGGTGCTATAAAGTAATCACAGTCAACATCACTGCTAACTCATTATCAATTTATTGTCAGATTTACTGAGACTGCTGCTGAATTCCCACCATGCAACTTGCTCAACGTATGATAAATGGCAGCCTTCTGGCTCAGGGGCTCAGGGGGAAGTCTGGGATCTGAGAGAGGATCACATGTGCCCTCCTTGTGCCCAGAGTCACCGAGTCCCCATCCCACTCTCTTACAGTCCAGCTCCCGCAGTTCCCACTACGGTGCCTGGAGCCGCAGCGGAGCCTGGGGAAGCCGCCGCTCCAGCTGGAACAGCCTGGCCCGGGGCCACAGCCTGAAACACAAACCTCCCTCAGCTGAGCATGAGTCCCTCCTGTCTGGGGAAGCGCACAAGGCGGCAGATAGGGAGCCGGATGGGACAGCAAGGGCGTTTCATCACCGCCGGACACTCTCTCTGGATAACAAAGGCTCCTGTGACCTGCTGGAGTTGGCTTCGGTCCCTTCTGGCCACAGAGTGACCCACAGGCTGGGAGCACCGCCTGGGGCCAGTGAGCATCAGGACTGCAATGGCAAAATGCCCAGTATTGTCAAGGAGATCTTCCCAAAGATGAACAACCACAAAGAACGGGGAGAGGATGATGAAGAAATAGATTATGTGAGTACTTGGTGGAGGAGCCTGGGGTTACATCACAGTGCTCTGCCCAAAATCCATCCTCAGATTTCAGTCTTCTTGCATGTGGGTGGGAAAGCTTGCAAAGGTTTCAAGCTTGCAAACTCTAGGAAAGCTGGAGGACAGCACTGAATGCAGATAGGGTTTTCTAGGCACACACAAGCTTGCACCACATTGTCAGGCTGCCTGCAAGGCAGGTGGATGGTGGGAGGAAGGCAGATGTGAGGCATACATGTGGTCATTCAGGGGCTATTATTTCAGAGCAGTGCAGCCAGTGATTTCTATGAGATAGGAGAGGTCAGGCTGTGCAACAGTGAGAGTTTTGAGTGGGGAACATCAGCAGACCATAGCAGGAAGCACAGGCACCACAGGCAAGGCAAATGGGCTTTGTGGTATCAGCCTGGGGGACAGCAATCTGTGAGCAGATCAGAGGGTGGAAAAAGTGGAGTGAGGGTCAGTAGAAAATTGAACAGACATAAATATCTGTGTGAAAGTCTCAGCCCAAGTGCCAACAGAAAGCCTTCTTGTCCTGGCTTCTCATTTAGCTGAGGTAGGCCCTCGTGTAACACAGTCCCTCCAACACCTTTAAGAAGGCATCATTGGACAGCATCCTACTCTAGAAGGGACACCAACAGTTTTATTTTTCATGATCTGAGGAGGAAACCAGATGCCAAGAGGTAAACAAGCCCTGGCAAAGCAGCTTCTACCTTCTTTTCTATGACTTGTTGCCCTTGAGTTGATTTTCTCCATCAGGGGATTAAAGAAAAGCAGGTAGTGGTGTGTTTGGGTCAGATGTGAAAGGAAGAATGTCTCTCTCAGGCAAGTGGGAAGGTGACCAGTGGCAATTGCTTCTGCTGCATCCCTACAGAGCCTGTGCTTTCGCATCCGTAAGATGATGGAAGTCTATAAGCCGGACTGGTGTGAGTTACGGGAAGACTGGTCCATATATCTCTTCTCTCCACAGAACAGGTTTGTGCAGTTTTTGCCATGAGAGGGTTGAGAAGATGGGCACATTCTGTTGCTCTGCTGGCCACATCCCCTGATGTTAGGTGGCAACTTTAAACTTACCAGCTAAAAATGTGTCTTTTCTCCCCCGCTATCCCTTCTACAGCCAAACGACATTCCTTTTCCTAGATTCTGGTAATGAAAGGAAAGTTGAGCATCCTAAATAGCTATTGTGATCTTCCCTCCCTTTGGAGCATCCCATTTTTATTTCCTGTAATCATAAATATTTATAGCAAAGCAAGGCAGGGAATACTAATGTTAACACAAAGAGGATAAAGAATGTATTATTGATGACTCCATAATACTGATATTTCCTCCTCTGGTACCAGAATAGCATCTTCATTTAATTTACAGTACCAGTACCAACTTACCAGCAGTTATATCACACCTTTTACAGTAAAGTTAGAATTCTTCTTGCCTAAAAAAAAAGAGAATTTGGGTTGAATTCTTCCTGTTAAAAGAGATCTCACCAGGAGAAAATGTCCATGTACCCCAGCCAACAGTATTCCCACTCATGCATATTGCCCCTTGAAAATAAAGGGCTTTCATTATAGGTCAGGAGGGAGAGCTTTTTGCTCTGTGTGACACCTATGTTAATGTACACAGTGTCTTTCAGAAGTGTGGTCCCTGTGATTGCCAACCTACCTGCCTCTCCTGAGCTTTCAGCATGTGGCCTCTTTGCTGCGGGGTGGTACAAAGTGTGAGTTTGGGAGGAAAACTAGAATTCAGAACTCAAAAACTTTACAAGGCAAGAGAGGAGCACAGGGTCATAGTGGTTAGGAAACCACTCTGGCACTGGAGAAATCAATGGATTTGCAGGCTCCCCATGTGACCATGTACCACCCTGGGCTACAGCCATTTCAAGGCACATCAGTATCAGAGATAGGAAAGCTGTTACATCAGAGCCCAGTTTTGCCCAGAATGCTTAATTCTGTGTCCTCTTTGCTCCTAAATCCATTCTGCCCAATGCACAGGTGCCTACTGGAACTCTCTTGCAGGTTTCGCCTCCTCTGCCAAACCATCATTGCTCACAAGCTCTTTGACCATGTAGTGCTGGCTTTCATCTTCCTGAACTGCATCACCATTGCCCTGGAAAGACCCCAGATTGAGCACAGAAGCACGGTGAGAACCATGACCTGTCACCCACTTTTTAGCACAACCTCCAACAGTGCTTCCTGAGTGTTCCTGGTACTGGTATGATCTCTGGAAGAACTTCAGCATTAACACAGATGAGCTCTGACTCATCTATTCAAGTACCTCAATATTAGTAATTGACATAAATATGTGTTTCCCCTGCAGGCTCTTATAATGGGGCAACCCACTTTATAATACAGACAGCCTAGTTCCTTCTGTTTTGGAAAGTAAGAGTCTCCTCCAGAAACCAGTATAAAGTTGAGTATAATGGATGAATGGCAAAAGGGATAAGGACAGGGAACTGAAAGACAGAAATAACTTCCATGCTGTAGGAATGGCACATCATCATTCGTGTATGCTGGTCTTGAACTATCTTGGAGGTGGCTCAAGCTGACAAGTGAAATTACTTTTTCTGCTTGTCTGCCTTAGCTGACTCCCAGACTTTGCTGCACTTGGACACAATCAGTGATCTGTGCTCAGCAGCTCTTTGGGAAGGAGTACCAGGTCAGTGCAGCAGGTTAGGCCTGAGCAGTACTGACAGAAAAGAGCAGAGGCTGCCTTGAAACCAGATCTGCAGCATGCAAAAAATCCCATCCACTATGCTCTGGCAGAGCTGCATAGGATCCTGTCCCAGCCAAGGTGTATGAGCTGAAAACTGCCTAGCACTGACCTCTGCCAAGGGCATCTCCCTTATTTCATCAACTTTCAGACCCTTCACAGGAATACAAAAATATCAAGATCATCAGAGGGGACTGACAGAGTAACAAGAAATAGTCAAAATACATTTAAGGTCTTTCTCTGTTTTGTTTTGTTTTTGTTTTTGTTGTTTATTTTTTTCTAGGAAAGAATCTTTCTCACTGTGTCCAACTACATTTTCACAGCAATCTTTGTAGCTGAGATGACACTGAAGGTAAGTTACTGGAGAAGAACAGCTCAGAGCCTTTTTCCAGTGTCAAACATTGTTCATGTTTGCTCAGCACCCTTTTAAAATCTGTTCATCTTTTTGGTGTGCCAGTCCTTCCCTCTACCTTTATAAAGGCAGATACTGCCTGGGGTTCATTCCTGTCTTGTTAGGCATGGAGGAGATGTTTATCATAGGCATTAGATCCAGTTGGATCTTAGTATTCATGAAGGATAGCTGGCATTCAAGCATGGATTTTGTAATGATGTCGAATGTCCATTCCCTTTCTCCTGGAGCAAGAATGGGGGACATTACAACAATATTAATGACATGCTCAAAGGTGAGATAATTATTCAATAGATGTCAAAGTACTTTGCACCAATCAGAAAACCTTGTTATTCCCTTCTCACATGTGGGAAAAAGTCCTAAAACTGTATGCTGGAAGTTAAACCCTTAAAATTCATATCTGAATTTTGACTGTGATTTGCAGGATGTAAATATCTCCCCATGGCCACCAATTTCTGTAGCACCCACTGTTTTTGAGAACTGCTGACAAACAAATTACTCCTTTAGGAGCCAAAGTATGGATTTGGTGCCTGACTTTACCTCCCAGGTGATCTCTGAACCGGGAGACTTTCCCCAAGTCTCTGTTGTGGCAGAGGAAGGTTTCTTGTGTGTCCCCTACAGTGTCATGTTACTCAGGGAGGCAGAAAAAAGGTGGTTTCCTTCACAGACATCCAGGTGAAAGGAAAAGATTATGAGATGACACTTCAGTGTCATAAGGAGTTGATAACTATTCCCCTTCCTCCCATTCTCTCCATAGGTGCCCTCTGCCAGGTAACATAGGAGCCATTTCACCCCCTCTTCTCTCCCCTCTCTTCCAGGTGGTCTCTCTAGGCCTGTATTTTGGGGACCAAGCTTATCTCCGCAGCAGCTGGAACATCTTGGATGGCTTCTTGGTCTTCGTGTCTCTCATTGACATTGTGGTCTCAGTGGCCTCTGCTGGTGGTGCCAAAATCCTGGGGGTGCTGCGAGTGCTCCGGTTGCTGCGCACCCTACGTCCCCTCCGGTCAGAACCCCATCGAGCCCTGCTTGGCCCCCTCTTCCCACCGGCTATCCCCAGGAGGGGTCCCAGGGATCCCAGATCCAGCTGTGCCAGGCAAAGTGTGGTCTTTAACAAACAACAAGCCACAAGGAGGTCCCCCTTAGCCATATGGGTCTGATGCTGGAGTACCTCATCAAAGAGCAAACCCACGGGAGAGAAAAGGCTTTTTGATCACAAGGGAGGGATCTCCGCTGAGGGGTCACTGCACATGGAGACAGGAGTCTGCTGCTGCTGGAAATGCTAAGCTTAGGCCAAACGTCCCTGCCCTGTCCCTCCGTTACCCTTCCCCTTCCTTCCTTTCCAGAGTCATCAGTCGAGCCCCTGGCCTGAAGCTGGTGGTGGAGACACTCATTTCTTCCCTCAAGCCCATAGGAAACATTGTCCTCATCTGCTGTGCTTTCTTCATCATCTTTGGCATCCTGGGTGTGCAGGTGGGTTGTTACTGTCCATCAAACAGCCCTTGAGCCCCACCCCTATTGCCACAGGCAGCTGTACCCCCAGGTCCTATAACAGACACAGGGACACAAGCAGAGCAAGAGAGACAGGGAAGCCAGGGAATTTTCTGTGTTTGCCCTTTTCCACAAGGCATCGCATCTCCATAATGACACAGCCTTTGGCAAGCACAGACCTGTGCTCAGCAAGTGCAGGCATTGCTGGATGTGAGAGACAGGAGCTAATGGTCACACCTGGCAGCAGCTGGGTCAGGGTTTGGGTCCATGTCATAGCGAGAGCCCAGGGCTGACACAGCACAGGGCTCACTGGACCCATCCGTGTCACCCCACAAGGGCAAGCAGCTCAATGCCTGCTGGCATGAACCTGCCCCCAGTCAGCTCTCTTTCTCCTCCTCATTCCAAGCCCTAAATCCACCCACAAACTTCTTTAATTTTTTTTTTTTTTGGCTGTTCCTTTATTTTTTTGGCTGTTGCATTGCAGAGGAGCAAGGGTGTGGGCGTTACTTCCATCTCAGGGAATGCGCTATACTTAGTTTGCTCTAATGCATCTGTACAAATGCACAATCCAGCACCTTCCATATGGGGAAAAGAGCCCTGGGCAGAGTCACAGCAGTGCAGTGCAGCTTTGGGAAAAAATATATATGAGAAGAAGAGGATGCTTTTTTCTGGTTCTTTACCCTCAGATGAGATCTCCTTTTCCCACCAGCACTCTCAGTAACTGGGAAGCCCGGAGTGAAGATTACTCTAGGGGACTGATTAGAAGATACTTTTTCCCTTTGTACCCAGAAAGGCTGCCTTAGGGGCTGTGAGATGGTGGGCTTACAGTCACTGCTGGCCTGGAGCAATGGAGGAGGCTGAAAAGCCAAGTGTGAGCTTACAAGGGTAGTCCTGGTTCCTTTGCAATGGTTGAGCCTGTGCTGTACATTGTGTTGGGGGTGTCCCTGTCATTCTCTATGTGGCTTGCAGTCTTGCAGGCCATGCAGCATCTTGGCAGCTTCTGTACATCCCAGGGAGCATGGGGAGCCCTGTGGGGAAAGGGGCTGATGGGGTCACTCCCCTCCTGTAGCTTTTCAAGGGCAAGTTCTACCACTGCCTGGGGGTGGACATCAGGAACATCACCAACCGGTCTGACTGCGTGGCAGCCAACTACAAGTGGGTGCACCACAAGTACAACTTCGACAACCTGGGACAGGTGAGTTTGACCACAGCCTCTCCCTCTGATGGGAACCCAACCCAGGGTTTGTCTCCTCCCCAGGGAAGAGATGCAGTGCCTGGAAAGCCAATGCCTGGGCCAGAAGGAGCAGTTATTTGGCATGGGTGTCCATGCAGAAGCTGTGTCACTAGTGGGTTGGTATCAGAATGACACTTAAAGGAGGAGTGGGAAAGAAAAGTGGTGGCAGCAGAGAGCTTGATTTTCTCTTTTCTCCTGCCACAAAGATGTTCTTCACAGCCTCTCTTCTCTGATGGGTCTGTCTGCACATGGCTCCCTGTCACCCCCTCCCTGTCCTCCACAGGAGAAGGAGCAGGTTTTGATGTGTGCAGAGACACAGGAAGAGTATTTCAGTGCTGTGTGTGTTAGAGCATAAATCCACAATATTTTTTTTTCCTGCCTGTCAAATGCACCTGCTCCACACCAGCTTTGCTTTATATGTTGCAGGCTCTGATGTCCCTCTTTGTTCTGGCTTCCAAGGATGGCTGGGTCAATATTATGTACAATGGACTCGATGCTGTGGCTGTTGACCAGCAGGTACACAGACTTTCTTGTGAAAGGACTTTTCACTTTCCTTGTGCTCATAAGGCAGAAGCATCCTTTAACATGCTGCTTCAGATATCTCCCTCAAACCAAGAGTCCCTTCCAGGCCCCTTCTGAATCCTTTGCTCACCTATTTGCAAGGGGTCAGGTCCATGGTCTTGTCTAGTCCATGCAGGAAGGCGTAGCTTTGGCTAAGCTGTGGGTGTCTGTGGTAGTGTCAGTGGGTCTTTATCTATTTGTAATGAAGAAGCAATAATGCCACGTGTCTTTCTGGGCGTGCTGGCTCCCTCCTGGCCCACACATGGTTATTTCAATACCTTGTAAAGCAGGATCTGTTGGGCTGCCACCCACTGCATTCCTATTCCTCTACTGCCAAGACAGTGATTACCTCTGTTCTCCTCCCACTCCAGCCAGTGACCAACAACAACCCCTGGATGCTACTCTACTTCATCTCCTTTCTCCTCATCGTCAGCTTCTTTGTGCTCAACATGTTTGTGGGGGTGGTGGTGGAGAATTTCCACAAGTGCCGGCAGCACCAGGAGGCTGAGGAGGCGCGCCGGCGGGAGGAGAAACGCCTGCGGCGCTTGGAGAAGAAGAGAAGGAGTAAGGCACAGCCTAAGTGTTTGGTTGGTTCGTAGGCCAAGGTTTTCTGAGAAAAACCTTTTCCTCTTATTTTTCTTTCCCAATGGGCTGGTCTCCAAAATCCATCGCTCGTGGCCGTGCTCTCAGCCTTCCTCCCGCACCGCTGCTGTGCCACCACACACCTCACTGGGGAAGAGGGGTGGCTGAGGAGGTCTGCTGGGACTCCAGGGAAGGCACTGGGGAAGGGTTTTAGCACCCTGCTCCTCAGGAGATAACATACCAAAGCCAGCCCTGTGCACACACCAACAGGCACTGTTGTCATGGGGCGTGCACACATGTTTGCTGTGCTCGGGGTGGAGTCCCACCTGGGCTTCCTGCAGCTCAGCTGGTGGTTGAAGAAGAACATGGACAGACCATTCTTTGTGTTTAAACCCAAATTTAAAGAAGAGGGGAAAAAAAAAAAGAGGAAGACCCCTGTGTTTTGTGTCCCAGTGACCCCAGTGTTGCAGTATCATTCCTTGGGATCCCAAACCCTCTGTGGTGAAGGAAACCTATTCCTAGTGTTTCTGTCCTGTTTTGTGTTACCTTTAGATAAAAATTGCTAAAGCATACTTGCTCCTGGAAATCATCCCTACTACCCAGACTTCCATTCACAGCCTATGGGCATGCTTTCCTTTCCTCTGCTCCAGTTTTCCCCTTCTCTCCTATAACACCCCAGGGCCTCTCCTTGAACCATCTGCTCCCTTTTATCATAAGTGATCTTAATTTATCAAGACATGAAATGCTGATTTAGCACCATTGCCACAAACACTGTCTAACAGATTTTCTTTCTAGTATTCCGTTCTTTGTCTTTTTTCATACATATTTTCCCCATTTCTTCTTTCCTTTTGCCTTTTTTTTATTTTTTCCCCTTGTCCCTACATCCTTTACCTATTCTTTTCTGGTTTTTCTCTCTCCCAACTACATTCCATTTTCTTTCAATACCTATCACCAATCTTACACCTTCTCCCTCCTCAGTGTTTCTTGCCCATTTCTCTCTTTCTTCTGATTCCTTCCTAACTGTGCCCATATCCCTCTTTCCCCTGAAGAGGCGCAGCGTTTGCCGTACTATGCGACCTACTGCCACATACGCCTCCTTATCCATTCGGTCTGCACCAGCCACTATCTGGACATCTTCATCACTTTCATCATCTGTCTCAACGTGGTCACTATGTCCTTGGAGCACTACAACCAACCTGTGGTGAGTGAGATCATGGAGATAAGTCCTGCCTCTAGACATTGTCATTTTGGTACTCTGGGGACCACTGCCCACCAGCATAAGTAGGACACTTCATTGTCTCTAAAAACTAGTGTTACAGTTTTGTGGGAATTAGTTTTGTAGTAGGCAAATTTGTGTGAAGATTTTCATGTGTATGCAGAAAGGTAGTTCCTACTCTCAGACACTTGTTATCCATTAAAATCAATAGGGAGAAGGTATCTGAGCAAGAGTCAAGCCCCTAGAAAGCATGGTACAATTAAGTCTCTGTGCTTTATATTTGTAAGTGGATATGTGGGTCACCCAAATTTAGCTGCCTGCTCTGCTTCTATGTTCCCCTGGATCCTAATAGGAGTGGTGGAAGCAGCAGTGTCCTGAGAGCTTCAGGCTTTGCATCAGATTTCCAAATGTCAGCTCAATTCCCCTGCCATATGGCCTCAGCTGAGAGAACCAGAGTGGCTGGTTGTATGTCATGGGATGGGCCATCTTTACCAAGCACCTTTACTTCAGAAGAGAAGCTGCAGGGCCAAAGTGCTGAGCAGAGCCTCTCCCAATTGCGTATAAGAGGGTGTGATTCCAAATACAGCACCTTGGAGGCCAAATAAGTTTTACACTTTGCTGGGGTACAGACCATGTACCTCTCAGTGTTCCTGGCAAAGCTGCAGATGCCTTTGGTGGGAAAAATATATGCTGCACATATCAAAGGAGCCTTCTGCCTCCATATGTAGACAAAACATCCATCATGACATCTGCCCAGTGACATTTCAGTTTTCTCTTCAGAAGACCCTTGGTTTAGGTGACAGCTCTGGGATCTGAATAGATTGTCTGAAGTAACTCAAGCTCTGATCAGAAGCTGAATCTGTCTGTTCTCATTCAAATCTATTGCCAGTCTCCTCTGTTTCCTGCCCACCTTCCCCAACTGCTCAACTTTCATCTTGCCCTAGATGGTGCCCAGCTTTATATTTGAGGAACTCTCAACCTGTATCTGTTGGCATCCTCACATAAGACCTTTGTTCCTCAACAAGTCACTCCTCTTCCTTACTCTGCAGCTCCTTTCCCTGGAACACAGCTCCTGCCAAGCCAGCCTGCTGTCAGGCTCTGTTAAACAATCTTCTCAAAGCACTTCAAACCCTTCCAGTACAAAATGCCACCAAAAGCTGCCCACTGCCACCAGAGCACTGGTTCTTCGTGGTCGTGAAGGGGCAGCACGTAAAAGAGCCAGAAACCAAACAGCTCAGAGATGTGATGTGCTGGCACCAGACCAAGGCACAGCAGGGTTTCCTCTGGTCAGAGATGACCTGAATCTACAACCAGAGTAATCTCTGTGCTTTACTCCTGGTTGATAGCTATGCCAGTGCCATTAACAAGGTGTCATTCAGGTGGCACGGGCTACTGGCAGAAGAAAAGCTTGATGGCATTTTGTGGATTCTCTTGCAATAGCCTCCTCCTCCCAATTATGCTGAACAGTGGAGGAGAAAGGAGCAGTAACTGACCCTGAGAAGAACATGGGGCAGAGAGGCTGGCTGGTGGTTGCCCTCAGTAGGCGACCTCCACATTCGAATAGGTAGGAAGTGTGTGGCAGCTTCCCCACCCCACAATGAATACCTGCGGCAGCTTTCCACACCCCAGGATGAATTCCTGGCACTTAGGAGAGTCCCCACACAGTGGGATAATGCGTTTGATGTTGCTTTTGCCTTAATTCTTTTCCCTCTCTTTCTGTGGCAGTCCCTGGAGACTGCCCTCAAGTACTGCAACTACCTGTTCACCACTGTCTTCGTGTTTGAGGCAGTCCTCAAATTGGTGGCATTTGGTCTGCGACGATTCTTCAAAGACAGGTGAGCAGAGGGCTGTCAGCTGTGGCTGTGGGACAGCTGGGTTTGGGGTAGAGGTTTGGGGATGGTGCCCTATCTGGCCCATGAAGTGGTGGCAGAGTACTCTGACTGCCTCCCGGTTCTGCACCGCATGGACCTAACCTCATCCTCCACAAGCTGCAATGCCTGGGCAATAGCAAGAGTTGTCCAAAAATTGCCTCTTGGTTGGAGTCTGCTGGTTAGGGTAGAAAGCATAGGAGAGGAGGTTAGAGAGAGACATTTTTTTCCTGCCCTTGAGGCAAATTGTGAGCCTGCTAAAGCAGAACATATATGGCAAAGTTGATTCAAGGTAGTAAGGCCGTGAAAATCTGAGCTCATTAGTCAAAGCATAGCGCCATAGTGACACAGCTCCATGCTTTCAAATCAGGCTGGCTTGCCTCTGGCTGCTCAGGGTGTGTGCAAAGTGAATCTCTGTTTCTCTGGAAAAACCCATATAGGCTGACTCAGAGTGGGCCTTGAACTCATCCATAAGGAAGTGTTTAGGATGAAGTGGAGACAAGCACCTTTCTTCCTCAGGAAAACGGAAAAACTCTATCTTTGTTTATTCTCTTCAATTTTTCTTCTAAAGGTGGAACCAGCTAGATTTGGCCATTGTGCTGCTGTCTGTCATGGGCATCACATTGGAAGAGATTGAAATCAACGCTGCTCTCCCAATTAACCCCACTATCATCCGGATCATGAGGGTGCTGCGCATCGCCCGGGGTGAGAGAGACGCTGGCCAGAGCAGGGGTGCCTGTGGCCATGGGGTGCAACTTGGTGCCATGACTCATTGAGCTGTGGCTGTAAAGTTGTGAGCTTGCCCTGTCCCTAGCCCTTGAGGAGCCTCTGGGGTGTCCTCCATCACATCCCAGCAGGGATTCTAGGGTCTAGGACAGCCTTAGAAGTTCAGGCTTTCTGGTTGCCTGGGACATGAAGCATTGGGAGGGTGGGCAGATCATGTGAGAGCTGAACTTTCTCTGTTACTCATTTTTGGGGCAGCTATAGTAGTGGTGTG
The DNA here is from genome assembly GCA_013396995.1 of Dicaeum eximium. NCBI lineage: Eukaryota > Metazoa > Chordata > Aves > Passeriformes > Dicaeidae > Dicaeum > Dicaeum eximium. The sequence continues at coordinate 696,561 of VWZP01009871.1, read as the reverse complement.
GGGGGCAGAGGCCACCAAGCAGGTTGAAATTTGCCAGGTAAGGTGGTGGCCAAGGTGTGCCAAGATGGCATAACTGTGATGGCTGAAGGGAGAGAGAGTGATGGAAGGAAAAATCAAAGCAGAAGGACTATTAGGATACACATTCCTGGGAAGAAGCATGTGCCTTCTGGGTGAAGCAGAAGCAGCCCAATAGACATGGGTGGCAGAAACAAAGTATTTAGTAAAAAATATATGAACTTGAGGAGAAGGAACAACGGGGGTTGTACCATCAAAAGCGAGAAGAGGAATGAGGGGGAAATTAATTTTTTCTTGGGCAAGGAGAGACAGGACACCTGTCTTGTGCTACTGTCATTAGTAAGTCACACAAAGGATGCCTCTGAGCTCAGTCTGACTGACACTTCTCTTGTGCTTGTTGTGGCAGTCCTGAAGCTACTGAAGATGGCCACAGGAATGCGAGCGCTGCTGGATACAGTTGTTCAAGCCCTGCCACAGGTAAAACATCTTCCCAAAAGACTCTCCTCTTCTGTCCCTTTTTCCAAAGGATTGGTTCTTGTGGGGTCTCAGAGGTGGTGTCTACTGTGGCGTGCAGGCAACTGCCTGAAGGTCATGTTCAAGTTCTCATGTCATTCATGAGGTTACAGCTCACCTCGCATCTCTCTTCTCCGGCATGTGAAAGAAATAAGGCTTGACCCTTGGATAAGGGTAGGTTTCTTCCCATCATGTCTAACTAGTGTCTGTTTGCAACTAGCCCTTGGCTCCTTTCTGCCTTCTCCGTAAGAAGGGAAGAGTGATTGGAAGCCATTTCAGGAGGAAAGGACATCTTTCTGTCACTGCAGCTCTCATCCTTCGCTGAATGTGCCCCCTTTTCCCTCCTCTTTCATTTGCACTCTCCTTTTCTTAGACAGTGCTTCCCCCTTCCTACTTTTCTTCTTTCCTCCTCCTGTATCCCTTTGTGTTTCTGAGTGTCTCATGCATGAGAAGCAGTGACACACTCTGTTGTGGCTCACACAGCCGGCAGTTAAGTGTCTGCTGCAAGACATGGAGACAGAAGGATCTCATGAGCTGTGAGTGGCAGCTGCTCCCAAACGAGATGCTGACATGGTGCTTTACACAGGCTTCAAGCCCACTGTGAGCATCCTCTGTGATGGATGAGCAGTCAGGGAGTCTGCTCCCCTTCCTTTTGGATGGTTGAGGGGGAATTGTTAAGCGAGGAGTAATGGCACCGAGTGGCTGTGCAGATCATACATCAGACCGGTCCCTTGGCAGGCCCTGAGAAGGCAGCTCTACTGCATGATATCAAAATGCACAGGCATTTGTCAGTTGATTTATCAGCTAATGTGCCAGTGTTGGTGAGTGATGATGAGCTGGGAATCAATCTGAAAACAGCATGAGTAGTTACCCAGGGAATTTACTTCTGGTGCTGGTGACAATAAATGTCAATCTGAATTAGTGGAATATGATGGCACAAAAGTGAAAAGAAAACTCTGTGATCTTTTATGGATCCCGAGCTCTGTCTGATCTTCCATGCTTTTTATTAAGCAATAATTATTTGTGCTTTATTATAATTGTAATAACAATAATACTAATAATTCATGTGTAGGATATACAACATCATTCAGGATAGTTGTGGGCTGAGATACACTGGACAATGGAAGGAAGGGGAGATGAAGGATGTTCTTAGTGCAGGCAGATCTGGAATGTAAATTTTTATTAGTCCTGGCTCTGCTGCCACAGACTGGCTCAGTGCATCTTCTTTGCACCTTGCTCTTTTCCATTCCAGGAGCCACAACAGACGATTTTTCTCAGGAAAGGATGTGGGACAGAGCAGGTCTTCAAATCCAGTGTCTGCATGTCTGTGGCATGTTTATTCTGAAACTCAGATAAATACACACAGATATTAAGAGCTGGATGAAATAGTGTCCAGAAACTGTTGGTAAGAGGACTCTGCAATATATTTGCACTTAAATGATGAGATTCCATTTCTACGCCCAAAATATAGATCATAAATAAGAGAGGAGGAAATATTCATATCCCTGTCATGTAGACAGAGAAACAGAGTCATCAGACAGTTAAGTGTTTTGCTCAAGATGGCAAAGAGCACAGCTGGAACCTGTGAGTCTCTGTTTCTGGTCCTAGTCACAATATATTCTTCCACACTTTCTTGTTTCTGATTTTTCTGTCTCCTATTTGCCTATGGCTCCTTTGCTGACCAAGTTTGTGGGCCAGGTCTTTTGGAAGTCAGCAGTACCTGCCTCAAAGCAAGCAGATGTCTGAAAGTTTGGTCTCTAGGTATTCCCTGGAATATAACAAGCAGTACTTAATCCCTCTAGCATCAAAGCCTATGAATTCCTATTGACTGGCTTTTGCTACTTCCTATAACAGGTTGGCTTTGTTTAATAAAGTTGTGTAGCAGGGATAAAAAAAATCCCTCCCTACTTACAGTTGTGTAAAAATCTGAACTTAAAGGTCTAAAATCCACCAGTTTCAGCATTAAAAGAATGAATCTAGTCTCCATATTTTATACATTGGGTCTTCAGGGGACAATTGAATTATCTTTAATATTATTCTCTAAGATTTATTGACTTTGCCGAAAGAAGTAGTTTAAAATAAGCTGTCCTTTCACTTGCACTTTCTCCTCTTCCTGACCTTTCTCTTTTTGTACCTAGAGCACAGACTTAGATCAGGGATTTTGGCTTGCTAATGGCATACCAGGCATCTCCAGTTGTCCTGTTTCAATTCCTTTCCTGTCTTTGTTACACTGCAGCAATTCTTAATAGTGAATAGAGCTTTAATTTTAAAGAGCCTTTGGAAATGTAGTCCTTAGCTAGGTTTTATTAACTTCCTTTTCTTAACGCCCTTTAGACACAGACCCAGCACTGTGTTTTCACAGCATTTACTATGGTGCCTAATTTAGTCATCAGAAATAATTCCTTCCAGTGAGTATGTAGGGAGCCAGGATGTGGCAGTCCAGGGGAGTGAGTGGGCTGAATCATTTATTTCTCTCCTGAATTTGGATGGCACAGCAGTTGCAATGATTAAATTAGATTCCTGAAGTGATGATCCTAACGTAGGCCCAGTGACCTTATGCATTCAGACCAGAAACTGTTCAGTGTTTCAAAAAACCCATTAAGTCCTTAATTTTTCCATGCCTTCTCTTCCCACCTTTCTGCTCCTCCCCCAGCCCTGATGGCAACTGGAGCCATCACTGAACATTTCTCAAATGTTGAGCAATTGTTCGGTAGCATTTGTATACCGGGATTTCACTGCTGTTCTCTTCAGACTTGGAAATGCAGGAACATTTTCTGTACAGATGAAATAGGCTTTGGGATAGGCTGACAGTCCCATTTGCTTTCAGGTGGGAAACCTTGGACTCCTTTTCATGCTCCTCTTTTTCATCTACGCTGCTCTAGGAGTGGAGCTCTTTGGAAAATTGGGTAAGTCTCAAGCAGACCATGCGTCAATGTGAGCTTACAGAAATGCCAGTTGGGGTCTCTCAAAATCAGAACTCTTCAACAAAGGGACTGAGTTATTTGATGCACTTTATTTTCCCTTAGGCATAATTGATGTAAGAGGAATTTCCCTCTAAATTGTTGTTGTCCTAACAGCCGAACAGAATAAAAGCAGCCTCCATTTTCTCTTACATTCTTAAACATTTGCTTTTCTGGCACTCTGTCCCTGACATTGCCTTCAAGATTACAACAAAAAGTGTGTGAAATTTTATTTACATCTCTTGCTATGGAATATTGATCAAGAAGAAAGGCAGCACAATGACATGCTGGGAGGATCCCCCTGAGAAACAGTCACACAGTCTGATATCCTGGGGCTGAGCCATCAGGGATTTTTCCATATTGATGGCCAACAGGCAGCTGTTGGGCAGGGTGCTGATACCATTCATTACCTGAATTCTTCAGGTTGTGAGTTCATGTTGTTGGTCTCAGGGCTGGTAGTGTGTCCTCCCCTGAGTGCTGTGCTCTGCGCTCCCCTTGTTTTTCAGTGTGCAACGATGAGAACCCCTGTGAGGGCATGAGCCGCCATGCCACCTTCGAGAACTTTGGGATGGCCTTCCTCACACTTTTCCAGGTGTCCACAGGTGACAACTGGAATGGGATCATGAAGGTAACTGGGACTAGGAGGCAAGGATCTCCTACTTGTGGGGAAAGAGAAATTCTGATGTGTGGTCTGTTCAGCAGAGCTTGGGCTAGCAAAGGGAAGGGGAACAGAGCTCAGAAGCTGGGTTGCTAGATAAGGTCTGTGCTTGGTCCAGAGTCTCTCTCTCCCCACCATGGTAACTCATCTAGTCCTATAGATATCTGATTGAGAAAAGTGCCAATTTTCCTTGGGAGGAACAAGAAAATCATGTAGGCTGAGGGAATATCCACTGTAGTCAGGACTGTTATCAAAGCTGAGCACAGGACATGTGTGTTGGACATGGCACTCATCTGGAGACCTACCAGGAAAACACAAAATAAATACTTCCTTTGGAGGACGTGGAGAAAGGAAAGTTCTTTCATCACATATGGTGCCTTTGAGAATAGATGGGAGAAGGCAGTACCAGCCTACTCATTTTTGGTCTTGTTCACATGTGTGGGGCTATGGTGGCAGCAACATGTCCTGGTCTGAAAGTTTGCTTCATATGCCTTTGGATGGATTTGCTCTGAAGCAAACAGTGTATGAACAGAGAGTGTCCCAGATTCTTTGGGGACCTCATTATGCCAAAAGGTATGGGGTGATAGAAGTGTTTGCCTTGCTCTTTCCATTAGCATCAGTGTTTTTTGACAGAGAAAATAGCCAAGCATATGTTCTTACTTTAGTCTTTCCTTCCTTCCATCGCTCCCTCTCAATTCCAACTTCCCCTCAAGGATACCCTGCGCGACTGCAGCCACGATGACCGGAGCTGTCTCAGCAACCTGCAGTTCATCTCCCCACTGTACTTTGTCAGCTTTGTGCTCACAGCCCAGTTTGTCCTCATCAACGTGGTGGTAGCCGTGCTCATGAAACATCTCGACGACAGCAACAAGGAGGCCCAGGAGGATGCAGAGATGGATGCTGAGCTTGAGATGGAAATTACTCATGGGCTGTGCTCCCACAAGTCAGGCTCTCCAAATTCAGGACAGGGAAAAGGAGCAGGAGCAGGAGGAGGTGGTGGTAGAACAGATCCTGAAGGACATCTGTGCATGAGATGTTACTCTCCAGCCCAGGTGAGTACACCTTTGAGCTTATTAACCAGACTGCAGCAAGGAGCTGTGGGCATTAGCTGGGCAGCTCAGATGATTGAGGGCTTAGCAGTAGCAGAGTCTTCCACCTCAGGGTGAAAGGTTTGCTTTCAGCAGTAGACTTCTGAGTTGATAGGATCATGTAGGGACAAGGCTGTGACAGTAGTGTGTCCTGTTCATTGTCATCATGGTGTAGGATCCTGAGGGCCAGCAGAGGAGGGATGGAGCAGATCAGCTAAAGGTGTGACAGGAGCAAATTTGAGAGGGGAGCTCAGGAGAAGAGTGCAGGAGAAATGGCAGATCGAGAGTGAGTGACTCCAGCAGAGCTGGAAGGGAGATGTGAGCACTGAAAATGAGTGAAGACTGTCCCTCCTTTTTTTTTTCTTTTTCAATGAACTCAGGCACCTTTACAGACCCTGTGGAGCAAATGTTCCCCACATGACCTTGTGCAAGTACCTGCAGAACAAGATGCTGCTCCAGATGAGTCAGGGTGGAGAACCCAGCCCCAACTTCACATAAAACTTGAAAGCAAAAACTCGACAATCTTAAAATGATCTCTCCCATCCTCCCCCCTTTCTTGTCCCCTAGGAGAACTTATGGCTGGACAGTGTCTCTTTAATTATTAAGGACTCCTTCGACGGGGAGTTAATGATCATCGATAACCTATCGGGCTCCGTCTTCCATCATTACTCCTCGCCGGCCATGTGCGAGAAGTGTAACCATGACAAGCAAGAGGTAACCTGCGTACGAGGATGTGTGAGGGGACTCTTCCCCCAGACCTGCCCACCCGCACCCACGTGCCCGCAGGCCGTCCCATGTGTGCTCCTCACTGTAGATTGTGTAGACAGTAGAGCTTGTTGACCTGTGTTTGTTATCTGTTGTGAAGTGCTGGTGCTGCCTCTAGTACAGGCCTGCCCTCCTCAGCCACACGTGGATGTTTGAGGTGGTGGAAAAGTGAGACGTGACAGGACACGGGTCAGGAGGGACTGAATGACCCATGGACTGTAGAGAAATGACTATGAAGGCATCCCTTGGCAGCTCTTGTTGTGTTCAATTCTGCAAGAAAAGTCTAGGTTCAGGCTTGTTTTGGATGGAGGACTCTAAGGATTTCACCCCAAAGAGACCACTCAGGAACAATTCAGTGGGAGATTTATGGTTGTGTCTTGTCCTCATTTTAAGCACGTGCTTGCTTATTCCCTATTGAGGTTGATCAATTAAGCACATGTTTAAATGCTTTGTTGAATAGTCATGTCTGTGAGCAAGGATTGGCTTGTGGTGAAAACCAGTTAATTAGTTTGGGCAAAAACTAAATACAAGTGAGCCCACTGAGAAAGTTTGTTAGCTGACAAATGGGTTGTTGTTAAGAGCAGGACCAAATGGCTTAGACTTGAGTTACTAAAGCTGGTAGATAGTTTGGAAAATTCCTTCCTAAGCAATTAGTCTTTTCAGGTTGTGAAACCTGAGGAGCAAAATAGTGTGGGAAGGGCTAGGTGAGTAACAGAACTGAAATAGTTCTGAAGAACTTCAGTTCTTAAATAATTTTATTGTATGTAGGTGCTCTGATTTTGTGTGGTCAGACTTGTAGCAGTAGTGTGGCTCTTCTGACTCTCTTCTTAGTAAACTGGTACATCAGTGGCAAACTTCACAGTCTCCTTCCCCATAACTGACTCGATATGTTGTTATAGCTTATAAAGAAACAAAGAAACTTGGGGAAAGAGCTCTTATTGGCAGATCATTCTATTCATGTTTGAAGAAAGCAGTATTTTGTTTAGTCTCAGATGCCTAGTTCTGAAGCTCTGATATTTTTTCAGCTTCTCAGCTGTCTGCTTTTCCCCACTGGTTCCTTTTGAAAGTATCAAAATGCAAACATTGCTGTAATTTATCATTATTGAGACTCTTCACAAATGAATCCTGCATTAATGCAACCAAATAACTAGTTTCAATTAACTGCAATTTCCATTGCTTTACTTAAGTCTTTATGTTCAGCAATTGGTGCTCAGCTTTCTCAGCAAATGAGATCTAAGGCAGTCCAGAATGACTGCCCCCAAGTCAAGTAATTTGCAGCTAGTTTGTTATATTTGAAAACCTCACAGATAGTCTTCAGTATCCTGCCTATGAATGAAGACAGCAACCCATTTTCTTACCTTTCCAGCAAAGAAACTAAATTAGCGATATCTTCAAATGCAACCCACAGCCAGAGCAAAGAATTTGATGTAATGATCACAACTGAAAAATTATTCTTAGATCATACTTTCTAATGGCTGTTATAGAGCCATAAATTACTTTCAAAATTGGTATTTCAATACATCTAAAATGTGGAAAAGAAATTATCTATGAAAGAACAAATTTAGTAATAGAATACAGATGTTTTATTTTGCATTATATGAGTCAAAACTATACCTTAGGATTTTAAGCCAGGATTGATCATGACCTGCTCTTCGTATTTCAAAGTAGGAAAAAAATTGAGGAAATTTAAACAGTAAATCACTATATGGAGTCATAGCTAACATCAGCAATGCACAGTCATTAAATTATAGTGTAGTCTGGTACATCAACATATCCAAATGAGTATTGTACACAGACTAAACTGTACAGTCCCAGAAGCAACTGACAGCAAGTTGCATAGGCAAAACTATTTATCTAGTCCTCTTAAGTGCGTGTGTGTTAGAAAAAACCAGTATGCTTGCTATCCACCCTATCAGCCTTAAACTGACCTTCTGACAAAAATCACATATTAGGCAAAAATATCCCCTCCAAGTTCATTGGTAGTTTAATTCACCAAGATGATGAGCACAGTGGATGGGCACAACGTTGAAACCTATGCTCAAACTCGTTAGTGGGTGCTCAGCTTTTTGTGGTATTGAGCAGAAGCGCTCAGTGCCTTTCCCAGTTATGCTCCTGATACCTTATTTTCAAACCAATTATTTACACAATTAAGGATTTTTGTAATCGTGGGTCTGTTTTTAAGATACATCTGCAAGTAGTTGTTTCCTAAGGGGTATGTGTGCTTTGTTCAGTATGTAGGTTCCTCACAGGTTTCATGGATTGGGATCTAGTGAACAGCCTCTTCTTCTCCACTGCAATTTAAAATAATTTTTTGTTCCTCATCTTTAGTCAGCAGATTTTAAAATATTCCACCATAAGGGAAGCAAAAAGAACAAAACCTCCTTTTTTCATGGTGCTAAACTCTTCTCTTGTCATTTCTATCCTTTCACTCTTGGGATGGTTGATAGACTTCTGCATATGGATGACTGAAGTGTGTTTAGCCATGGTAGGAGTTTCTCAGTGAGCACCAGTGAAATGTGTTTTCACACCTGCACTTTATTTAGTCATGACTTTGTTGATTGTGGGTTTTGTGTAGATCCCAGGGTGATCAGAATTTTCAAGCAAGTGGTTCAGTGACAAACAGTCTCTTCTGGCTTTTGTTGAAATCCTTTTTTATGGATTGCAAAGGTAGTCACAGATGTTACCACACATCATGCTCGTGTCTCTACAAGCACAGCATAACTTGTAGTAGCTTGGTGTAGCAAGCACTTGGGAGAGTAACGGAGGAGTACACACGTTAAGTGGGACAGAATGAAGGCTGCTTCTCTACAGGAGCTGTTGCTGACCGGTGGTTGTGTAGCATCCCTGGCATAAGTTCATTGTGGGCTCTCTGTGCGTTCATGCTCTGAGGAGCAGTTGTTGGTTTTGGGCTTTCTCCATGGTTGAACAGCACCATGTTCCTGTGTCAGAATAATGTCTCAAATAAGGATGTCACTTGTGCACTTTATTTAAATCCAGCTCCGGTTTTCCATTCTGTTTGTTTAAAGTGCATTATCCCTCAGATGGAGACCTCTTCCAGTCTCTGGAATTGGCACAAGCCACTGAACTTCCAGCTCGAAAGTCATCTCTCCAAGTGTTTCACCTGCTGTCATGGTGCAAGAGCTGTACCTGCCTCTTGCAAACACAAACACATGGCCAGAAGCTGTCCCGATTGAGAGAACCCAGAATGCAGCTCTCAGGAGTTAGCTGCTGGTGGTGCAAACTTCTGGCACTCTAGAGACCAGTGATGGAAATTCAAGCACAGGAGGGACAGAGTCACTGCTTAAGCTGGTAGAAAAAAAATGCTTTTCAGGCATTGTGAGAAAGAGTTGTCAGGCAGAGGGGATTTAAAAGCTTGGAGGAAGAAGGATGGGAGAGGGGCACATGTGGTATGAAACAGGCCAAAAGATGAAGCAAGGTCAGGCAAGGGACTGGAGCAGAGCTGAAGCACAAGAATGAGAGAGATGCAGTGGTCAGACTTGCTTTCAGAAAGCAAAAGAGCTCAAGTGTGGGTGTGTGGGAGGGCTGAGTTTAGAGACAGAGAACAGAATGGAAGACGGTGTTAGGTAAGATCTTGGGTAGGTTAGAGGAGAGGGGAAAGGCAAGATGCAGAAAAGCTGGAGAGAAACAGGGTTTCAGTAATGAAGGTAAGAGAATATGAAAAGCATGATACTGGCATGGACTGCAAAAGGCATGACTTTCTCTGGAATGAAAGCACCTTTATGTTTAAGCAGGGCTTAAAGGTCTGTGGTGCCTTCAGGAAGAGGGGTCCACTCCTCATCCCTCAGCAGAGCCGGCTGCCCTGTCCCGAGCCTGAGGGACCCCTCTGCCTGCCTGGCTTGACTTGCAGGGCCTTGGGCCAGCTGTACTGCTGTGACAGATACAGGACTCGTTCCTCCAATTCTGGCACTAGAGGAGCATGGACTGGTAGCAGCCTGCTTGCAGATTGTATATTCAACCTTTCTTAAAAAGTGAATTCTCCTGCCCAGCCCAGTTCTGGGTTAGGCAGTTCCTGATATGTTCAAGGAATATAACCTAAAACTGATCTTGGGTCTACAGGCTCTCACTTATCCACCATCAACAGTGTGACTGCTTGAAATGTGGATTCCAGGCATCATGTGTGATAGCTCCTTTCCTTCCTGCAGGTCCAGCTGGCTGAAATGGAAGCGTTATCCCTCAACTCAGACAAGTCCTCTTCCATCCTTCTAGGAGATGAGTCAGACAATCGAAATGCTGCTCAGCTGAATCCTAAGGAGATCAAGGTTAGACAGCCATGGGCATCTTACACCGTGTGCTGTACTTATGCCCCTGCTCATTTCACGTGTTCTGTATTCATCCAGGTGTCCCTGCTGAGGAATATAATTCTGGTCATTTTTCAAGAGCTTCTCCATAGAGACATACTGTGGAGTATGATTTGAGGAGAACAAAAGAATACATGTATTTTGAAAGTTCTCTTCACTACTGTTAGCAACTTCCTCTGAATTAGTCAAAAGGCAATTTGGGCTGGAAAATTGAGCATCTCTTAGCTAGCTTGAAGTTATTATCAAAATCTTGAGGCTTTAAAAAGTCTGCTCTATCATCTTCCATTAAATTTCACAAGACTTTGTCCTCGCTTATTTTTTCCAGCAGGATGGCCAGGACAACCCTGACTCCCCTGGGGCAGACAATCTGGGGGAATGCCTGCTTCCAGCATCCAGTGAGGATGGCTCTACAAACCCAGACAGTTACCTGTGTGAAATGGAGAATACTCCTTTCGACTCAGTTCAGTCTTGGCTAAAGCATGAAAGTAGCAAAGGTGAGCAGGGCTTTCATTCTCCAGGTCTGCTGAAACCGTGGGCTGGTTCAGCTCTGTTTTCCCCCTCCTTTCCCTCTGCCAGGGGGAGAGTTAATGTGACTTGGGGTTACACTAACCAAGAATTAGCTTTCAGTCTGCTAATTTGCTTCAGGAATGGGGGGAGGAGCAGTTCCTTCATTTTTGTTGTTAGTTTTTATATCTTCCCTCCGACGTGACTCTGTGAAATATTCTGAAAGTGCTGATCCCCATTTGCAGTAGTGCGCCCATGCACGGTCTGAAAAGAGTAGGGACAGATTCTCCTGACTTGCCAGCTAGATAAACTGTGCTCACTCAGCACAGAAAAGCACTGCTGACCCAGGGAACATGTAGCACATGTCTGCCTTTGGTGGAAGTGCTCCAGTTCCACTCTTGAGCATGCCCTGGTCTCCTATGGTCCCCAGCTTTACCAAACCACCATTTAATTTATCTTCCTCCATCCCTTGCCTTACAGGATCTGGGATGAATATCCTCTGGCAGTGATACATACTTGAATCAAGGCATTATAGCTCAGCATTTCTCTGTGAGAGCAACAGCAGAGCTGACCTGTTACCTTATGGCTCTGAGCTGTGTTAGGTCTTCCTGATCTGGTGCAGGTTTTTGTGCAAAAAGTGGGATCTTTAGTCTGAACACCAGACTGAGGCTTCTTGGCTAGGAGTGCATGTTCCTGAATATCCTTTGTTCACTGGACCTGAGATTTTCCTCAGTGTAACGGCAGCAAAGGCACAAAATAAAATCAGAGGACTTTTCAACTTTTTTTTTCTTCTATTTCTGTTCTCCTCCCCTTTCTTTTGATGCTCTGTCAGTCCCTCCCAGCCCCTTCTCTCCAGGTGCATCTTCCCCTCTGTTACCTGTACCAACAGAATTTTTCCACCCAGCCATCTCTGCCACTCAAACAGGGCCTGAAGAAGTCTCGTGTCCACACAACCTTCCTAAGATCTCTCTGCAAGGCTCGTGGGCATCATTGAGATCGCCAGGTGTGAACTGCTCACTCCTCCAGCAGGTGAGGAACCCCACTTCTGTCTGCTAGGAAAACTCAATTTTCACATCCCACCCAAACAGAGAGGGATGAACAAGGAGGAGGGCAGAGGAAGGGGAGAGGCAGCTGTGGTCATGGGCTGGGTAGCCTGGATAACCTGGATCTGTAGGAGGAGCACAGTGAACTGCAGAAGGGCAGGGGAGGAGAGAGGGTAGTATAACAAAGTGGTGTTGGATAGCTCTTACCCAGTGAAGTAATTTTGTTCTTCTGCTTTGGATCAACAAATCGTTTGACAGCTGCAGTGGGCTCTACATGAAGATGAAATCACATCACTCTGTAGCTCCCCCCTGGGTCCCTGGCACTGGGTGTGTTGCAGACACCTGCATGCACAGCAGCCCTAGTGTGGGCTAGGGAGGTGACAGCTGTACAGCCTCCTTGGGTCCTCTTAACGCTGTGACTCCAAATCATGCACTTGCTTGGTTGGAACAGGCATCCCACCTGCATCCTCCACATCCCTTAGTGCCCCATCCACACACTGTGTCCCTAAGCTCTCTGTTTTGCACTGCACACTTAACTCTCACATCCCAGAAGGGTGCCAGCTCTTTCTGAAAAGGCAGCTATTTCTCACTAACAAAACAGAAGAATAAAAGCACTGGGGGGAGATCAGGTGTCTCTGAAGTGCAGAAGACACAGAGATGAAAGCCCAGTAGAGATCTCTGCTATTGCTCTTGGAAGATACTCCATGAAGAGGAGCACTCTGTTCCAGACAAACTAAAAGAATAAAATCAGATATTATCCAGCTATATATGACAGGCACTGCTGGCACAACACAGATGTGTATAAATTCACCAAGGATGAGTTTAGCCTACATCTGAGACTGAGTTGTTGCAGTGTTGAAACTTCTGGTTTAAGTTAAGACACAATGAGGTACAGCCCTGGAGCCACTGGGACAAAGGTATTGAATTGTTGTAAAGGAGAAATGAGTAAACTTCTGATTATTTGACACAGGCTGTGTAGAATAACTATGGAGACTGCTTCAGGAGACTGCTTCCAGCCCTACACACATCATTCCCAGTGCAGTGATGATTGCATAGTGCAGACCAATTTCCTAGAAACAACTAAAATGCAGCTTAACTAGATGAGCCTTGATACAAGGAAATTAAGGTTGTTTCCTCTTCCTGCTGGAAGAGGACCCCACCTTTCTACCCGGAATGAAAGAGTAGTTGCTGCTAGTGCTGGTCAAAAGAACTTGGGCCTCTTTTCTCTCCCCAGATATTGCTGATTTTTTTTTAATGAGAGGAAGTCTGTACAGAAGTCCCTTGATTTCTGTGCAGCTGATAGATGGGTCCACATCTGTGTGGCAGGTTTATAGGGAAGCCATGAGTGAGGACCCACAGGGAACCTTTGCTCTGGTGCCTCCTGGACCATCAGTGGAGAGTGTAGTGGTGGGTGCTGCAGGGCTCACAGACACAGCATCCCTTCCCTTTGGTGGAACACTTCTCGTGGGAGGGGCAGATTCATCCTGAAGCAGAATAAAATTAGCTCAAAATATCGAAACCTTTCCTCCTCCTTACCCAGAAGGAAATCTCCATGGCAGGCTGCAGGGCTGCTGCTTTATCGTGTTGGTTGGTTTATGGCTCCCTTCCCCAGCAGAGAAGAGTGAGAGAAGAATGGAATTTTCCCCCTTTCTGTAATCGTGGCTTATTTTCACACCCCAAAGCCAATAAGGCAAAGTGTCTTGCCCATCTCCTTCCTGAGAACTGTGTTTTCCCGCTCCCCAGTCCCCCGAGAGCGACACGTCGCTGGACAGCCGGAGCAGCAGCTCGGCCGGCAGCCTGCAGACCACGCTGGAGGACAACAGCCTCAACCTCAGCGACTCTCCGCAGTGCACCCTGGACCTGCCGGTGGCTCTGTGCCCCGTGCCGCCGGCGGGCAGCCAAAGACCCCCGGCGGCCCCGCTGTCCCCCGCCTCCCGCCGCCGGAGCCTGCGGGGCCGGGGGCTCTTCAACCTGCGGAGCCTGTGCCGCCACCAGCGCAGCCACAGCAGCGGCGGCAGCACCAGCCCCGGCTGCACCCACCACGACTCCATGGACCCTTCGGACGAGGAGGGAGCGGGCAGCAGCCTGCGCGGGGGGGGCAACAACAGCGAGCCCTCGGAGACGCTCAGCAGCCTCTCGCTGACCTCGCTCTTCTCGCCGCCGCCGCCGGGGCTGACCCCGGTGAAGAAGTGCAGCAGCACCAGCAGCCTGCACGGCAGCCCCTCGCCCCGCCGCCCCGCCGCTCATCACGCCAAGCCCTTCTACACCGTTGACCCCCGGGGCTTCCTCTCGATGCCCTCCTGGGTGACGGACTTCTGCAAGGACACCCCCTCGCCCAGGCAAGGAGAGGAGCCGGATGGCCCCGGCAGACTGGGGACGGGGGACCGCAGCTCCCCGCTGCCCTCCGAGCTGGAGCTGGGAGACGGGGTCAGCAAGAGGAACAGATGAGGGTCCCTGAGGTGCAGGGAGGGAGCGTTCGGCCGCTGGCATGAGGAGCATGTTTCACTGGCTTCTCCCGGCAGCAATTCCAAAGGATTTGCAAGAAAAAGAAAACAGGCGAACAAAAATTTATAAATATATATATATATATAGGTAAATATATATATATATACATATATATATATAAAATAAATATTCTGGTACCGTACCTCAGAGGTGTGGGAGAGTGCAAGCAATACGGGAACAGTCCTGCCTGAGGGCAAGATCTGGACCATCACCCCAGAGACTATAGTGACAAGAAAAGGCCATGGGGCTGGCAGGGACAGGACCCTCCAGCCAGGTGACTGCTACGTGGCAGCTGTTTAGTTATATACATATACATATATAGAGAGATCGATTTATTTATTTTTTTTACTGAGAGATTATGAATTTCAGAAAGTGCTAAGGAGGAACAAGAGAATGGGGCCCGAAGGAGCTGCTACACCAAACCATGAGGGTGGGGTGAAGGGAAGGGAAGCAGGGTGAGCAGCAAGGGAAGAGCATCTGGGGCTTGCCTTGTGCATTTCTGGGAACTACTTTATTGTCCATGCTTCCATTTCCAAGGTTAAAAATTGCGGGCCGGATCTTCAGGATGAGCAAAAATTGGCAAAACATGCTGTTGATGTAAAGCAGCAGAGTTCTGGCTTGAGGTGAATTCACGCTGATTTACAGCAGGTGAAAATCTGGCCCCAGCAACAGAGAAAAGCAAATAGCCACGGACCACCGGGAAACGTTTTGAGGTGAAAAGCCTTGATTTGAAGGGAATGTGTGAACACAGCGGGCACGCTCATGGAAGGAGGGATGGAGGCTACATAGTTTATTTTTGTTGTTGTTTTGTTGGGTTTGTTTTTTCATTTCCAAAGAAAGAAAACTACAAAGGGAAAAAAATTACAAGGCTCATGGGGATATTTGGAGTGAGAGAGGCAGGGTGGAAGGGAAGGGGGAGGTAAAAAGGGGAGAGGAAATTAAACTTTTCCCCCTTTTATTTGCAGTAATTGTGATATTTTATTTTAGAAGCCCAAAGGTGCAAAAATTATCCCTAGAGAAACCTATCTGTTATTTTTGTATCTATAGCTATATATATTAAAAGAATACAAAACCTAGAATCTTAAAAAATATATAAAAGCAAAGTGGGCTTCAACAACACAAAATGCAGTCAGTCCCTTGCCTGAGGGCTAACCCTGTTGCAAGTTCCAGTGGGAAGACTCTGCAAGGACATCTTCTTCTCAGTGGTAGTTCTGTCTCCTCCCTAGCATCACCCTCTGGCATTTTCCTGGTTTGCATCGGTGTAGCTGGGATCAGAGTTCTAATCAGTGCAAACCATGGGGATGGAGAGCAGTGAATATTGTTTGGACAATGTGTGTGTGTGTGTGTGTATGTGTTTGTGCCATTGTAAGGATGCTGATGAGTGTTGTGTCCTGGCCAACTGGCTCACCAGCTGGAGAGGTGGGAGAGAGGGACAAGGAGAGCTGCAGCTCCCCTTGTCTCTGCCTTGCAGGGCAGTGGGAGTGGGGAGGATTGCAGAGGGTGAGGGCAGAATGACCCCTCAAACCATGACCTGCCTCAGGATCCAAGATTCTGTCCAGCATGGTCCTCTCCCAACGTGGTTGCAACAAGGCTTCCAGAGGTTGCATCCCTCCTTGCTTTTCCAGTGGTACAACTGCACAAGTCTCCTTCCTGGCAGGGCCAGCCTGGATCTCCTCCTGCAGCAATTCCAAGGTTTTGTACCCTTCCCAGATTTGCAAGTGACTAGGAAAACCAACCACCCTGGGGAACAAAGGATTTTGGATGTCATGTACCGCCCCAGAGGTGTTCAGGTGTGTCAGAGAAGACAGACTGGGAAGGGCAGCAGGGAGATGATAGCAGCCTAATGGAGACAGGAATGTTCAGAGCACTGAGGAGAAGGGGCAGGGCTCCCTGTCCCATTTTTTCCGTCCGACCAAGAGGCCTCTGCAGCCCTCACAGAGGTCTCCCAGCTGGCATATGAAGCATTGTGAAGAGGGCAGCACAAAAGATGTTCTGATTTTATTGTGACCTGTCTGACTTTAAAGTAGCTGCTGCATCTTACAAACCAGGGTTGTAAACAGTGGGCACATCACGTGGGGCCAGCAGCCAGGAAAAGGATAATTACTGTGTGGACTTAATTAAATTGCTCTGTTGCAAGTGTGGATGCTGACTGCAGGGAGGTCAGACCTGTGAGTAGAGGACAGGAGAGCCTGGGTCCTTGTCCTTGCAGAAAGGATGCAAATACAGATTTATTAAAGCAATAATAAGGGTCTTTAAATGCTTTTTTTGCATTGGTGGTTCTTTGGGTGAATTGCCCCTGCTTACTGTACCGTGGGCAGAGAGGAGGGACATGACACATGGTTTCACATCCTCAGGAGTCACAATAGAGCACAACAGAATCACACAGACACAGCTTTCTAGGCAGGGGCAAAAAGAAAAAGGACCTAAGTTTATTTGACTTAGTGCTTATATAGGATTTTGGGAATGACCGTGGATTGGAGGATGTGGTTACCACCTCTCCAACCACACTGGTCAAGGGAAAAGTCTGCCAAACCTTCTCCACCCAGGAGAAAGGAATGAAAAACAAAAGGACAGTTAGCAAAACATGTGAGTGTTTACATGAAACAGCATGAGAAACTTTATCACAAAAATGAAAACATCAGAAGGCTGAAAAATCAGGGCAACACTGAGGGAAGGAAGTCAATCAATAAATGCCTGAACAATGAACATGGGTTGCACAAGGCTTTGACCCAAACCCAGAGCTGCTTCGAGGCCAGAGGTAGGGCTTACCAAAAAACCCAAAGAGTTGACACCCATCCAAACCCCAGACACTTCAATGCACAGAGTGCTCCTTGAAAGTTTGCCATAAGGGAACACGGAGTTGGGACTCCAAGCTGTCCTGGCAGTTGTATGGACTGTAAAATGTTTCAACTGAGCAATGGGAAAAACAACAGAGATTGGTGGAGTGCAGATTACACCAATAAGAGACTTAACCCAGTTGAGAAGCCTGGCCTGCACTTGGGATATCTGGAAGGGAAGAAGGGTAAAAAGATGGTGGTGGTGGTGACCTCATGGGGTGACTACAGCTCCTTGGAGGGATATCTCTAGGCTTATTCCCTGTTGTCCCTGGAAGTGACATCTTTGTTTCTCCTGTGGTTTGGGGTTTATGGCAGTCCTTCTGCTCTGCATGATGTCTCCACCTCCCAGAAGGGTCATGCCACCTCACCCACCTCCTTGCACAAGGGCTTTCACCCTCTGCTGTATGACTGGAGCAAAAGGTTTCTGGCTTAGTTGCCATGGAGACAGAAGACTAGGTTATCCTTAAAGAATATTTTGTCTCTTTCTTTTAATTATTTACTAACTGTTTCAATAAGAAGCACAAAACATCTATCCTTCCCAAAGAGGAGGCAGAACACTAAAAACACTAAACCCCAGCAAGAACTTTGTGGTTTTGCTGGGGATTTCTGCAGCGCTTCAGATTGTGCAGTTTCTCCTGGCAAGAGCTGCCTTTCCTAGCTCTGCCTGGCTGTTGGCACACAAAACTTCTGTCATCACCCACCCACTTCCCAGACAACACCTGAGGGCAGTTTAGGATTTGCCCAGGCATCTATTCAGCCTCTAATACTCCCCGCTTCCCACAGGGGGCTGTACCGCAGGCAGTTCCTGCCAGGATGCTCTCTGCTGTCGTTAGCCCGATATTGCTCTGTTTTGTCCTGCTGCCCCACTTCCCTTGTGCCCAGGTCTCCCCCACGTCTGGGGCCACTGAAAGCAGCCCCTCTCCCTGCCCCACGCTGAGTCCCTCCCAAACTCACACCTCACCGCTGTGTCCTGCTCCCGCTGCTGCTCCCACAACCAAGGCATATTTAACTCCTTTCACCTTGGCTCACCAGGTGGTTCCTCTACCTCTTTTAAACATTTTTCTAGTATTTTTTTTCTTTCTAAGGCCTCCCTGTATATTTTTCTTTCTCACTATGCATTCTGGGCCCACTGATGTTGTTCATTGCAACTGCAGAGCAGAGCCCATCCCTTGTGCTTCCCACCTTCTCTTGAATGTGGAATCCTCAACTGCTCCAATCTGCCCAGGGAAAACACACCTGTATTTAGTATTATTTCTGAACCCAGAGAGGCTGACTCAGCACAGCCAAATAAGTGATGCATACCACTATGTGTACTTTTCATGGCTTCTACATCTTCATCTGTGCTCCTTACTGCTACCAAAAGTTCCCTATGAAATTAGGTGTATAGGAAGCAGTTGCCAATGTGACCACTGTTCTTTTTCAAGGAAAGGTGGCAGGGTGGTTCAGTTGGGCTTTAGGGGGGTGGAGTTTGTTTTGTTTTGGAGGTTTTTGTGAGGCCCATGTAAAGGACTGCACACCACCAGCCCTCTGTGAAATTCTCATGAGCTGAGCAGGACTTGGTGGGAGGGAGGAACTGAAAACATTATTGAGCAAGAAAATAATTTTTCAAATAGAAGAAACAGAAAGCAGAAAACCTTGAAGCTTTTTCAAGGAATTTTGTACTTTTCCCACCAAAATGGCTCTCACATTTAAAATGCTCCCAAAGGGCATCATAGAGGTATTGTGGCCTAGCTGGCCTCTGGTAACTGAATCCTCAAGACCCCAGGCCAGTTGTCCACTTGACAGGGCACTGAAGGCAGTGATCCAGGCAGTGAGGTGCCTGCAGGAAATATGCCCTGCACACACACCGTACAATGAACACAAAAGTCATCCTTACACTGGATGAGAAGCAGAGATTTATTTTTAGCCAATGTAACTAAAAACTCAACATTTATTATGGAAGATATGGAGGTAAGTGGCTATGGTTCACATGGGTTCATCACAAGAATTCCACAGAGAAGGAAAAAATTAAACCCTGTGGAATTTTTAACTAGCTGTGATACAAAACACAGTGCACCTTGTAGGAAGAGCTTAGTACCTTGCGAAGTCAGGCACTTGCATGTCTGCCACCCAGTTCAGTTTATCCATATGTGACCTGGCTCTCCAAGTATCTCCCTTCCCTGCTCTTCACAAATACTTTATGAGATCTTCCTTGCTTCTCCTTTTTTCCATATTATTTTTGTTCCTTGCTAGGGACTGGTTTCCAGTAGGAACTCACTATCTCCATATCTTTGAGTTATCACTCATTTCTTCCATCTCATTTAGATATATATATATATATATATGTATATATTTCTTCTCCAGCACTTTTTCCTTCTTCTGCATATTTCCAAGCCCCTGTTTACATTCACTAAGATCCTGTCATACTGGAGCTGGCAATCTGCTATTCAATATTTATGCCTCCCGGCCACTTCTAGAGCAGATGTGCTCAGTTTACAGGGAAGGAGCTCTCCTCCCATCAAAACTGGCATCCCAGATGCTGGTTTGCTGCACACCTCTGCTTTTGCTCCACCGTCAGCTGCAGCAATAAGCAATAACAATCTGCCCTTCCCCTTGTGCCAGCCATAGGATTGCAAAGAGGAGCCATATGGCAGGGCTCCTTCTCAGCCTTGCTTTGCGTGTCAGCAGCGCTGCTGAGCATCTTTCATGCCTGTGACATCAGTAAGAGCAGGGAGGACTCCATACCTTGTGCAGTTGCTCCCATGAGCAGCTGGGCTGTTGCCATGAAAAGCCCAGCAGGCTCCAGCTCACGCTCCCCCTTTGCTGTGCAGTGCTGTGGACACAGAGGAATACAAATCTTTTTCCTTAGTGGTTTGTCTGTAGTCACCAAAGTCGACAGATACGACTCTCCCTTTGTCTCATGGTCCACAGAGCAGAATGATAGCAGAGGGAGAGACACTGTCTTTCCAAGGACATTTTCAGAGACCAGAGCACTTTAACCTTCTGTCTAATGCTGCTTTAACTATCTGCATTATTTTGGAGAACTTTGAAAGATGCTGCAGCTGTGTTTTGTTGTTTTGTTCTGTTCTGCTTCTGGTTGCTGGGGCAGTGTTGGTGCACATTGTACACCTCACAAACAAAGCAGCTCTTCCTGCCATACTTCCCCTTTCTTTCCTCCAGCTGACTCATCCTGGATTAAATCTTTGAACTGTAAGTTACCCGCTTGTGCTGACCACAGTGAGATGGGATTTTTCATAGTTCTGCTGCCACAACTTTCTTTCTGTTCTTCTATTTCTTATGCTGCTAAGGGAATAGCACTGTTCCTTCACAGAGTCTGGCAGAGTATCTTCAAAAAGCAACCACCCTTCCTTCACTCAGAAACAATGAGAGGGGCTAAGATGCTACTTCAAACCAAATGAGCAGTGATACCGTGGGCTCTGTGGATGGCAATCTGAAGAGAAACTATTTTTTAGTGAAATATCTTTGATCCAAGATTTGCTCTTAAATTGAAAAGTGCCTATTTAGGAGAGAGCTACCCACACACAAGGAGGAGAAGCATCATCCAAGAACTCAAGGTACGTGGTCTATGCACAGGCAAGCATTTTTATTACCCTGCAAGTCCTTGGTATAAGACATGCTTTTGAGCTATCACAACTTTGGAGATAAAGTACCAGGTGGACTTTTCTCTAAAGCTACCACTGTCATCCTTAGCTGCATCTAATAATCTCTGGGATAACAATGAAAGTGGGTGATCCCATTTCTCCTTTCAATTACTTCACCAACACAGTTAATTTACTTTTTCACTTACACACTTCTTTTCTCACCTCCTTATCTGAATCATATGAAGGGTTCATTTCAAGATGATCTATGCACAAAGTACCACACATATTCCAGTTAATAATAGATATTTCTAAGAAGAGCTGAGTGCAGTGTAAATGGGGTGGCGTGGATAAAAGACCTGCTTTTGTGTGTATAATCCCTCTACATACATCCAACTGCCCCATCCTCCCTGTATGCTAATATTTCTTGGCACAGATTTTTGAAGTTACCTTACCTTGAATGTAGAGTTAATAACACGTGAGAGCCTGTTAATCATCATTGGCCACTGATTAGTTTCTGCTGTTATTGTAAGCCCAGGTATAGGAAATAAATCAGGAAGGTAAAAAAAAAAAAAAAAAAGCAGCCAACAACAAACAACATGGCATTAAATAAAAAAAAAACCAGAGAGACTATTCTGAAAATCCCTTGGTGTCTGCTCAATATTTATTCCTATGCTTCCATAGTCACTGCGGCTTTGTGTATGTGCGTGGGCGTAGGCATATACTTGTTTCAGGGTGGTTATGGCTTATAAACAGATCTCCCACTGGTCTCTTTTTTCAGGGAGATATTAAAGCAGTAAACAGCCCAAAGTGCTGACTCAGGACACTGCTCCCCAGCAGAGCTCACAGCACGGAGACAGGCAATGTCTGGGCAGTGCTGTCTGTGAGGAGTTGCAAAGGTCTCTGCTTGTCCCATCTGCCCCTGGGCAGGGGAAAGAGGGGCACTGGGTTGGCAGGGAGCAGAGCAGGTCACATTGTGGGACATAGGGGACCTGGGGCTGTGGGAGCCACCACGTGTGTGTTTGTGTGTGTGTGCACTTGCACAGCTGGGGACCAGCAGGACCCTCCTCGTGCTGTGTAAATTGTACTCCTTCTGCTAATCAGGACAGACGCTGGGGCACTTCAGCAGCATCGATTTGCTCAGGGACCCAAAGTGGTCACAGATCCATGTCGAAACATGTTGAAATACTCTCTCTTTTGGGCAAGGATGTTCAGGCATCTACACATAGGAGGCCAGGGAAATAGCAGCTCTCCCTGCAGTAGAAACCACCAGTGTGCAGAGCCCTGGTTGGGGTGGGAAACCATGGCAGTCACCCTTGCACTCCTCACAGATTTGGAAGGTTAGTTATCATCTACCAGATGATGGCTCCATCCCAGCCTGACTGGTAAAAAACCAGCCTTACCTCTTAGGCTTCTGTGGACACAGCATTTTAATGTCTACCTGTGTCCAACCAGCCTAGGTAACAAAGAGATGAGAGGGCCTGAGGGGAATTTGCAGTAATGATGGAGAGAGCAAAGGGTCTGGAGACGAAGATCTAACTCCTGGCTTCATGTGGATGATTGACCTTGAGGGACAGGACACACCAGGGGTGCAGGTTTCTTCCCTCCAGCCTCACCCCGGCTTGCTGCTGCATTCTTGTGCTCTGTAAATACCACAGGAATCAATGCAGCAGCTAATGTGGCATTTTGACATCTGAGGGAGGATTATTTCACTAGGAGTGTCTACACCTGCTTCATCAAAAGCTCAGAGTCAGCAAGCAGATGCCACCTTGCAGCCCCTGCCTGTATTCTGGTGGCAGCCTCAGAGGGACAGGCTGCACGTGTGTGGAAAGCAATGGGGCTGTTGCAGCACTGGAAGAGTCCAAGCACGCAGGTAGGGAAGGAAAGAGGCAGCTTGGCTGGTTGTGTTGTTTGCTTTGCACTGGTGATGATGCAGTGGTATCATTTTCATGCTAAATGCCAATTTTCTGCTTTGCTGGCCTCAGAATAGCCTACATCCATATCCTTCATTGCAGCAATTAAAGGGCTGGGTGCTCAAGCTGAGGCACTTGTGATGAGCATGATTTTAATCAGTGTGCACGAGAGAGAAGGAGGAATGTGATTGCCTTGCTGCTGCTGTGGGAACACGTGACAGTCCACGAGGGGTAGGAGAGCCCCTACCCTGCTATGAGCATGCATCAGCTTCAGCTCAGCCCTGGACTGGGAAGTGCAGGTTTGCCAGATCTTCCATTGCTCTGTCTGGTCAGGAACTGCTGTTTGACTGCAGCAAAACATTGGAACAAATCCTCTGCTCCCCTGCCCCGTGTTTACAGCCTGTGATACACCCTCCAAGGTGCCCAGAGATCCCCATATGGCACAGAGATCCCCAGCCACTGGGAGACAGGCTGAACATCACTTGCCTGTCCCCTCCCATGGGGGAGCAGGGCAGAGGAGAGGGCCACACTGCACCTGCAAGATCTCCAGGTGTGCCTGTAGGCAGAAGGATGGAATTCCACAGGTCCCTGCTGTGAGATGGCATCTGAGACTGCTCTGCTCAGCTGGGCAGGAGAGTCCATTTGTGAGAGTGCCAGGAATGGTATTAGATGTGAGTACTTCAGCATTTACACTGTTTGCCTAAATCATAAAGCTCATCCTGCTGGATATGCTCACACATCCCCTCTGCTTCTTCAGCTGGCTTAAATGTCCCTCCAAAGGGGAACAGAGACTGTGTCCCTTGAATCCTTACTGCTTTGCTTTTCCTCAGTGTGGCTCAGTGCCCGTGTTTGCAGGGAGGGGACCACCCTGCCTGGCTTCCCAGCAGAGCTGTACCTCTCCCTGCTGCTGCCACAGCACTGTGGAGTCACAGCAGGTGACATGGGTAAAAATGTGAGTGGGGAGGGACACTGGGGCTTGGTTTCCTGTGTCAAGGGATTTGTGTGTGCGGGGATATCTGCAGGAAAGGAACATCTAGGGAGAGACCAAGCTTGTACCAAAACTGCAGGAGCAACTGGGAGGGAAGCAGGGGATAACAATATTTCTGGGATTCTATAAGCTTGTCTCTACAAGCTTCCTAGGTCATATTTCAGCTCCTCCTTGAATGTATCCCAATTCCTTCCTACATGGGTAGGGACACCTCCCATTAGACCAGGTTGCTCAAAGCCCTGTCCAGTCTGGCCTTGGATAATTCCAGAGATGGAGCAAGTCCCTGTCTCATTTCCTCATTCCAGGGCTTACCTACTATTTTTGGCAGCCAGAGGTGGTAATTGCAGACAACACAAACACCAGAGGAGTGGCTGGTTTTGTTCTCTTTACCAGATCAAAGAAGATTTTGAATATTTTCTCTGGATTAGCAACCATATCTCAATGCCTGTCCTGCTCCTACAGGTAAACTTTATCACAGGTATTTGAACACTTAACCTGTTTTTCTGGAGGTTTTAACACTGCCACTGCTCTCTGGTCAGGCAGAAGGCTGAGTAGCCTTTGTAGTCAGTGGCAATCCTGGGCAAACAGCTCTCACATACCTACAGCACAGCTTCAGAGAGAGAAGATGGATTCTTTCCTCCACGGAGCTCACAGCTCATGCCCAGCAGGACCCTTTGCCAGGCCCTGTGTGACCTCTCTGAAAAGCTTCTCATCTGTCTAGGCTGGTACTCAAGAGGGGAGGAAAGACACAGTAGGCTCAAATGTGTCAGAGGTGTATGTTCATTGTTTAAAAAAAAAAAATCTGGTTTTAACCAGCAGCATCTGAAGCAAGGTGCTATTTCTCTTTTCATCATGGATAGGTGGGCTTCCAGGGCTCAGGTTTGCAGGACAGGGGCAGGAGACACTCACAGTGAGGAGTGAAGGGACACATTTGGACCTGCTGCACATCCCAAAAGTCCATGTCAGGGAGGGCTCACTACTGCACAGGGAAGGACAAGCAGGACTCTGGCCAGGGCAGACACAGGCTTGGACAGAAAGGCAGCTAGTTCCCTCTCCCTCCTGCAGAAGCTTGAGTGAGAAGAGAGGTTTCTCCTCACACTGGCTGAGCTTTGCACTGTGTACTAATGACAACACAAGGAGGAGAGGAGCTACAGATTGACAGCCATGAGAGATTTTTGTTGCTGTTTAGGACAGACTTCTCTCCATCTCTTTTTCTGTCTTTCCATTTATTCTGCACCTCCCCCTTTTTTCTTCCTCCAAACGCTTTCCCCAAGCCCAGCCCTCCTCTTCCCTTTGTCCTAGTTCTCCTTGCCTTTTCAGTAAGTGAGGAATTAAATAAGCCTCTGTGGAGACAAAACCAAATAGTAGATTCTCCCTTGCCTCCCTGGCTAGGATATTGATGAAGTTAGTGAAGAGACATCTCCTTAGGATGCTGCTTTTATTTTATTATTTAGTCCAGCATGCATTGGTCAGGACTTTGGGAGCATCCTTAGAGGCACATGCATGCTTGCAATGAAAGAGCTCACTGTGAACTCCCAGAGCACCCACATACGCAGGCACCTGTCACCTGAAGTGACAATAACCACCCCCTGGGCACTGCCCCACGCTCAGGAAAGGTGGGGTCTGAGCAGCCCCAAGGAGTCCCCATCACTCAGATGAGGCCCACCTGAAACAGTAATGAAGAGGGGTACGAGGTACCAGCCTCAGGGGGGTTGTGTTAGCAGGTAATGAAGGAACTTGAGGAGCAAATTAAAGAAGGAAAGATGCAGGGGAAGGGTTTCTCTGCCTTACAGTGTGCTTGGCTGGGGCTGTCCCTTGGTGCTGCTGTCTTGTATCTGTGCCACCAGAGTAAATAAGCCTCCTCTTGTAAATGCTGACCTCAAGCTGTGTAGTAAATTCTGGTGCCAGCCAAACCCGTGTTGGGTCGCTTGCAGCCGTGTGTTCTTCCCAGTATGATGCTGCTGTATTGCTTTCACCACAAGCACCAAAGGCTGTGAGATGCTTTCCTTTGGGACTCAATTCCAGGTATGATGCAGCATCTGGCCACATTTTTTTATCGCTTGTTCTCAGTCGCATTTCAAAAGGAGCAAAGTTTGTTATGTGGTTTTGCTGTGTTTTTTACACCAGAGCCGACTTAATCTTTGTGTTTTTCTTTCTCCGTTAATCTCAGGATTAAGGAAAAGCTGTGAAAGTATGATTTGAGCTTTTAGAAATATTTTCTGCTTTAAAATAAAAAATTAACCTGCAATGAGCAATCCTTTTTATTTAGAACTGAATTAATGAATTCCCACTGAAGATGGGCATGTTGGGCATTAATATATGTATAATTATGCAAAACCACTGTTATGCCTCTAATGAAAATTAGATTCTACCACTGAGGCTGTGTTTGGCGATAGTGTATATCTTCATTTGTGCTATATTTATTCTTTTTTCCTAGCTGCGTGACCTAGGATTACAGTTGCTATGGCGATAAGACAGTTAGTGAGGGAAGGAGTGAAAGGTAAGTTTGTGTGTCTGCCTGTGCTGCGGGGGTGGCAGGGTGGGGGGGCTGGCAATCTCTGTCCCTTGTGCTGCATCTGCCTCCTGCTATTGCTGGCGCTGAAAAGCTCTATTGCGCAAGTGATGATCATTTCTCAGTAACTCAGGGATGGGGGCTCAAGCAGCAGAGCAAATCAGGTTGGTTTTTCTCTTCCCAGCAGTGTGTGTGCACAACCAGGCCACGGGACTGCTGTGCTGGGTCTGTTTCTGTGGGGTGGGGGAGCTGATCCTGCGTGTTCATCTTTGCCATTGGCCTTGGAGGAGTTTAGAGGTGGATTCTGGGGACCAGAGTAAAACCCTCAAACTAGTCTTCCATATTTGTTGAGCTGCATTTGTGATCTTGTGTGCCCTGGGCTTGGGGCTGGAGGTGCTGAGCAGATTTACAAGACGTGTAGCTGTGGTAACTTTGGCAGTGCTGGGGTAACAGCTGATCTCAATGATCTTAAAGGTCTTTTCTAACCTTAGTGACTCTTTGGCTCTGTGGGTGGCAGCTTTATCTCCCTTCAGCTGAGTTACATTACCAGCCCTTCTGTTGGGGTTTGCTTCGTGGTGCTTGCTGCAGGAGACGCAGCATTCCCCAAACCCTTCCAGACCTGGACACCAGGCTCAGGAGTGCAGGGGTTCTTTCAAGAAGTAGTTGACAGTGGAGGAGAGTCTGTCCTTGGTGCAGCTTTCTTTGTTGACAAGGAACATGTTGTCCTGAGCGCAGGGTGGCCAGACCTCTGTGTCTCTTTCATCCTTAGCTTGCCCTGTAGGTGTGGGAAGTGCTCCCCTGGCTTCCTGCCTGCCTCTCCCATCCTGCTTTGCCTTTCTCTGCACCCCTCCAACAAAACTGCCATCACCAGTTTACTTGAAGCTCCTGGAATGGAATGCTTACCACAGAAACTCAGGCTGACCAGCCTTGGTGATTGCAAGACTAATTCAGGCAGTTGGGTTTGGTTTTTTTCCCTTGCAATTGTCTATTTCAAAATAGCTCTACAGCTTCCTCTTTCTTTTTTCCTGAATGAACAATGGCTGCTATCACCAACAACTTGAGAACTTTTCACCTGATTCTCCCAAAAGCAGTGCCTAGACACTCTGTGCAGCTCTGGGTCATGTTCTTCTCTCAGAAACATTGTGAATTAGCATATTAAGGGCTAGTGAGTAAGACTCAGGCTCCCACCAATTGGTTTCTGTAGCCTTGACTATCTTCTTGGACTTGCTAAACTTTTAATTAGGTATAGATTTTCCCACAGAGGTCTTATAACTTTGTTTAACGAAAGTCAAAAGTGTTTTAAAAGAGTCTCTTCTCTCTCCTGCCCTGCCATGCTTTGCATTTTTCCCCAAGTGAACTTTGCCTGTTTGCAAACTATCAGCAGTGCAACCCCTTAATGTAGGCAGACAGTGCTCTCTCACTCTCTTGGACAGGGGTAAGGAAAATGAGCTGACAGGGACAATCCTGTGCTTGTACTAGTCTGTCCCCTTGAGGAAAACTCTTCCAAGCCACTGAACTTTGCTGGGGTTCTCTTCATGCACAGTCACCCTCTCATCCACAGCAATCAGCATCCATAAGTGCCTGCACAAAATGCCTGTGCTTACGGAGGACTCCACTGGGGAGTCCACTCCCAGCTGGGGGAGAAAGTGGAAAAACCCCATGGGCAATGCTTATTGGTGATTAGAGAGCAGGGGGAGTTCTTGTCAGCCTTAAGGTAAGGGTGGGAGCCTGAAGGATCTGTGTTTTAGCCTGTTAGAGAGTTGCTGCCACCCTCTCATGGGGGAGAAGATATCCTTGTGGCTAGCACTTTTCTAGCTCAAAAGCTGGGCAGGAGCTGATAGCCCTGCTCCTCCAGCAGAGTCTGTCTTCCTTCCAAACCCCAAACATCATGGGGCTGAGGGCAGAACAAACCTGTGGGACTGCTTATCAAAGTAAACTCACTTGCATCTGCTCCAAACCACAGGGCTCAGCAGAGCAGGTGCTCAGCTTTCCCCTGGAGGATTGTTGTAATGTGATGTTAAATGTAGCCTGGAGATCAGGAATGTGATTCAGTGTGCACAGCCTGGAGAAGCAAGGAAGAATAGAGAGCTGTACAAGGGGATGTGCAGCTCAGACAGATGAGAAGGACCAAAACAAGCTCACTCACATTTTCCTTCCTGAGATGAGGAAAACAGGATTCTGTTGGGAATCCATCCTGGCTAAGTCCTGCTTCAGCTGTGCTCTATCTCAAGATGCCCTTGCACAATAGGTACAAGACTTGGCAAGTGGAGTCAAGCAATACTGAGAGATGATAGTTCATGTAGTTTGGAGGTGTCAGTGAGATTAAATCAGCCTCCACCCTGCATGAAAACTGCTTCTCCGTGAAAGGCTTGGTCATTCTCATAGGACACTTCCTTCTGAGGGAGCAAAATCATAGAAGACCCCATATGCAGACTGGGCACGCTTCTTAGGGAAGTCTGCTGCCTTCCTGGGGCCTGGGTTAAAGATGTGAAGAGAAAGCTTCCCAGCCTGATATGGCCCTTGGATTTTCTTCCATTATTGATTTTCCAGGTAGGCAGCAATCAAGTTACAAACCCAAGGGCAGTCATTAGAGACTTCAGGGCCTTGGGATGACTGGTTAAGGGATCAGGAGCACAAGTAGTGTTCTCATCTATCCTTCCAGTTGCAGGGAATGATGAGGGAAGAAATAGGAAAAGCCAGCAGATCAATACAAGCCTGCTGTCACTGGCAGAATTTTTGGATTTTGATAATAGATCAATTTACATAACACCATGTATGCTGGTGATAGATACAGTACACCTGATTCAAAAGGGGGAAAGGATATTTTCACTAGTCTGTACTAGCTAGGAGTTAGTCTGCAATAACTAGGAATTAATCAGACTTGTGGAAAGAGATTTAAACTACCTTAATGATGGTCACAATAAGATGGGGTGTTTATGGGTAAGAATGGAGGGGAAGGCCAAGAAGCCAAATAACTGCTGCTTGTGCCTTGGGTGGGTGTTCACTTTGCTGGGTAAAAAACTTGCTGGATGTCCAACCCCAAAGCATGCTGGTGAATGGAGCTGCATCCAGCTGGTGGCCACTCATCAGTAGAGTTCCAAAGGGCTCAGTACTGGGGCCAGTCTTTAAAATCTTCACAGTGATCTGGACAAGGGGATTGAGTGCTCCCTCAGTCAGATTGCAGACAACTGGGCAGGAGTGTTGATCTGCTTAAGGGAAGAAAGCACTAGAGTGGGATATGAGTAGGCTGGAGGAAAGGAGGCTCAGGAGAGATCTTGTTGCTTTCTACAACTACCTGAAAAGTCATAGTGAGATGGGGATTGATCTCCCAAGTGACAAGAGGAAATGGTCTCAAGTGTGCCAGGGGAGGGGTAGATACGAAATTAGGAAAACTTTCTTTACCAAAAGGATTCTGAAGCACTGGAACAGGCTGCCCAGGGAAGTGGTTGAGTCACTATCCCTGGAGGTATTTAAGAGACATGTAGATGTCACACTTGGGGACATGTTTTAGTGGTGGACTTGGCCATGCCACATTAACAGTTGGACTTGATGATCTTAGAGGTCTTTTCCAACCTAATTGATTCTATGATCTCAGCTATGAGACGAAGCTGCCAAGCCGTGATTCTCTTGCAGCCAATGTCTGAGGTGAAGGTGAATGCCCAGGAAAGGCAGATTTATTGCATGACCCCTGGGGTTTCTGCAATAGCTCATGCAAGGTTAATGCATGAGCATGCCTTCTAGTGGGGAAGGGTCAGTCCTTTGAGGGGTGGCAGAAAGCCTCTTAGGCTTACTTGTGCTGTGGGTCCAGCCCAGGTCAGCAGTATAACAAGTCATCAATACCAGGCTGAGATTTGGCAGTGGTCTAACAGCTTTGGGCTTCAGTTTAGATCTGTCAGTGCCAGGTCAGAGAAATCAATACACTATTAAGCAGTGTCTTCATCAGCCTCTGACTTTTGTACCTACTCCCTTAGCCTTCTGCAGGGCAGTATTGAGGTGGGTGAGGTGTGTGTCTACACACAAACTTGCAGTGCCTCAGGCAGCTGGGTATAAACAGAGGGCTGGAGGCAGCCTGGGAGCTGTCAGGCTGGCCTCTTCTCTGGAAGAGAACCTGCTGGAAAAAAAATCCCAACAGGTAATTTCATTATTTCTCGTCTTCTTCTGTAAATATTCAAAATAAGCATTTAAAAGGGAGCAGCTGCAGTGGATGAATCCTGAGTTGTCATTGTCCTTTCAGGAGGACACCTAGTCAGCACTCCAATATCCTTGCTCTCCCTCCAGCCCCCTGCCACCTCTGTGTGCTGCATCCTCACGCTGCCAGGGTTCCATAAAGAGCTTACAGACAGGGATGCAGCAAATATATGCTGTGCCTGTAATCCCAAATGAGTTAAGTGCTTAAGGACAGAAGCTGTTTTCAGTGAGAGCAGTTGGACTGATGCAAGGTGTTCACGGGGAGGGATTGTGTTGCCATCACAAGTTTGGTCTCTTGGAGGGAGGAGTGGGCAATAGGGTCAGAAGAGGTTGCCTGACTTTTACACCTTCAGACATCAATGCAGCACATGGCTCCCTCACAGTCTTTGTGTTCAGTTCACACAAGTGCCATCAAATGCAGGCAGGTCACACTGAGGGCCAACAGGTAGCCAGGAGCTGTGGATGGAGCTGTGAGGGTCCTGTGCTCTTGTCAGAGAGACAAAAGAGCTGGCAAATTCTCCTGTTGCAGGACAAAAGGAAAGAGTGGCACATGGGAGGAAGCAGCTGGTGATGAATTGCCCACTGCTTTGTAACTGCAGTGTTTGCAGGCAGGTTAGCAGCCACAGAACATATCAAAGAGGTGGCAACTTGGGGCCTGGGGGTATTTTAGCTTTTTTGTTCTGTTTATTTCAAGAGCTGTGAGATGCTGTTATGTCCCTTTGCATTGGATGCCTGTACTCCCAGGTTGTCAAGTTTCTTCCTATGCTCAGTTCTGGGCCAGCAGGGCTATGGTGTTTCCTTACCCTCATGGGATGATGGGGTGATATGTGTTGTTTGAGAGCTGCAGTCAGCAGGAAGGAAATAGCTGAAACATCTTAACTTGATTTCTATAGTGCATCCTTTTTCCTCATCATGTGGAGAGATGGGAAGAAGAAAGGGATGCAGGAGGGACAGATGGAAAATGAGGACTACAGTCAGCTTTAGTCCTCTTTAAATAGCAGTTTACCAAGGAGAGTGACTCTTGTGGATCTATTGTGTCTCATGAATTTGTGATTTGGAGCACACAGATCACTTTGAGTGCTGCTTTGTTTTTGGAGTAGAAGTTGGAGTAAAACTTTACTCCAAAAAACTGGAGTAAAGTTAAATCCATGTGAAAGATGGAAAGCCTTTTTTAACCCCAAATCAAGGGAACAGCGTACCCTGCAATGCAGTAATGTACCCTGTAACCCTTTTACTCACTGCTAGTAAAAGTGTTTGACACCCTGAGACTCCTGCTGAAAGCAAATAATTTGTGCTTACATGCTGATGGATGTTGGGAGCACTTGGTATCTCTTTTCCTGTATCATTTTCAAGCTCCTATTGTCTTTGCTCTTTGTCTCTTATGTCTCAAGATAAATCCTAGTGGTGAGATTTTCCAAAAGTGAGAGAGAAGCAGCATTTCAGCTCTCCCTATATCAGCCTCTTTGGCATGCCTAAAATACAGCACCTTATTCAAAGGACATCTGATTAAATTAAAAGCTGGCAAGCTTGGAACCAAGCTCCAGATCATTGCTAAGTAAAAGCATGCTGTAAAACTAACTCACTGTTCCTGCACACCACTGAAAGCAAGACCTCTGCAAGATCCATTTGTGCTGGATGTGTGAGAGCTGACTGAGAAAATGGAGATATTTCAGAATACGTAATATTTACTGATATCATGCTAAACTCTATGCTTCAGGTCCTTTTCTATTCCAATTTCTATTTACAAGAAGCCTGATAAGACTAACACAGAAGATCAATCCTTTTGCATAATTTACCTTCTCTGTAGCATCAGGTAGGGGTCACAGGAAGACCAAACTGTGTGAAGGTCTTGACCTGGGACAGTAGAGCCATGCTTTGTGTGTCTTCTTCCCTTCCTCCTGCCTTCCTCGTGCCTGCCAGAGATGTTTTCAGGAAGACAAACTGAACTGGAGGTTGGCTGATCCATGACAAGGCTTAGAGCTTCCTGTTACAGATGAGTGAGCAGCTGACAGAGTAAATGGAGATTACAAGGTTGCAAACTCTGGTTGGATAATTTGTACATCTCCCCTTCAGGGGCAGGTTGGGGTGCCTGGAAAAGCAGGGGGAACCCCATTTTGGAGGTGGAACCTTTTTTTTTTACTGTCTCTCAGCAGCTCCCTGGGAGCCAGAAGCAGCTTCCATGCTGGGGTACCAGGGGCGTTTCCAAGACAAGCCAAAGCCCCCCAGGTCAAAAAGCAAACCAAATAGCCTGTGCTTGGGATAGCAGCAATTCAGGAGGGAAGGCTGAAATAACTGAGTATCAGTTGGCTCCATTTGTGGGTCCTGAGAGGTGTCTCTAGTGATGTCACACTAGTGAGGACAGTGCAAGGTGGGGAAGAAGGGAGGGAAGGGAGATTTAGGGTGGTGAGAGCAGATATAACCTGGAGTAATGATATGGGAAACAGAGCCTGCAGATCAGCAAGGGATTACTGCTTTATTAGCCTCTGGATTAGTGTCCCAGGGCCAGAGAGTGCAGAAGAGACTGAATTGAATTATTCCTTATCAGTTGGTGCTGAATGACTCGTGTCTGTCCCAGTAAGCTCCCTGGCTGAGGAGGTATTTTCTGTGTTCAGGATGGTGTGCCATAGTAAATAGCTTGGAAAGGGATGGATTTTAGGAACAAGAAAACCAACATGGAGATGAGAAATAAGAGGACTTGAAGGTGAAGGAGTCACACAGTAGTTGTTCTTCCTTGAATTGCAAGGGCTCTCTTATTTCCAGATCAAGTCTCTCAAGACATAGCTGGAAATCTCCAGTCCTTGATTGAGATAGCTTTTATTCCAGCACCTTATCATCTTCCTATTTATTCTTCAAAGGTGCATTCAGACTAGTCAAATCTACTTTGACTACAGGTTTAAAATGTCTGGGAATATAATTTCAACCACAGAAAACATTCACCTTATTGATATATCCGTGAATGAGGAAGAGAAACAGACTGTGTAAAGGAAAGAGGGCAAATCTGCCTGCAGCTGTCCTGTAATTGTGCTGTGAGGCTGGAGGAGGCAAGGACAGAGAGGAAGGTGGCAGAAAGTGAGATTGTTTCAGCAGGGCCTGCACATCACTGTGAGCCACCTCCTCAACAAGCAGGAGTGTCATGATGAAACACCAGCCCAGGTATCCCATTTATTTCTTGCCACTAGCTGTGCAACATTCTCAGGGAAAAGGACATGAAAGTGGCTTGCCTGAGGAACCTCTGGTTGGAAGGAAGGATGAATAATACTTTGTGTTTCTGCTGTCTTATATTTCTGCAATCTTCTGAGCCTGCTGATAGTGTAAAGAGACAAGGGGCTACCTGTAAGAGGGGTTCTGGCTCTGATGCTGTGATAGGCCATTGGAAGTGCAATGTGCTGTAAGATAAAGGAAATTCCCAATGCAGGGCTATTAACCTTGCTCTCTGAAAAAGATTTAGTTTCTGCTGTATCACAGGTGAGGTTATACTAATATTTTAAGCCTTTATTTGCAAAGGAAAAGCTCTACATGGGAACCACTTACAACCAATGCACTCTGAGGCTTGAAATGGCAAATCACCAGAATTAGGGCTTTTCAGCAGAGCTGACTCCCCCAGACATCCATCATCAAAGGTTTCTGAATAAAATGCTGGTCACTTGAATATGTGAAATTTGTTATGATGAAAATAATTGAGAGCTGGGCACTTGAAGGCAGTGAGGAAAATGAAGAGCTACCTAAGAGGAACGCTCCTGCCTCTAACATGCATTTTGTGATGGAGAATGCAACAGAAAATTTCTATATGAATAGCACCAATTACCATTGTAGTTTGGGATGAGTGTGGTGGCCTGGCAGCAATCTTTATGCACATCTCCAAGCTCCAAAAGCTAGAGGGGGTCATGCACCTTAACTAGCTAATGTGATCCACAGCTGGGAATGTAGTCCCACCTTCTCCATACAATCACACTGGAATATGAGGGACTTCATTCCCATTATGCCATTAACCACAGTATTTAGAGTAAAAGCAACCACATCCTGTAGCCTGACTGGCCCCTCTCTGAAACTCTACTGAGTGCTCCTGGCCCAACAGAAGTGCTAGAAGCAGTTTTGTGCTTGGGCTATGTTCATACTGGCTCTTGAGAAATATTAATCCTCACCAGGCTGCAGTGATTGATGCTAAGCTTTGTGGACACTTTTGAGGAAATGCAGGTGATTCAGAAATGAATTTTGATCACTCACTGGCTATCACCTGGGTCCTTTCTAATGCTAGTAGAGACATTTTGCTGCCAGAGGTACTGTATTTTCATTTAGAGGTAAACTCAAGGGCTGGGTTGTTAGTGATGCTGCAATATCTTCCCCACGAGTTTAAATGCAATCCTCAAGGTTCCTCTAAATTTCACCTAGTGAGTGGTGTTCTGCTGACTTGGCATTGGTTCTGTAATCCAACTAGAACAGTTGCTTTTCATTTTCCTCTCTCTGACTTTGCCATATAGTTTTATTGTCTGTGGTTATACAACTTAGTTCTGAAGTGAAGCCAGCCATATTTCAGCTAGATGAATGAACCCTATATAATGTGCATATATGGCTGCAAAGCGCTTTGGATAAAAGATGCTAAAAACCACAAGTTATTATTTTGCCTTTCCCTGGGTTTTGCTTTGTCACATGTTATTTAGTAGCTTTGCTGAGGTTCTGTCTCAATGCATTGCTGAATGAAGTGTTCTGAATAGTTTTAGGACTGCCGGTGCGTTTTATTAATTGCCTTTTACAGGTTGTTTCTCTGTCTGTTTTTAAACTCCTCGTCTCACAGACATAATGAAAAATGGAAGTTTTAAACTGAAGTTTTAGCTACAAAGGCAGGGAGGGAAAGAAAGCTCAGCAAAATAAAATATTTGGCCAAACTTAAGCTCAGTGTTGGGGAGGATGTCATACCAGAGACTCCCCACAGTGGGGGTTTAAGATACAGGAATAATGCTCACTGAAAAGGAGCACAACGCACCGTGTTCCAGGAAGGACAGAATAAACCAGTAACCCATCTGGGTCTCTGACAACTTCTCAAAGAAGGGTTTGGTACACTGAGATTTGTTCTGACAGCAGTGTTTTGGAAATGTTTAGGACCCTTGCCATCACATTTCTTTTAAGTCTGATTGCCTTACGTGACACATTCTCAGCTGCCGTAATTGCTCCCACTTCATCACTCCAGTGACATCTCGTCGGTGTAGATCGGCAGAGGGTTAGCCCTTTCCTTCCAGACATGTTGCCTTGAGCTGGGTTTGGATCTCACCACAAGTCATTATGAGCCTGATGAGAGTGTGCTGAGGAGAAGACATAGGCTTATGATAGGTTGTGGTGAGGACTGACCCAGTAAGTGGAACTAATTTATTTTGGATTTATTACTAATTCCAGTTTCTCTGTATGATTTTTGTCTCAGCACACTTATCTTCTGAGACAGAAAACCTTGTAGCCACTGAGACCTCTGTGCCACCCTTTGTAAGAACTGGGATGATACTGGTTCTGAGGTACTGGCCAAAACCATTTTAAGGAACTGCACTCATCCTTCCAGAATTCTCTTTGCAGATAATTAATACTCATCTCTGCTGCTTGTCGTAAGGTTACCGTGCAATTCTTATGTGCTGCGGTGTTTTATCATAACTCAGGTATAAGACTTTCTCTGCCAGAGACCTTTTGAAATGTCCTTTGGTATCCATTAGGGTGAAACGTGCCATAGAAATGTAAATCATGTCACTGGCAGCCAAGGAGCACCTGGCCTCCAAAGAGTGTCCTGCTGCATTGCTGAGCTGGGGCAGGAGCAGGCCAGCAGGGCAAGGCAAAGGAGAAACTGGATTTTTCTTTTCACTTATAGGACTCCTACTGGCAGAATGAAAATCATTGCAACCCAGGGACTGGAGAATCTGAAAGCAAAGGCCACAGGGCTGCTGAGCCAATGGACTTGGAGAATGTACAGTTGCCCTTGTCCCAGCCTGGCTGGGTAGGAGTGGGCTCAGGCACATGCTCACTAATCATGGTGGAGTTTTCCTTTGTTATTCTGGCCCAGACTGAGCTCATCTGACTGCACACAAGAGTATCAGTGTGTCTTCTGGTGTGCAAGGTAATATTTCCTTCTGTGTCATCAGCTGACCTGCCCAGGTAGATCAGGTATAAACCTCTGATACCCCTTACAGTGCCCCTCTCCAAGCCAGTGATGAGCCAACACATCTCCTGTGATGATCCAAGGGCAGCTCACCACTAGAGGGTTGGTGTTATGAAACAACTGAGAGCTAGAGTTTGAAAATTTTATGATTCAGTTTTTGATGCAGTTTAGTCAATTGCCAGGTTGCAAAGTTCAGACTGGGGCATCTCTTAACCCGTGCCAGAATGCTCTGAGTCATCTCTGTAATAAGTTTAAAAAAGACATTTGAATTTTCTGTAAATTTTATATTATCTTCATCCAGTCTGAACTCCAACTTATGGTATTCACCCAAGAAATGTTATTACTGAGTGAGCCTTTGTGTTGACAAGCTGCATCTTTCCCTGAATGGTATGCTAGTCACATCCTTTCACCATATTTAAATTTTTGGCTGGCTTTAGGTCAGGTGGGTAGATTTGCTTCTTAGTGTTTCAAGGATTGCAGATATTAATTTTATCAATATGAAGTGCTACAGTCTACAGCAAGTCTGGCCATCACAAGCATCATGAACTGAGGATATTTGCTCTGTGGTCCCAGAAAATAAATCCTAATCTTCTAGGCTAGACACAGGCTTCAGGCTGTCCTTAGGCTAAAGGAAATATGTTGAAATCTTGCTAAATGGAGCGTTTCCAGTGACATTGGGAAAGCAAAGAGTGAACTACTTTGCCTGTATATCATATATGTCTTGAACCTACCAATGCATGCATGTCAATGAGGAAATGTGCAGGTCTTTAGGCAAGAATTCTGATTCATTCAGCCTTGCAAATATGACCTTAAAAGTGGGAGCTTCTAAAAATGCACTGCCTAATGTCCAACAGTTAAACTGATACAGATGGGGACAAGTGTGGACTATGGCTATGAATGAGGATTGCTCACCCCATTAAAACTCAAGCTTTTCAGAGAAGGAGCCTTTTCCCTTGGCAAAAGTGTTTTCCAACAATATTAGGCACGTCCATCTTACAAGAAGATGTCACAGCTGAGAGAGGATTTGAAAATATTATTCTTGCTCACATATGTGAAGCGTGTTGTATAAAGATTTTGGTGCATCTGCAGTGTTTGCTCATTGATAAAGCTACACAGATTATTTAGCAAAGACTGTTACACTCTTGCTAATACTGTATGTGCTTCTAATATGTCAAGTGCTATTAAACAACTCTGGTGTTGTCAGAGACCAATTTTTATGAGAGCTGCAATGAGATCCTTCTAATCATGTGTAGTATAATCCCTCCTTGTCAGGAGAACATATTGTGCCTCTGAAGTAAATATTCCTGCAAAAGTGGAATATTGTCTAGGCTTTCTCTCAGCCAGTTGGCCCTTATGAGTGCACAGCTGCAAGTGTACATGTGCATGCAGCGTGGAGAATTGGTGATGCCTATGTGGAAATGATTTTAGCTAGCTTTGCATCCAGTTTTGAAGCCTTATAAATCCCCTCAGTAACAAAGTTCATTCTCTTGATTGTTTGTTTGTGTGATATGTGGCCAATAAACCATATTTATGGCAACTGAAAGCTGTTTTGATTAAAGGAAGCACTAATATCAACTGTGCTGTTTGCTTTTTGCAAATGGTTCTTTCTCAGGCTCTATCTGGAAAGCAACTTGGCCTAGAAGTTCCTTTTTTCCAAGAGTCCTTGATGATATGCTGACATCAAGTGTGACTTCAGATCAACTTAGGAAATGGGTTTTTTTAAGCATTTGCCAAGGCCTCTTCAAATTTTTCTAATACTGACTGCAGACCTTAAAAGCAGAATTTTTCAGAGCATCTGGCACGTATCTAACTTTTCTCATCCTTACCTGCTTAGCTTTCCACAGAGCAAACTCTGGACAACAGCAAAGCCTCCTTCTACACCCTTTCCAAAAATTATTCCTTAGGCTGGTGGTGCTGGGCTATGGAAGAGGGAGTGATGTTCCCAAGCCCTGCCTCTTGGTTTACAGAGCTGGCAGGTGTTCAAGCTGCCCTCTTGCAGACAGATTATGTCAAATTCTAGTAGCTGAACACCTGGGTCCAAACTGGTTGTGTTCTCCTAGCACTGCCTGTGGATTTGGGGAGCTCTTGCTGAGCCCTTCTCCCTTGACAGGGGACTGCTGCACTCTGCCCAAGAAGTAGTGGACTTTGTAAACAACCTTAGCTCAGTTTTACATTCAATGGAAAAATTAATATCTAATTGTAGATTTCTCTAGGTCTCTAAACTAATTTCCTGCACATAATACTTCTGCAAAGTGGATTCAGGAAAATGTTCCATTTGCTTTAACAACCTCAGAAATAACTTAAATTCTGTACAACAATTCTTCAACAACTGTACAATGGTACAAGGACCTGCACAAGGGTCTGAAATGGCATGAAAATAATGGTGTTTTCTATGTGTGTTATTAACAGTGTACCTTGTTGGTGTTGCTCAATCAAAAAAGCAATGTTATTTTTTAAAAGGAAGAAATACTGCAGGGAAAAAAAAATTCTCCTTTTCCTCTCATGCACCAGCTTTTAGCCAGGAATATATTGACTAAACTGGAAGAAGAGGGCTAGGGGAGTGTGGAGTAAGAGAAAGTACGAGGATGTACAGATTGTATTCTACATCTCTCGTGCCTCAGATGTTGCCCTTCACAGCATTGCTTTGTGTCCCCTGCAGCTGTGCTCTGAGCTGAATCAGAAGTTGCTGAAAGCAGCCTGGAGTATTCCTTCTCTTAATAAGAGCTGAAGTGTATCCAGCCTGCTTTTCTCTTGCTTTCCCTACCTCCCCTTCCAGGAGAAGAGAAAACATGAAATGGAGTGGGTCTTCTTCCCTGCATAATGCCCTGCAGCCCTCCTTGGCTCTTGCTGCTCAGCCCACTCACACCAGT
The DNA here is from genome assembly GCA_013396995.1 of Dicaeum eximium. Taxonomy (NCBI): domain Eukaryota; kingdom Metazoa; phylum Chordata; class Aves; order Passeriformes; family Dicaeidae; genus Dicaeum; species Dicaeum eximium. The sequence continues at coordinate 657,172 of VWZP01009871.1, read as the reverse complement.
ACCACAGTTTAGATGCAGAACAGTTTTGTGGAATGACCTGTGAGCAAGGCCAGGGACTGCAGATGTCCCCATGCCAAGGAACAAGAGGACATCCCCACTGCAGTGTCTGCGCTCTGCTCCTTGTGGGCCCTGCTCAGTCTGTCACTGGTGACTCCAGCACGGCCACCTCACACCGTGTCACTGTGCCCACTGTCACCCAGCTGAGGTTTCTCTAGGCAGTGCCAGGAAGCCCAGCTGCAGCCCATGGAGGCCTACCCCAGGCAGATTAAACCACAGACAGGAAATATCCGCGACAAGAAGGCGGAGGCGCAGGTGTCCCGGTGGCTGTCACCTCTCTGGAAGCCAGCCCTGTGCCAGTGGCAGTCACGTCCCAGCTGCAGGCCCAGAGGAGCAGGGAGCTGAACATCCCTGTGCCCTTTCACCTGCAGTGAAAAGTGTGTCCTCTGGGCCCAAGGCAGGGAGGCTTGGTTCTACTGCTGTCCCCTCCCCTGGGGATGGCATTGTCACTGCCACAGTCAGGGCTGGCTGGCTGCTGATGGCTCATTGCAGCAGTCAGTGCATGGTGCAGCGGTCCTTTGAGGCCAGGCATTGGCAAAGAGGGCTCATAAGGGGAGATCATCATTGTTGGCACAGCTAGGGCTGAAAAAATGTCAGTGGGAGAAGTGGCCAAAACACCGTGGAAAAAAAATTGTCTTCAGTTCTTTGCCAGGAGATGATGTGATTCTTCTAATGGGGGTTGCTCTTTGAGAGAGGGTGACATCAGAGGCCTGAAGACTGAGCCATGGTTTTCCTCTTTACCAAAGGACAGCCAGCTGTGGCATTCTTGGACCTATTCTTTCAGCTCCACTCATCTCCAGGGTATACAGTGAGATAACTTCCTACATGGAAGTGCTTTGTCAGGCTAAATTCAGTGATGCCACAGAGATGATGGAGGCCATTAAAAAAAAAGTGGTTGATTCACAAAAATTTGTGTAGCACAGGGGAGTTCAAGGGAAAATCACCCTGTTACACTTCTCTCTCTGGTCTAAATTCATTCAGATGGGTATGTTATGGCATATTTGTCTTTGTGTGTATATATATTTTTTATGGCTTTTGATGTATATTTATCATTTATTTCAACAGTGTGGAAAAACAAACAATGTAACTGGATATATCTAGTGTAGAAGTCTATAGGTTTCTGTCCTTTTTGCAAAGGACAATGGATTTTTTTCTTCCCCAGAATGTAGCTAGTGGTGATCTTCCTCTTGTCATTTAATCACAAAGAAATCTTCTCTTTTGCTTAGTAATTGAAATTGGCATTTTTGCTTTTGCTGCTCACAGGCACTATGCCACAGGAATCAATATAATATCTGACAGTAACAATTGATTTGCAAGCAGCTGCACCTACACTGAGAATTTCAGGCCTCAGGGATCAAACACCTTGAGAGAAAAGTCACTTTAAATAGAAAATTACCACAAGCGTGACTTCATTATACTGCAACTTTTGCACCATCCCAGCAGCACCTTGAGTGTCCCATGCTTGTTGCTTTGGTACTGGCAGCTGGGGAGCATAAGCCAGGCACATGCTCAGGGTGCACAGGCACAATGCAGGCAGCAGCTGGCTGGAGCTGAGCCCGAGCTCGGTGCTGGGCTGCTCCTTTGCTCAAGGAGCTGTACCTTGGTGAGCTGGCAGGGATGGAGCAATCCAACCTCCAAAGAAAGACTGAAAGGGGCTAAGAAAAATTTCTTCAGTTGTCTCCTTTTGCTGAAACCATATATGAAGGTCCATGAGCAATATGATCCTTAACTCTTATTAATGAATGAATGTCAGTGGCAAGATCATTAGATTTACAGATGCTGGCTCCTTCCTCCTTTGTCGTGGTGGCAGCAGCTTTCTCTGATGAAATGTGCAGTACATAGCTTTTCATTAAATTTCTGTGTCTATTCTCAATGGGACTGCAGTAGATCACAGCATTTGTGGTATACTCCAGGCTTCTATAAACTGGCAGGGGAGAGTCATGGATAAATGAAAGGTGGAAAATGCACAAAGTGCTGCCATAGATGTCTAGATCAAACTGGGTAATGCTTTTACTGTTTTCAGTGCTTCCAATCTGAGATATTCCTAGCATGCTGCTCTTTTGCATATATTTGTGCTATGCAATATGGCCTCTTCAGATGAAGAAGCAGGGACTAATGAGCCACACAGAAACACTAATTTGTCTGGGTTAGAGAAGATTAGTTTTGCTTAGACCATTAACGTAATTAATCTTGAGACTAGAAGTGTTCATCTAGTATTGCAGACTCACTGACTTTTTTCAGAAGTTGTAGCCCAATACTATTAAATGAGAATTTCAAAATATGTTATATTTCAAAATGTGATCTCTGTTCTTTGAAAGCATTTAGAAGTTATGTATGTTCTACAGTTATGTAGAAAAAAATATGCCATTGTTCTTATAATTTGTCCCACTGTAATTTATCCCACTCTTATAATGTGTCCCACTTTGAGGGACCCCAAACTGGTCAATTCCTCTGAGAGCTCCAAATCAAGGGCTGCATATAAGGTTTACTATCTTAAGAACAGATGGGAAGAAAAACCCCCAAGTAACAGGGTGTCCCATCACCCTGTCCGGGGAAACATTTTTATCATATTCTCTTCTCCCCATTGCTAAGTCTTTTATCCCCCATAATAAAAAGGAGCTGAAGTCAGACCCTGGGAATAATTTTCAGGCAAGAGAAGGGGACTGCTGTGAATCTCAGAAAGTACTAATAGTGACAAAACTGCTGCCTGTAGGGGACAAAGGGTTAAGGTATACAAGCTTCTTGTCCAGTTAGGGAAAGCCATTTTCCTTGCATTTTGTGAGGCAATAACTGGCTTGAAGGAAAACTAGAAAAAGAAAAAAGTGGAGCTGATGAGAGAGAGTCTATCTCTACCCTATGAGACTCTTAGGAATGAGTATGAAGTTACACCTGTTTCTCTAGTTTTGTACCTCCAACCATGAAATAGTTTTCTTTCCTTACCCTTCTTGAGATTTGGGATCAATGCAATAGGGTTAGTTCAGCTTGCAACCAGCTGGGCTTTAAAAATTCTCTTTAAAGAATTCTACGGTTACAAATCTATCTGAAAAAGTATAAAATATTAAGGCACTGGTGTTAAAATGAGTGTGCAGGCTGACACTGCTATGGGAAAAAGCATTTGCAAAAATGATATTGGGATATAGCTTGTGCTGGTCTTTGATTTAGTTTGAGGGAATTCAGAAGCTCTTCTGGAAACATTTTTTAATGTGGAATTGCTAAGCAAACTTCTTCTAGCAATTTTCCAAAATGGAGAGTTGTGCTTTATAACCTTAGAAATGGGATTTTATTTCCAGCTCTTTGAGAGGAATGGGGGGAGCAGCTTTCCTTCTGACATTTACTTTAATTCATAAAAATTACAGGCATCTGCCAAAATATCCTAAATTGTGGAGGAGGTAGAAATTGGGTCATGGAGGAAGATTAATGTTGAGCAAAGATATTTGCCAGTAGTTTTATATGAGAAGGGGAAAACTGTGTGTGCTGCAGAAGAACGGTCTGGCTGTCGGGGTTTGTTTTTTGGGGTTTTTTTGGGTTTTTTTGCACAACCACATCTGGCTTGTTGCTTTAATAGAGAACGAAGAGAAGGGGCTAGAATCAGGATAATTATCTTTGTGCTTATTTGCTCTTCATCTTTTATCTATCATTAGATCCCCATGTCCCGCCCTGTAAATGAGTGTTACTTGAATTTATTTTGGGCACCTTTTTGTCCAGGGAGAGGGGAGGCCAAATCCTCATCAGACATAACTTCCACGGGGGTCATATCATAGAGGTGCAAAAAGCTTTAGACAAGACTCTAGCAGTGGCCTCAGCAGAAACCTTGGGGCTGTTCCTCTCAGTGGAAGGAGGGAGCTCTCACAGGCTCCTTCAGATGGAGCTCTGTCACCTGCAGGGTGGAGCCTGCGATTTGACAAAGGTGGAGCTGCTCCAGCAGCTGGTGACAGCTGTGGGACTGGGGGCCTGTCGCTGGAGAGCAATGAAACATTCATCTCTTAAGGGTAGCCTGAGGGTATCAGAATAGGGGAAAGATGGCTGAGAGTTAAATGGGAGCTGCTGTCAGCAAAAGTGCCTAGAGATTTAATGAGGATTTGGTTTCTGTTTCCCAGAGCAGCCATTCACCTACAGAAAAAAAAAAAAGGAATCCTCAGAAAGTCTAAGCACAGTAGTCTCACTTGTCACAGTGTGCCACACTGACCTTGGCACAGTCTCAGGCTCGATGTTGGCCTCACCTATGTCCCAGAAAGTGCTTACCCAGCCCACAGCATACTAAACAGTAGCATATTGAGGTGCAGATTTACAGGCAGAGCAGCTGCGACCTTCAGGAGTCTCGTATCGTTTCCTCTCCCTCTCCACCTCTGAGTTTTATCTCCTGCACCACTCCTGTGAGCACTGCCTTGCAACCCAATTACAAGATTACACTGAGGACTAACTGTGCAAGTTGGAACACCACCTTTGTATCCTTCCTCTACCTCCTAGGGCCAACTGGGGATGTGTTCATCCTCTTAGCTAATTAATTATGCTGGCTTGAAATAACCCTTCAGTCATTTATTACTGTTCGGAATATTTCTTCTTTGGGATGCAGAAGTGTGTCTGAAACAGGTGTAATTCCCTGCCTGTGAAGGAATGCAATGATGTCTCTTTTAGGAAAGTTTTATGGCTCCTTTTCACTAGGAGACATGACAGTGTCCTTGTGGGCAGTGACCTGCCCTTGTCACACTGTAATGTGCTGATGCAAGATACCAGTGCATAACAAGGCACTGGTCTGACTCGTGTAAGAAAACAGATCAGATGCAATCATTTAGTGAGATTATGTTAAATATTTTTATTATTCTATTATGCCTATGAAAATATTATTTATCATTTAAATAGAAATCCTTTTCTTAATTTCAAAAACATTTCAGATAGATGCGGATTTAAACTGTTACCTTAGCCTTTTCCAGCAAGCAATACTGGCTTTTTGACTGTGTACTTCCAAGGGCAAAGTGTAATGATACAGGATGCTTTTTTTAAAAAACGTTCTATTTGAGACAAAAGCTTCTCTTCTCTTCACTTCTATGGTAATGGCTTCTCTTTTATTCTGGGTATGTACAGAATTGTCTTGCTGGCAGTAATGTCTCTCTACTGGAATAATGTGCATCTTTCAGCATCTTCTGAGTGGCCACTCTCCCTAGGATGCTCTGAAATTATTTTCTGCATGCTGCAGAACAGCCATGTGGAGGATATGAAAATTTATCTGGCAGAGTGCCCTCTCCTCCAGCAGCACAGTGCTCTGAGTGCCCTGCCATTCCCCAGTGGTGAATGATGCTGTGGTGTGTGGCAAGGAGAAAGCAAGAGGCAGTTCCTGAGCTCAGCTAACAGAACAAAGGCATTTTTTGTTTTCATTTCAATCTAAGAACATATCTCTCACTTTGCAAAATTAAAAGCTGTCATTTTGAACATTTTTTCAATCTTTAATGTCTAGAAATAACTCTAAGGTTTGAATTCCCTCAAGGACAGAGGAGTCCAGGACAAGGAAGGGCTTGTTGTGTCCCCAATGAAGCTGCTTGTGTAGTACCAGTAACTGAAGAGGTTTGGGCTTGTGATTGGTAAGCCAGAGCTTCTGCACAGAGTTAAAACCATCTCAGTGCACACAAATGCATTGCCTGATTTTGAAATGCTCTGTTAAAGATTATTGTTCTCATTTTCATTATTAGATTTTAGCCTTTACTGAAGAGGCCTGCTGTTGAAAAATGATGATTTAAATTATAATGATTACTTAAACCCTGGAGAGCCTGAACTGTCTTGAAGCAACTTAGCATATTCAATATTGTATTCACCTGGGAAAACAGTAAGAATTGCCTACAGCACAAAAGGTGATGCTGATAACAGACACTAAACCGTGAAGGGCTAATGTTTTTAGCTGAGCTAGCAGAGAATTCTCATCCAGCAACCCCTAGGAGGTAGACTGGGAGTGGACAGATTTAAGAAATCCATGTAGCATTGACTGTGCAAACTCCCTTGCCCTGGGGAAAGATAGAAAGATCTGCCAGATGCCTGCACACTGTCCCAAGAAGGAATTGGCTTCAGAATTGCTTTGCTCCCTAAAGTGTTTCCAGAGATTGAGAGGCATTGAATGAAATAAGCTAGATGGTCTTCACAAAAGCTTTGCTACTTGTGTGGGAAAAGATCCCTGACTTTGGGTTTTTATGGAAATCGTGACATCTTTTGGCACTGGTAATCAGGGATTGAGTGAGACAGGTTGTGTCTTTCTTTTGCTTGCTAACTAACTGTTTCTTGGAAGGAGGATTCAGGGTGACATAAGAAGCTAGGTTTGAGGCAATATTATCTCCTTTTCTGTTAAAATCCCCTGCTTGAGAAGTAGTTTGGTTTGCCTCTGAAGGGCAGGAAGTTGCACCTGCAAGGCAGCAAATGAAAATAATGTCACAGGAAGGGAATGTGTCAAAGATGGGGTGTGGGGGATGTTTTAATTGTGTGGATCATAGTGTAAGTGTCTCAACGTAAAAATGATCATGTTTTTTGATGTAATCTGCAAATGGGATTGTGCCAGAAGAACATCTGACCTGACAAACCAGATGACCAGCCAGCCCCATTACTGCTCAGGGACTTTCTCAGATAGAGGTGGTGCTTTTAGATATGGTGATACTGCTTAAATTATTTCTCACACATGTGTTCAGTCACTTTTTGCATCTAGGTAAACTTCTGGTGTTCATAACATCCTTTGGCAATGAGTTCCACAGATCACCTATGCCTTACTGAAAGGGATACCTTTTGGGTTTTTTTAATGTCACTCTTTTTTGCTTTTGTATTCCAGTGATCCCTTACTTACTATTTTACCTGTGGGGTCTGATGCATCTCTCTAGCTTTCACAGTTCTCTGTTACATGGCTCTGGGGATAGTTTGGGCTGGGGAGAATGACACATCAGAGCGCGATGCAATACGCAAAATGTGGGCACACCATAAATGTGTACAGGTGCAAAACGGTGATCCCCTTTGGTCTCTATTCCTTTCCCCACTGATCATGCCATTAAATTTGCTTTTTGGACACTGATGAGCAATTAACTCATGTTTCCACAGTTCTCTTATGATGCGAAGCCCTTGTTTCAAAGGGGTGATTGTCAAAACTGCTCACAGTGTGTGTAAAGTTGTTGGTTTTCCTCATGGTGGGTGCTTTAGCTACACTGTACCCTCTCTGCCTTTTTATAACACTTCTGTTCAGTATTTTGGCAGCTCTTTGTGGTCAATCTTTGTCTTTAATAATCTGATTAATTTATGCTTCTCAGAAAAGTCTGTCATTACATGATACGGTTTTTTTCCTAGATCATTTCTGTATATGATGAGTGGGACATATCCCAGTGCAGATTCCAAAAGGACTTTTCTGGTGACCCCTTTCTTCTCTTTTGCCTGTTACATGATCATTTGAAGACTGATATGCCATGGCAGGTTACTTTTTGAAAGAATCTTAGCTGAAGATCTTGTTGAATTCCTTTGTATTTCTGGAGGAGGAAGATTTGAGATTCCCACAGCGAGTGTCTGCTCCAGCTGTGCCATGCCATGACTGGGGAAAAACTGACTGCCATCAAGTAGTTATTTAGAATAATTTAGGGGAAACTGAAATGAGCAGCAAATTGCAATCACTATAGCAAATTGCACATAAGTATAAGTTGCTAAATCTGGGTTTATTTTCCATTAATAGAATATCAAGAATCAAAAAGAGTTTCTGTTTTGTTATTCTGGTGCTGGATTACCTAAGAAAAATGAGATTTAGTATTGTAATTCACGGGACAGTCCTTCTGATGTACTTAAATGGGGAGAGAAGGTGTCTTATCTGTAAATATTCACTGCTAAACTATCTAACTAATCAGGATATAGAGTTTACATGGCTATAATCTCAAGTTTATGCTTATTCCATGCATTCAAAATGAGTTCTGCATTCTAACATATTAAACTCAAAAGAGTCTTGTTTCCTCACTGATATGATTGGTCTGAAATTTAAAAAAAATGTTGTTGAATCATGACTGGGGTGATCAGAGGATAAAGCATGACCTGCTGATAAACCATATGGTATTGTATCATATTATAATGATGTCACTCCCTTCCCCCTACACACACAGTGACTGTTAAGGACTCATTTCTTAATACTGAGTGAGCCCAGATGGCCTTGTGAGTGACCCAAGCCTCTTCTTTGGTCCTCTCCAATGATGCATGCTAAGATCACTTAGATGTTTATGTGGTGTGAAATGTGCGACCGGAATAAAACTGCATGACAGACTCCCAGCCAGAGAGACACTGACCCCACAGGAGGAAAGTAAAATATACTACATGAGATGAAAATTAATCATTGCTCCCCATATATTATTGACTTATTCCAACTCAAGTCCTATCAATAGATAATTTTGTGCAATTTTATGAAAAAGAGAGAGAGGTGAATGAATACTATTAACTGACATCAGAAAGGGATATTGCAGTAAGCCTCTACATGTTCAGAAATTTAGGAGAGTGAATTTTCTAGTTCAGTTAGATAAATTACTTGAAGGCCATATCCTCACCTAATAAATGAAATTATGTAAGTCTTGTCAGTTATGGTACAGCTCAACAGGTTGGAAAGGCTTGAAATGTATTCAGACTGCGGTATAGTCCAAAGAGCCCTGGTGCCAAAAAGTTACCTACATGTAGTAATATTGATGAAACAGGTAAGTAAAAGGAAAAAAATTAATATAGTGCAGCAGTTACTCTCCAACATGCCTTGTCAATCCATAACAATACAGGAAACATTGGGTTCGGGTAATTGTTGCAGTTTCTCAAGATAAATCAATTTGGAAAAAATTAAGTGTGTAGTGACATGAAGGCAATAGCAATTTATCATGCCAGCACTCGTGGTTCTTTCTGAAACAAGGCAGTACAGCTAAAAAGGCTCTTTTTAGTGAATTCTGATGAAGTTGAGAAAGATTTAGCACTCCCTGGGATTTTCTTTTATTACTGAATTTAAAAAAATATGATAAAAAAGCTGTATTTAAGATAGCTAAATTGCCATGGATTAGACTGTCTTATTCTCCTGCTAAATGGTCTGTGTTTACAGAGAATGGAGGCTTTTCTTCTTGTAACTTAGTTACAGTCAGGAAGACCCTGATGGCTTCATTACATTTGAGCCAGGACAGAACTGTGCAAAATTTATGTCCAGGAGGACAGTGAGGGCTTCTTTGTCATGAGAAAATTGTAAATACAGTTTAGAGGGTCTTAGCAATTTTATTTAACTCTCACTAGCTCAGGGAGAATGGCAAGAAATAAATCAAACACAGCTATGAAACAAGAGTGGTAGAATACTCCTGAAAAATACATTGTTTTTTATAATTTGAACACTATTTAAAAACACTTTGTAGCTATTGAAGTTGATTCAGTATCAGTATGCCACTTTGAAAATAAGGAAAATTTAATCCATTCACAGTGGATTAAGATGTTCCCAGACAATCATTTTTAATAGGATCAGGGGATCGTTTGGTGCTAATAGTTCCTGACCAGCAAAACTATGAGAAAGCTTTCTTGCAATAGCATTTGGCAAAAAAAGGAGAAAAGTGACACTTTAACCCAATTCATCAACAAAATAGATGCTTTCCACAGGGCTGCAATCCAGTATCTGTATAACTTCTTATGAATAATTTTTCATTAGCTCTTGAACCAGAATTGCCATTATGGTGTTCCAACACAGTGTCTGATTTGCTGATAAAGGTTTTCCTTGTGTATTTCAGAGTGAGAAAAATAAGTACTTGCATGGTGTCAGTACTGTGGGGTTTTATGATCAATGCTCTAGGAAGTGAGCTGAAGTGATCAAATTATTGCAAATTAATCTGAAGCTTCTGAACATGGGCCTCTCATCTCTTCATGGTTCAGCATCCTGTGATCTTTTGAAACAAGCAGGTCTGCTAGTCTTGGTTAGACAACCAGCAGGGGTAACAGCTGATTGAATTCTGTTTTATATCAGAAAGACAGCAATGAACCTTTCCAGAAACTTCAGGAAAAATAACTCTCCTATAAAGTTTAGTGGCATTTATGCCATGTGTTAGTAACTGACTTAAAGACTTTAGGTGAACTGAATCCCAGAAGAAGGTGAAAGTCATTCAGAGCTGTTTTTTCCTGGTGAAAGCATTCATGGTAGGACGTTTATGCACCCATGGGATCACAGAATATGCTTTATTATTATTTCTTAAAGAAAATATTTTCTGCTGCTCCTCTAGACAATAGCTTTGAAACTTCTTTTGGAGAGATATTTCAGTGCGAAGGAAGATCTCATGCCTCACATGTTTTTTCTGTCCTTTGGGAAGGTGATTCCAAGGCCCTCACTGAAAGCATTTGTAAAATGGCACATTTCTTTGTCCACCCACAGTTAGCCCTGAACACTAGCTGCCTTTGCATATGTGAAGGGACCTGATATTACTGGGAGGGCAATTTTTATTTTTTTTTTTGCTAATTAATATGATGTACTGTGGAATGACATAAAAACCTTTGGTTAATTATGTAACTCCTTTTAATTATAACTATCAAATTGTAAATGCTTTAATACATCATACATACATACAGGTGATTTACAGAAACATTTGGCATGAAAACAAATACCCATCATAGTTTGGAAATAATAAACTAAAATTAACCAGTAGAATTGATTTTGTTCAGCCTCTTGCAAAAAAAACCCAGGTTTTCTGATTATTCTGTTGTGGTTCTTAATGGAGCAATTCCCAACAATACACTAAGTTCCAGCCAGAGTACAGAGTATTATGCATTAACAATGAAGTAAAATGGCAAGATTCAAGCTCCTGCTTGTTTATAAACTAAGTCACAAACACAAAGCTTGAAGTTAAAGAAGATGTGTGTGTGTATAAGCAATGTCCTAATCAGTTGAGAGTACCACAGATGCACAGAATGTAGCTGAAGTGTGTATGCTGGGAAATCTAATGAGCAATCTTGCTGTTGCTGATGAAGGTCTTGTCAAGACTGAACAATTTATTCATCATCACTGTGTCCGTACCAGTGACAGCACAACTGTTAAACCCACCAGATTAGTTCTATTTTCCCCTAAAAAATGAAACAGTAGAAAACATTCCACCCACTCATCCCACACTGATCCAGCACACTCACTGAGCAGCCCTGGAAGTTAGCTGCTGGCACCAAATGGTCTTAAATGTGATCGTTAGCAAACTCAGAGCCATGTGGAGAAGGAAAGGTAGCAGAGATTTCCAGCCTGTGCAGAAATCTCTCCCAGAGCAAGAATCATTGGAAGCTGCTTGCATAAAAAGACTAAAGACTGTATAAATCCAGAGGCTGCCCCACAGCACTGTGCTGTCTCACCATGACAGAGAATAAAATACGATGTGCAGCTGTAGGCATGCGGGGCAAGTGTGGGAAATGAAAAAGAGGAGCAAACATACCTTTTCCTACTTGGCATACAAGGGATGTGTGCAAATTTTGTAGGACCTGTGTAAAAATTGAGTAAAATCCTTTTTTTATTTTCAGCTGTGCAACAGAAGGTACCATCTGCCGAAATCCAAAATCCATATAGCATATGGTAATATTTTTTCCTCCTTTCATTTAAATGGTAGGAAGTCTGTTGATGTGGCTTCTCTCCCTTATTAGGTTCCCTCAGTTACTTTCTCTTGACTGAGACAACACAGGTATTATAAGAGGTACAGGCTTGTCATGACTGATGTGCAGAAGACCCCAATGCAAGGAGTTTCTCCGACCTTCCATCAGCATCTCCAAACCCAGAATATCACCTGTCACTTTATATACATCGCTGCAAAAGCAAAGCTGCATCTTCTGTGGCAGAGTTTGGTGGTGTTCATGGAGTGCTCTGGCTACAGAAGTACCAAGCATAAATTTGCATGTGACTTAGAGCTTATATTCAAATCAAGGCCTCTTTAGAATGATGAGAAACAGTCCTGTATGGGGAGACAGCTTGATTTGTCATGCAGGAGGTGACAAGTGATCCCGTGGAGTTTCTTCTAGCAGCTGAAATGTAATTCTGGGCTGCACAAGCTGATGCCATGTGAGTCCCTGCACCTGTGGTTTGGACAGACCTGAGCTGCCGTTTCCCCTTGATTGCTGATTTACTTTCTTTATAGGCACAGGCTGTGTTGTTCTTCGTGCGCTGCTAACCGGAGCTTGCTTTCAGAAAGCTAGATTTTTTCAGAGATTGTCTCTGTAAGCAATTTCTCCAGTAGCCTGATATGTCATATCCCATTAAAGATTACAAAGCAGAGCCAGCAAGGATGACTAGGGATTAAAAAAAAAAAGAATTTAAGTTTATCTCTTGATTTGAAAATGTGCAAGTGAAGAAAATCTTGCCTTCAATAATTAGATTGCTGAAAGAAATAGAGCTCAGAGATAATGGAAAGGCCGGTGTAGTAATTGCTTGTAGTATTAAACAGTTGATACAGTGGGGAATTTGAATTGCTTAATGAACTGATTTAAAGGTAGAGATGTTACGTCCTTGAACAGTAACTGCAAATGTCCTACCAGACATCTCATTTGAGACAGGGTTTTAATTCTCTCTTTTCCCTATCTTCCACCTCTTACACAAAGATGAGGCAATGATACCCCTCCAGTAATGGGAAGATATGAAATCACTGTAAAAATCACAACACATTTTGAAATAGCTTTAAGCATCTTAAATTTGGGTAGATGTTTTCTCTCTGGACCTGCACACTCCAGCTTCAGCAGAAAACACATCCAAAGATCTTCCAGTCAGGTAACAATACATATTTGCCAGCTGATGCCTTCTGGCTTTCTTACATCGGGTGAACGTGGTGTGAAGTGGATGAGTATAACCTCTCTAAAGTAGAGTTCTGTCTGAGAAATGTCATAGGTGCTGATCCTTTTCTTCTCCCATAGCTCTTCCCTAGACTCTAGTTCTTATGCTAGTACATTGTAGTGTATCTACAGGCCTACCCACCCAAAACTTTCCTACAGAACATCTGATATCAGGAGAGGCAGCTTTGATTATTCACCTTCATTTAATTTGTCTCCTTCCTTTCTCCTCCTCCATCTTCATCCTTCTCCCTCCTCCCAAGCACTCATTTCCTTTGATATTAGAGAACAGCAAAGACAGTGAAGTAGGCAAATGTGCTGTCAGACGAGTTTGCAATTTCTGTAAAGCTCTGTAAACCTCCTGGGGGAAAAAAAAAAAAAAGTAGATTGTGTATGAAGGGCTGGGTACAGTTTCTGTGGATGACTGTCCTGAACTTTGTCCTTAGAAGGAGGTGGCAGCTGTCACCTTCTGCATGCAGGGGAGCAGGCCTACTGGGAAAATATCAAGGTTGTTAAAGATCAAATGCTTGTATGTTGGGGTGCTAAATTCTTCTGTGGATTTTCAAGAGACTCTGGCTTTCAAGAGTGCTGGCAGTGCTTGAACTCAGCATTTCTGTCAAAGCTGAGGCAGGTGGGCTCCACAGCATAGCTTGCCCTGTTTTGTGTGCCCAGAGCCCTGCCCACGCTGCACATTTAGATGAGAATGTGTGTGTGGTCCTTTTTACATGCCCAGGCAGGAAGGAGCCAGGGTGTGCTGTGATCTCAATATCCAAGGGACAAGATTGCTGGGGGCACTTCAGGTTGCACCATCCCCAGCTCTGGGATGCAGCCTGAGACCTGCCCTGAAGAGCTGATCATGGAGTTCCCGCTCCACTAGGGTGAGCCAATGACTGCTAGGCACTCTTGGAAAGTCGTGGTCCATTTATTCCTGCTCTTTGTATAAATACTTAGGCATCGGGTTTTAGACTTCCAAGGTGGAATTGCAGGGGGAAGGGGCACCTGGAGGAATTTAACTACCACTCGCTTTGTTTTCCTGCAAATCTTCTCAAAAAGAACAAAGGGTGTGTTTTAATCAGTGCACTAAACTTCAAGTACTGGGGCTCGGTGCATTTGTTTTGGGTGACTCAAAATGTGGACAGGAGAAGGGGAATGGCAAGGTATTCTGCCATTCTTTCTGCTGCCTTCTAGCCCTGATTTTTTTAGTGAATTAAGCAAGTCTGGCCCAGCCACCTGAAACAATTAGGTCACTTTTCTTGTGGAGCAGGTCAGGGCGTGCAATTCTAATCAGAGACTCAATGAAGCAGATCTCTATTAGATATTAAATGACAGCTGAGTGACAATAGCACTAGGAGTTAAGTGAAATTTAAAAATTCCCCAAATGGAAAAGTGGCACCATTAAAAGCCTCATCTGAGACGATTATTCTTTTTTTCCTAGAATTATGGAAGACAGTTGGAAAGAATTTAAACAGAACTTTGTTGCTGCAAGGAATGGGTGCCAGAAACGGAAGGCAATCAGAATAGATCTTTATTTTCTGACAATAGCTGGGTTTGAAGCACTAGATGTATTAAATAGTTTCAGCTCAAACAGGAAAACTTAGTTATGAAACCATGTACAAGAAATCTGAAAGGTGTTACATTTGCACAAAGATGGAAAGTCTGGGAGATCTGAGGGTGGGCTGCAAATGGTTTGAGGAGGCAATCCATATTTTCATCTACCTCTTGATGTCCTTCATGAAAAATCAGGCAGTAGTAAAGTTTCAAGGTCAAGAAAAAGACAGACATGAGAGAACCAAAAGTAATGGTTAAAAAGAGAAGTTTGGTAGCCCATACAGCAGCTTACGGATCGTGTCCTTGAGATGATGGTTTTATTTGGGTTGAGAGAAAGACCTAGACAGGTTCAAATGTACATCTGTAGAGAAAAAACTGTTTTGCTAAACTTTTTGTGTGCAACAGGTAGTTATAAAATTAGTGTTTCATTGCTAAGAAAAGGTTGGGCATTTTCTCAAGGAAGTTCAAAATGCTGTAGGAAGTGATACTGGAGAAAATAGAAAAGGCAGAGTCTACACGTAAAGACCTCCACATGTAAAACTATTTATGTTATGGAAAACAAACAAAAAAGCCAAGACAATCCCTTGCCTTCAGAAGAATAGCTGTGGTTCTTACAGATTCTGTTGTTTGGCAGGAATTTAATTTTGGCAAAGTGTATTCAGTATAAACCAAAACCACAAGAAGTGTTATTATCTCTTTGGGACTCGGTGGGCAGTGCTGCAGTGGAAGATTAGTGGGCTATCAAAATGAAGTGTGTTCAGTTTCAGTTAAAGGCAGGAGCACAAGCCAGCAAAGTGGGACATTGCGCAGCAATTATAGGCTGTAAAAGCAAAGAAAAAAAAAAAGTGTTTCTAGAAGTGAGCATACACCATTTTAACAGAATGTGTGGTATACAACCAGGCAGGAGAGAGGTGTATTTTGTGGTGTCAGGAAAAAAAAATTCTAATTGCTTGAAGATATTCAAGGAATATCCTCTTCTCAGAACAGGAAGCAATTAATAGAAAGAATATGAAGTTTCAAAGGGATGCAGGAGCTCCCACTGGAAAAATGTCTGTTGTCTCTCTCATTAGAGAAGGTCTCTTAAGCCAGAGGCGTCAGGAGGAGCTGGGTTAGCCCTGCTGCTCTGTGACCAGAAGGGCTTTGGAGCCTTTCCCTGTGCTCACAGCAGTTTTAGGGACAGCTGCTCTCAGCCTCTCGCTGCACGTGAAGCCTCAGATGCTCTTTCCAAGCACATTCACATGCTCCCCACTTGTGAGAAGCACAGGTTTGTTTGTCTATCACAAGCCAGGAGTGTGAAAGTGTTGTAAATAACACTCTGCCATCTTGCCCACGCAGGGCCCTCCCTTCTCTGGGCAAAGACCTGCCAGTGTTGCCTCCTTCCCTGGAGCTGCTATGTTGCCATCACCTCCTGCTTGAGTGCTGCTCCCACGTGGGCCCCAAAGGCAGACCCCATGCTCAAACAGCCCCTGCAGTCATTGCAGGTGCTGTGAGGCTTCAGCAAAGTCTCCTGGCAGCTTCTCAAGTGTCCAGAGCTGCCTGCCTTGGGCTGAACAAACAAAAATGCAAACCTTCCTCACTGTAATATAGTGAAGTTCTTCGGTGATATCCGATACGTCAACAAAAAGGTCGAAGTCGCTGCCAGTTTGTCTTTATTCACAGACAAGGGGGGAAGGCAAGACTGCCTGGACTGCTTAAGTAGCTTCCTGCCCACATTACCCACTGAATCAGCCACCTGACCATGCAAAGCTTTCTAGTAGCCAAGGGGTTAGAAACTCTAATAGAGGCTCCAGTTCTGAGGTAATAAGTGACAAATCAGTTGTTCACACCTCTCTGAGCTGAACAGAAGCACAGTCTTCATAACAGTGTGGTTAACATTGGAGGTTGGTGTTGTGCACATCACAGGTGCCAAGAAAAAATGACCATCTGTGTGTTCAAATAAAGCAGAAGTCAGTGACCATGACCTACAGGGGTAAGAAAGGGTCATACACTGACCTGAGAGAGGAGCAGTAGCTGAAAACAACCACAAGATGTAGATGGTGTTGTGATGGACAGAAGAGGCCTGCCATAACTTACTTATCCGTGACTAGAAATAAAAATTACTCCTTAGAGTAGTGTTACTATTTGAACACAAAGCTGGATGCCTACTGGCATAAATTACCGTTTTTCCCACAGGTCATGAAATTAATCTTACTGACAGTATACACTACAAATGTTCCTGGGTACTTTTCCTCTTTGGTGACATCTTGTTGTCTAGTGAGTACAGAGAGAAAGGTTTGGTGACTTTTTGTTCAGTAATTAATTTTAGGTTTTCAAAACAACTTGAGAATTAACATTGAATTTGCTGGGCAGGGAATTTGAAGGAATTAGTGTTTTCCATTTTTACCCAGGATTATCCAAGAAAAGAAAATTCCGTTTCTTACCCAAGGAGACCTACCAAACCCACGAGGGAATCCTAGATGTGAGGCAGAGGCTTTATGAGACTAGCACACAAATACACCTCATTTCCTGGTCTGACTTTTCTACTTTGGGGACAATTTAAATATTCACTGAGCCAAAAACTGGGGGTGAATTGCCTGGTACTACTCTGAGAAGTGGGATAACTGTAGTTATGTCGTGAACTGTGTTTTAGTCATGAATGCTTAAGTGAACACATTTGTTAAGGTTCATAGTTGTTCCTTCCTTTGCTTTAAATATTTTTGTTTGAACTGAACTTTCTTTTTTTTTCTTTTTTTTTTTTTAAGAAACTTGGTTTGCATCAGACAAAGAAAAGTACTTTTGTTCTGCATGCGGAAACAGATGGGGGAAATTGTTCATGAAACTCTAATACCAGCCCTTTTTCACTGGGAGTGGAAAAAAAGGAGAGAACAGGATTTATCTGTGTTCAATGCTCTTTGTGTGACTGCAAGATCCTTAGCCCATGGTGACTTGCCATAATCCATGATGTCAAATATATTTTAGGAGTCAGGTCTGTTCCAGCAGCCAGCCATTTGTGTAGCAAGAATTCAGTAAGTGAGGACAGAGATTACACAGACAAATCTCACTTATGGATTTTCTGCACTGCTCTAATTGCTTCCTCATGCCTGGCTGGCAGCCAGAACAGACAGAGCTGTGCATAGGAGGTGGCATGGAAAGAGCAGGGGTCCTTAGCCCTGAGTCAGCCATCTGTGGATGTGGCACCGCTGCTTCTGCATCCTCGCGAGCTCCTCTGCGCAGCGCAGGGTTGGGCTTGGTGAACTCGCCCTGCCCTGGCAGCAGCTGAGGGCACCCTGCATTGCACCCTGCTGCAGATCCCCAAACACCCACAGGAAGTCAGCAGGCTGAACTCTCTGCACTCCAGATCTCTGCTTTTAACAGAACTGTTAAAACTCAGGGAAGGCTTAGCTCTGTCTTTAGCTGTTAAGTATTGCTCAACAGTCATTTTAGACCTTTCTTTTCATGTTATGAACAAAAATGTTTAACTGAGGAGAGTCTCAGAGAAGCACAGTGCTGGGGATGTGATCTGAAAATGCCTCTTTAGTCCCAACACTGATGATGGAAGTGTTTGGCTGTTTAGACTATTCTGTCTCTCAAAGGTACCTGGAAATTATTTTAGATGCTTCATAGTACAAGTTGCAGAGCAGCTCACTGCACTTACACTGTCAGGGAGTTAATGTTTAAAAAACACTTATTTTTTGTTTTCTTTACCTCAGAAGAAATCTGTTCTGTTTTATCTAAACAGAAATAGATCTGACTACTTTGCTTGCAAAAGCTGCCTATAATGTAGTTGAAGAGTTTGCTACTCATCTTTTTTCATTTTCAAAACGAAATAAAGAAGAATTAATTGCTCAGCTGCTACTTTGACATCAAGGAAAACTAACTCAGAAATTATTGTGACAGAGCTTAGAAATGGGCTGGGTGCCAGGAAGGAGAGACAGGAAAGCTAAAAGCAGTATAATTTTGCTTTATGCAGTTCTCTTTTTGCTGTACTACTGCAGTACAGCATTCTAGTTAGGACCTGAGTGTCTCAAAGTTGTTTTTTCTTGCTCCTAAGGCTGTGAGAAGCTTTGGTGCATCTTAGACAAGGGTCAGTGAATTGGATGCTTGTCATCTTCAACCATCCTTCATGTCTCATGCGCTAGGAAAATTAATTAAGAAAAAATTGCATACTCAAATCCCACTGATGTCCCAATAAAGCCAAAATTTTCAACAAATGCATAGCAACTTTTAAAAGAAGAAAAGAACCCCAGAGTATAACTAGGTCAAGAAGAATGGTAGGACAGTGGATTTATTTAGTCTACAAGTTTTAGTAGCTGAATCTGGTTTAAGCCAGAGAAAAGTCAAGTTGCTCTGGACTTTCTGAAGATGAAAAAAATCTTACTGTCACTGCCTACCTTGAAGAAAGTAGCACTTGTAGCATCAAAATTGTTCTAGAAGAAAACTTGGAAGAGGAGGCCAGTGGTCTGACTACCATAATTCATCTGTGCTGAGTCTGAGCAGAATATTACAGGAAAGGCTGCAGGTCTGACTTGCTCCAACTTGCAGTGGGTAGAAATCTGATATTCAGGCACAGAATTACTTCTTTAGTGTAGTGGTACATGAAAAAAAAATTGCATCTCTAAATGCAGCTGAAGGAATGACTTCTCACTGCAGCTCTATTCCAAGGCCCGTGCTTTAGGGCTATTCCTCCCTTCAAAGAGATGCCTGCTGGCAAACTTGGGGCTGTTTTTACAGAGCAAACACTGAAGATGCTGGGGAAAAAATAGAGACAGGGAAGTCTCCACTTTAGTCATAACTGATCAAAAAATCCCATCCCTGTATCAAGACTGGGGGATGTCTCCAGTGCTCATGGTCGGTTTTCATTAAGGGCAGGGCAGTGTAAAAGGAGGTAAAATTCAAGTGCTCTGTTGTGGGTAATTTAAGGCAGGGCAACTTGTGTTCCGGAGACTTTCTGGTGGCAGCCAGTGCCAGAGAAAGGCAGAAGTAAGCTGCTAGAACTGTTTTAAAAGTTACTCCTGGGAAATGTAACAGTTTCATTTATAACCCATTTTTTGTTTCGGTAAAGAGGCCAGCCTTGAATTTTACTGCAATGCACCGCAGGTAGCAAACCTCCAGCATGGGAAATGTGAGCAACAAAATTAATTTCGTTTTCAAAGAACAGAAAGATCTAGAAAACAGAATAAAGGTTACTTAAGTTTCCTATGACCGCAGTCATACCTTGCTCACAGTGTACCAGGAGAGTAAGTTAAATCTGCAGGCTTTTTGGATGCACTCCTGATTCTCAGCCATTCTCTCTTTGAGGTTTTAACTGTGGTTTAACTGCTGTAGCTTTATCTGGAGCTAAGCAGCTTGCATCAATTTCAGGTGGCTGCTGCTTATTAAAAATTGAACTATACCTCTTCTCTGTTCTTAAGGGATATAGCTGAGGTTCTGAGATCACATTGTGAGGAAATACACACAATGCAGTAACTCGATTGCACAAGAAAAAGTTGCATTGAGGGCTGCATTTGCAAAGCTAGAATGACTTTAAATGAGAGTAGTGCTAGTTTTCCACCATTTTGTCAGCATGGAAAACCTGATTGAAATAGAAGTATTCTTGTTTGTACTGTTGCTGTTTCTAGCAATGAAATTAGGTACTCACCCGTAAGCTGCAACTCGGGCAAGAACTGTTCAGGCAGCCACAGACAATTCTGCTGTTCATTAATCTAATCAGAATCATGTCACTTGTTCCCTTCCTCTCCTCACGATTTGCCTGTTGCCTTCTCACAAAACAAAATTATGCTTTTCAAAGACTGATTTTTAAATCATGGCTCATAGCAAAATGAAGACCTCATAGGAGTCTCTAAGTGCTACCACAGTACAAGTCATTATTTAAATAAATTACTTTCCTCATCACTGGCTTTTTTCCTAGAGTTCTTGCTTTCCTACCAGAGTGGTAATCAGGAACAAAATGTACAGAAAAGAGGTTTAGTGAAGAACAGGATAGAAAATCAGCCTAACAAAACAATAGAAAAGAACAATAGAAGAAAAAGAACACTAGAACAAAAAGAACAATAGCCTAATTTGTAATAACCTCCCAAAATACAAGTTCTAACATTAAAAAATGATGATAATTTTAAAATATTTTAAAATCTCCCTGCTTCTAGTAACACAAAAACACTTTTTCACATTTCATGTGTGGATATTCATAAGTCAGCTAAATTGCTTCAAAATACGATCACCTCTTTAAGCTAATGAGCAGGCTTCACACTGAAGCATGTGAAAAGCATTCATATATTTTGTTTTGAAAGGCTCAAGTGTACAGGTCATAATCTCCACCAAAGAGACAGTAACAAGCAGTTTGGAGAAGACAATGTCTTGATTTAATCGAGCTTATTGCCAGGTGAATGTGTATTTAGCAGTTCGCTGCAGAGCTGTTTGCTTCCTAAATGCTGATAATATAACTGGTAGTATATGAGATTCATGATCCAGTTTGCAATTAATACCAAGTGATGACAACATATGAAATTTGGGGTATGGGAGATATATGTGGAGAAGCATCATTAATGCAGATGACCTGTTAGTGCTCTGCTTTTCTTATTAATTTGTTAGGTTATTTATGTTGAATCGCTCCCTCTGGCTAGATTCTGTTCTGTGCTTTTCTTGTGTGGTGAAGGCAGGAATCTGTATGTGATACAGTCAAATTGACAATAACAGAGATAAGCAACAATATATAGAACAGAGTGACAATTTCCTGCATCCCATTCAATTTATTGAAGGCTTTCTAATATGATAGAAAGATTATTTCTCTCTTCAGGATAAATTCAAGGATACTGCAGTGCTATGTATAGTTAAGCTTTTCCCATTCTTTTAGTTCTTTCACTGTTTTTTACTGCAGCAGCTTTTGTGATTACTTATTGCATTAACAGGAGTAAAAAATGAACCTTTTTGTCATTGCAGCACCACCACTTCCACCCACAGTTTTTTCACAGACTTTTGGAAAGAAATTTGCAGCCTGCTTTATATGCACAATTAATAGTAACACATTCTCCTATGTTTTTATAGTCAGAAGAAAGGAATAAAATTCAACCAGATTTTTTTTCTTCTGTATACATTTCCTGTACACATACCTAAAACCAATTTTACAGCTAAGCTAAGCCTTCAGTTTCATATCTTCATTTCATGTCTTCATTATGAATGTAAACAGTTACCTAAATCTCTCTGAATACATAAAAAAATTCTAAATGCAATTCACTTTCTAGTCACTGAGATTTCCTTCATCTGACTCCTCCTCATTTTTCATCTCTAAGGAAACAAGCATTCATTTTGCCATGAAAATAGGCTCTTGGTTTCTTGATAGTTGACTAGTTCCCACTACAAATACTTCTTTCACCCCTTGCCTTAATTTATTGTCTAAGCCATCTGCTGGTGCCATCAATGGTGATGTTCCAGAGGACTTTGATTGGAGGTGCAGGAGACAAGGCAGCAGGAGGAAGAGGTGGACTGTCCTCAAAGATGATGAGTGATTTCCCAGTGAAGTAGAAGGAAGGAAAGCACAGAACATATTGGGGAGAAGTTGAACTGCTCCTACATAAAAAGATATTTTAAGCTCATGTCAGCTGTTAGAAATCCATATACAGAAAACTCAGTTTCAGGGACTGCTTCCATTATGCTAACACTATGCAAAACTGATCTTAAAAATATTAACAATAATTTATTCTCGGTAAACATAAGAATTTTCCTTTCAGGAATCCTGGCCTTAAATCCCCTTTCATGTTAGTTGGCTCTGATCCTTGATTCTATTTTTCTGTCCTGTGTTCCTCTCTCCCTATGACTGTCTGCTTCCAAAAAAGTTCCCCTGCTACACATCCTTCCCAAACTAGTCTTCATTATCTTTGGGAAATGCCCCCTGTGGTGCACTGGATGTCTCTAGAGGCTGAGTTTCATGAACAATACTTCAGTGTATTGTTCTCTACTTGGTAATATGTAATGAAATGGTAAGATTTTGAACATGAGAAGCTGGAAAGTGTAAAGGTAAAAGATGCCTATGGACAAGCCAAGAGGTCTGTTTGCTCCAGGCACCACTGACAGCACTGTTAACCACCAGTGGCCTTTCATCTGCAGAGCTTCTGGCAAAACAGCCTGATGATACTGTGGGAGTGGAAGTGCTCTGCTCACCTTCACTGAACACTGTGATGAGAAAGAAATACAGAAATGATGAACGACACAGAATGGTCATACACAAGTCACTCTGTTATGAGGATATTATTTCATCCATTTCAAGTTGTGAGAGGAGGAAGAAGGGCAAGGTAGTTGCAAATTGCAACGTATTTGACTGGTATTGGTGTGTAAGGAACCAGTTGGCCCAAGTGCCAATGTTTGTAAACTGCTTAAGACAGGAGATGATGGCCTCTGTAGCCATGAGAAATTCAGATGATGAGACACAGATATTTAACACAGACAGAACTATTGACTATTTCTTTCTCCCCTCTGTAACAATGGCTCAGGAGGATGTTTCCCCTGCAGCATGTAGTAATATCACCAGTGCTTCTACTGCAACTATAGCTGATCCTCCTTTGTGTTTTTAGAGCTAGAAGACAGCACCCTTCAGTGAACACTCACAGGCTTCTCTGATCACCTTTAAACAAAAAGAGGACCTATTTAGTAGGCCTGATCAACTAAAGGGCATCTTTCATATTTTAAAAAAATTATTCTAAAAAATATAGATTATTTGTAATGCTTTTTCATAGCTGTTAGTGAAAAGCTAAGTTTTCAGATGGCTTTGATCCAGCTGATAGTTTTACTGCTGTTGATAGTGCTTCTAATTAATGCCTTGTGTTTTATCATATCCTTTGTGTTAATGCCCTTTAGAATTAAATTAAATGAGCTGCATTGCACTATTGTGTAATAGGCTATGAAAGGGCTAGACCTATCTGGAGTGGGAGAAGACACTCTGTAATCACACCCAGAGCATCTCCAGTAGCTAAGGAAGGGAATAGAGTCTTTATCAGGGAATTCATACCTGATATGGAAGGTTCATCACCTGTCAGTGAAGTATATCAGAAGTCATGCAGAGACAGGTCTGATATCTCTTAACTCTGTCAAAATGGCAGGCCAAGTCTTTGTGTGAAATGAGGGGGTATTGACCCAGTGAAGTCAGTCAATTTGTGTCTGTTTTCATAAAGTGAAACTCTAGTTAAGTGCAACCTGGAGTTGGTTTGATTTTTACAAGCAGAAACAGGAATTGGTAACAGGTTTCTCTGCTTGTGCACTGGCTGATAACACACACAACTAGTATCCAAGCATGTAGCATTTGAGATGTTTATCTCTGTTTACAGAAAAGGCTTAAAATCTACAGCAAGACACCGGTTGTTTAAATAGATTGGGTTTATCAGTGCACTGCTGACAGCAGTTGAAGAGACAAATAAGGCTTTTGTTTTTCTATGCTACAATAAAAGTAACTTGCCTAAAGGAGTATGATGAGAAAAAAAATACAATTGAAGCAATGGTAAATAACCCTTGAATAATATCAGGACAAGGACCCTTCCAACCCAGACCATTGCATGACTCTACACTGCTAACTCCTGTTATTAGCAAAGGATATTTCTGTTCCACAGTCGTGATGAAAGGCATAAAGCCTCAGAGTAGGTGAAAGTGATTCTGCCCTGATAACAAATTGACAGCCACCCAGTGTAGACAAGGAGTAACTGTGATTGACATATAACTGGAAGCAGTAGAATTTTGAGTGACATAAATGTGTATGATCTTATAGGACTGCAATGTGGGTGGATTAACAGACACAGACATGTAGAAGTGGAAAGCAGACTCTTGATGATGCACAGGATGCAAGTTTGAACACAAAGCTCTTCAGGAAGTGCCCTGAAACTCATACTTGGCTTGTCTTTGTTTATCTTTCTTCAAGACAATATAACAAGAAGAAGAAAAGCTGACAAAACCCCAAAAAAGAATAGCCCACATCCTTGTCTGCTCCTTTTTGTCACAACAAAGAGCATATCAGAGAAGTCCAAATTCTTTCACACTGCTCTCACACTGGCACAACTTTAAAGTCTTGATAGTTTAATTCATGTAAGCATCTAAAAGTTTGGCTGATCTTTGTTTTGCCCCTTCCTCTTAGTCTTAAAAAAGTAGCTCAGAATTACAGGGGGAAGAGGGGGATTCGTTCCAGCATTTCTGTGTTTTGTTTTGCACTAAAAAGAAAACAAAGAACTTCAAAAAAAAAAAGAGTGGAAAAACTGACAAATCATTCTTGAGTCTCTGAAATTATTTGTTTAGGTTTCATTCCAAATTAAGACAATGGCTTGCTATTTTGTTTTGTTTCTAAATGAGAATCAGGCTACACTTGACAGACATATTATTCCAATGGCCATGCTCTATCCTGTCAGGATCTGCTGGAAGGAAAAAAAAAAGAAAGGAGGCTGCAACTTTTATGAAATGCTAAAAAAGATAATTTAACAATGTTTGTGACCAAAATCACTTTATATTTTAGGATCTGTCTTACTGCAGAGTAGTTGTAGTTAAAACAATCTGAAGAACCAATATAATTACAAATTAATAGGTAGTAGATATTTTTAGTTAATATTTTGCCCAGTTTTTCATTTGCTGAACATTTGTAGCTGCTTAATTCTAGATTTTAAATCCAAACGTCTGGCTTTTCCCTCTGACCTGATGAATTCTTAGAAGTCAGCAAAACAGTCCTTAGAGATTTTTAAGTATGCAGAAGCTGCAAAGATAGCTACAAACGTAAACAAGGATGACCAATACCAGTGATGAGTCCCATGTTCAGAAGGACATCTCCCTGCAATTTCAGGTCTCCTCTCCAAAGCTGTCAGGAGCTGCAGAGTCCACTGTCATCCATCACGTAGCATTGCCTGCATTTGGGCTGATGCACTGGGCAGCAATTGAACTGTTTGAGTTCAGCACTGTTTGTTTTGCTTAAATTTGTATGTGTCTATGGAAAGTCTCCTTTTGGTACTGCCTGGTCAGTGTTTGCATTTCTTTCTCATTCCAACACTTTCCTAGCATTATTTCTGTTCTTCTGCCTGAAGCCTTCCTATTTGCCCGCTGCATCTTGTCTCATCTGCAACAGGCTTGAGAAGAAAAAGTCCAAAATCAGTTTTCTGTACATATCTGTGTTCCCTAGAAATCTAGGTGGCACATCATGTGTGTTCTGAGATGTCTGCTATGAATAAAATAGCTATGAGCCTGTAAATGATAATTCTACATCCGTGACAAAACAGCCTTCTCTTCTGCTCTACTATTCCAGTTCAGTGTGGAGGCCATTTTCAGAATTCCTAAGGAGATATTTTAGAATTTACACAAAACAGTAAGGAAAATGAGAATGTTACATTCATATGAGAAAAATTTGAGTTCTGGCTGTAATCAACAGAGAGATCCTCAAGCCATTTAATTTTGAAGGTTCCAGCAAGAAAGCAAAGGCATGTTCCAAGGAGTAAGGAAAAGGGCTGATCTGCTTCAAAATTCAGCATCTGCATGGGTGATGTTGTAGGTCCAGCACTGTGTGGTTGAAATGTATTCCTTCAAAGCTTAATGTTTAAGCTGAAATATTTGTTTTGTGTGTGCTATTTTTTTTTTCTCCTTTCTTTCTCAGCTTGTCTTCTGAGACCTGCACTGGTGAAGTGGGGGAAGTGGGAGATTTCATACTAAATTAATGAATATCTCTGAAATATTTAAAAATATGTATTTCAGAGCCTGGTGTTGGTAGTTTAGAAAACTTTATGATTTTGCTCACTCATGCACTGCATTGCTTGTATAATACTTTCCCAGTAAAATATGCTTCCAGCTTCTTTTCATTCATTAAGCATCAAGAAAAAAATTAAACCTCATTACAGAAGTAATAACAGCTAATTAGTCACCTAAATACAGATTGTCACCCTAACTGTATTTAAAGATACAATGTTGTGTAAACAATTTGTCCAAAATGTTCTTTCTGTTACTACCTGTTGTTATAATCTCTTCTTTTGACAACTTTCCTACCATGGTTTCTTTTTCCTCTCTAATTTTCCATCTTTTCCTTTGTTCATAATATTTATTCTAATAATAAATAGCGTTAGTCTCCAGTTGCCCGTGTTACAAAACATCAGCTCAGTGTTGCACAGAGGTGGAAAAGTACAAGGGAATGTTAAGAGCTACCAAAAAAAGAAAAGAATAGGACAGAAACTATCATGGTACTACTGTACAAATTCCTGGTGCATTTTAACTCTACTATTGCAGAGAACTATAAAGACTACAGAGAAGGAGTGCAAGTGTGATTTAAGGTATAGAGTGGTTTATACATGAGGAAGTGCTCAATGGTTTCATTAGCCTGGCCAAAAAAAAAAAAACAAAACAAAAAAAAAACCCAAAAAAAAAAACCACAGGAGATGTTATCTGGATCTATAGGAGATGTGGAGCACAAAAAGGGAATAGGAAATGACTACTGGTTATTTCTTGCAACACAGGAAGTAAAGGACACCCAGTGAATTTATAAGTACTATTAAATTTGCTTTAATACAAACTCAAAACAGCACCTTTCCCCACAGCACATAATTGAAACTCAGCACCACAGGGTTTTGAGGAGGCCAAGATCAGAATGCATGTCAAAACCAGCCTGAACAAATTCAGAGGAGAAATGCATTTGTAGCTACTGAACATGATGCTCTACATTCATCCCTTATGTCAGTTCTTTAAAGCTATTAACTGGCTTGAACCTACAAGATTATTTCAGGAAAAGGTCACCCAGAATTTATCCTGCCTTTTGTAGTCCTTCCTAAAATAGTACTTATGTTCTCCTACTGCTGAACAGAGGATACTGAACTAGGGGAACCTTTGGTCTAATTTTGTGCCATTATTCTTACATTCTCTGAATGATGTCATTTTGACAGTATGCTCAGAAAGCTGTTCCTTTATTGAAGTGTAGTGAGTGATTTATCTCCTGGAGATTTGGGCTTCATCTTCCTTGACATAATTTGATCTCACCAGAGCAGACATGTTGGTCTTGAGCAATGTAAGAATCACTGGTCCAAGGAAAAATTTTGTTTGTGTGAAGTTTTGAAAGATGGTTATATTTCCAAAAACGTACAAGAAAATTGAAAGAGAAGTAACCATGAGTAATCTGGGAGATGTGTTTCTAACTGAACTTTATTAATGGTAGTTTCCTGCTGTGGTTATTTTCATACATTTATTGAGCAGAGCTATTTTCCTCACTCTGGTTATGTCTTATAAAATTCCACAGTATAGAACTCTCACTCATGCTTGCCAGGGATAAAACATTGGTGTGCTGTAATTTAACTATAAGCAAGGTGGTTTAAATAGTGGTTATGGTTTGCCATTAAATCAGCAGGTTTATGATATCCATTTTTGTTTTGTAGAAACTTTGACATTTTCTTTCACATCTTTCTTTCTCCACTGCAGCAGTAATTGCTCATGTGCTCTTTAGTGGTCATAGGACCACACAGCTCCTCAGAGGGATAGGCAGGGCTCTGCTAAAATAACAGTTGTATTTGAGGCAGGAGTCAGCAAAATAAGTAAGAGCCTGTATTTCTGAAGGCTGTTTTTTGCCAGTAGGGAGATCCTCATGCATTGTGAAGCAGCACTGTGTTAATCCCAACAGAGCTACTTTGTTTGATGTGGGTTAAAAATCTGGGCCCATGTGTGCAAGAGTCTCTCCTTAGGTGGATGCAATTATCAGCACCGCACCTGGGTAAGGTTTTGTTTCTGTCTCCTCACTTTATGGCCCAGCAACCCTACAATTGCACTGTTTATCCCATTGCTTTTCTGGAAGTTTATCCATGCTCACATGGCAAGCTGCATTTGTGGCTGCATGTCACTGGTTGCACAGGTTTTGATACCACAGCCTTGGTGGCAGTAAAAGCACAGCAGCACTGGCTTTGCTGCAGCCTTACTGCTGTCATCACATAACACTTGTTGCTGAGACTTATGAGTTTGAGGGGTAAATTTTGGAAGAAAATATCTTGTCAAGTTGACTGAAGGTAATACTTTACACCTTTGGTATAAGAGACATGGCAGGTGCCAAACCTTGCATCCAGAGGTGACTGATACATTTTATGTCATCAGCTGAAGACACTTCAGCTGCAACACTTGCATCTTTCTTTCCCTGAAATGAATGCAAGATTTTGTGAGGGATGGTTCTGTGCCACACTGCAGTTGGAAACTGGAATGAAATACATGGATTGGCTTCCACCTAGTTGACTCCCTGCAGGCTACTCCATCCCCTTTAATTGACAGGACCAAAAGGCAATGGGCACAAGCTGAAATACAGGAGGCTCCATCTGAGCTTCAGGAAACACTTTTTACTGTGGGCATGACCAAGAAGGAAGGTTGTAGAGTCTTCCCCCTTGGAGATACTCAAAAGCCATCTGGACATGATCCTGGGCAGTCAGCTCTAGGTGGCCCTGCTTGAGCACAGGTTTGAACCAGATGGTCCTCCAGAGGTCACTTCCAAACTCAGCCATTTGGTGATTCTGTAGCAGAGCCCCATATAATGTGAAGGCTGATATTTAGTTTACCAGCAAGTAAACAAACCAACCAGTTTGCTGCTGACAGCATTCCACGCCTGCTCTGAGCCACAGCAGAGGGACTGTCAGGACACAGCAGAAGAGGTGGTTCTAGGCATGGCCCACAGTCTCATCTGAAACGGGATCAGACTCTCCTTACAAGAAGAACTTCTGCATTTAGTTCCAGCTGGAGCTTGGGAGCCCACAAGCAGGTTGGGCAGCTGGGGGACTTGGTGCAGAATGAAATTGGGAATTAAACTACCTGATAGCGTTCAAACACATAAGAACCTCTTTATGTTGCCTTGCAGTAGTGCTCCCATCAATAAGAGCTAGGCCCCTAACCTCAGGAAGAGTACTACTTAATGTCATTATTGTCAAAAAGTCAGCATTTCCCTGCCACTATCATATTGTGAGAAATCACAGCAATTTCCTATTTTTAGGACAGAAGTGCAAAACATCAGATACCATTCTGCAGTACTGTGCCTGAACAACTGCTGTATTTTTAGGGGACTTAGTATCTCGCAGTGATAGTTAATTAGACAGTGAGCTGAAACAGTAAAGTACTTTCTAAATGCTAAATATTAGTATTTCAAAGCATGAAAAACTAGAAAAAGGAAAGCCCTGCTTTCCTAAATTCCTGCAGCCTATGCACAGAAATCAAGATGGACTAAAGCAGATTTTATCACAAGCCAGTTAAAAAGAGAAATGTGGAAGCTTTGCCCGTTCTGACTGAGCAACCATAGAGATGAAACCTTTCCAAAATCCCCTTTTGTAATCAGTCTGCACATCTTCCTCCACACTATAGATTGTGTACAAGTCCTTGCAGAGCACGTGTGGGCATCACTAATAAGATTTACTCTTTATCCATGCCAAGTTTCATCATCCACTGAGAAGGTAACTTGCTGAGCAGAGGGAAGAGTTAGATTGTGTTGGATGCTGCTGATACTAATAAGAAACTTGGCAAGAATATGGTGGAATCTTGCTATAATACAATAATGTTTTTCAAACAAACAACAAAAAAAATCATTACCAAACCTCTTTGAAATGCAGGAGGCACAATTTATAGGAAATTATTTGTATTCAAGAAAGTGACAAATCAGTTACAGCAGGTTTTCACAAAGCCCATTGAAATTACCATCACAGGCAGGTAGGAATAATACAAAGATGAGTTTGCCCTCCATTTCCTCATAAGATGTTGTAAAATATTTGGGGGCATATTCCTACCCTCCTGAGTGCACAAAAAGTTACCTGCCTTGACTGGAGAATATGTCCTCGGAGTCATAGAGCATAGAGCTATAAACAGTTACAATTTGTTTAAAAAGTACTTCTCTCAGGACAGATAAAAATCTTTCAGGCTTGAATTTTCTTCCCCTTTTTTTCATTCTTCTCTTCTCCTGCTGCTCTGCAATTTAATGGCGGAAAATCTCATTTACTCCACATCTGAATTCCAATCCAGCCGTGGTCTGTATTCTCTGCTGTAAAAACTCTAAGGAATGAATAGCTGCTTGATAATTTCATAGATTTTTCTTCCAGTTTGCTAGTTTCAATATAGGTCATACCAGTGTCTCTCCCTGTTTTTGACATCAAGGGAGGAACACACGCATGTTTACCTTACGTGATGACTGTCGGTTCTTTAGTGCTTTGAAGTCTTTCAGCACTCTTTTATTATGCACTTACCTTGAGTAACATGGATGACATATTTATGTGTAAAACATCTTCTAAATTGAACATTTTAACTAGGTGAAATAATTCTCACACATGATAGATGTAAGACACTGATAACGAGATACTAATTAACTAGTTTAAAAATAGCCTTGTGCAGAAACTAGAACCCAGGCATCCAATGCAGCTTGAAGGAGGTAAAGAGTTTTTCCCTATAATAGCAATGCAATTTTATAGCTATATGTTATTATGCATTCATTCACTATTATTAAATGTAATTCTGAAAATTAGAGAGCATTTTACTTTCTAGAGGGCCTCAACTCTACTGACTGGTAACCAGGTGCCAGATTAGTCAACTTGCCTAATTCCTTGATTATGTTGCTGAGTCAAATTGTGATATTCTATTCTAATTCATATTAGGTAGCACCTGGTCAATTTAAACAGGATTACCCATGCTGTAAGACAGTACTAAACATGAGTGAGTACAGGACACAATGCAAAATGGGTGTCTCCCTGGGATCTCAGAGTACAGTTTAACAATGTGAAAGAAAACTCTAGCCCACGATACCACAATATCTCAGTAAAACCCATACTGAAGTATTCTGAGCTGCACACCATTCTTTGCTGTTCCAACAGAGCAACAGAGGACTTGGAGAAAGTGTTAATGCTTAGACTATAGAGTTTTATCTCAAACATAATTTTTAAATTGTAATTTTGTACAGTTGTTGAAATGCATGTTTGATTGCTGTCAGTGGAAGTCAGGCAGGAAAATACCTTGGTCCCTCATATTCAGTATTATGGTAGTCAATCATGAAGACATGTTTAAATTCTTGCTCTTACTGAATTTATACCAGAGGGAACAGACGACAAATTAAATCTCTACCTTCATTTCAATTGTTTGGGTCCCACAACTTTGCCCCTGAGAAACAACCTTATTTGAAGTGTTTGACTGCTAACACCATTGGTGTGATATTTGTTAGTTAATTACTTGGAAGGTGGGGGAGTAGAATGATGATTAAATAAATCTGTTAGATATCCATCAGCTCTTCCCTTCTAAGTACGTCAGTGTTACTTATAAAATAGGCCTCTGATGATTTTACATTTTCAGAGAATTGGTCTGGCTTGGGCTACTGCAGCTTTTGCTTGGGTGCTGGAGAAAGCTGATTTTGATATGACAGGGATGCTGCCCTGGAAAATGTTCTGCTGAGAAATATTTTTTTAATTACTGGGGGGGGGAAGGGGTGATTTTTTTTTTTTTAAACACAGATGTTAAATTTCCTAGAATTAATCAGGTAGAAAAATGCCTTTGAGGCATCATTCGGTCCATTAACTGCAATGCCAACAGCCAGTGGCTGGAGTTGAATACTAACAGATTTTATAGGTCTTTACAGTAATAGACAAAGCCAGACAGATTCACAGCTCAGCCTGGCCCTCCTGTTCTTACCTGCTGCCTTCTGTGTTTTTATCTCCAGTGTCAGCAGTGTGCTCCTTTTTGAACAGGGAGACATGAATATAAGAAGCTGTGTTGGTTTGCTCATTTGTGTAAAAATTATACACTCAGCAAACCAGGATCAGGCCCTCCTCCTCCACTTCTAGGTACTATTTTAAAATTAATGCTATTGCAGCATTGTGTCAGACACACGGGTTCATAACACATGGGGCAAAACAGGAGAGTAGGGAACAGCTCAAAAATTAATTTTAAGGATGAAATTTCTGGAGAGAAATCTATATTCATAAGACAAATGTGAAAAAAAACACCAAAGGAAAATGAAAATATGTTGGTGTTATTTAGTGTATGCGTGTTCTTTTGTTGGCTATGTGAAAGCTTTTAATAGTTTTTTCCCTACAGAATACAGTGTTCTGAATCACAGTGTCTTTCCCAGGGAAGGCAGGCAGTGCTTGTACACTCCTGCACTGCAGAACTGAGCTCAGCAGAGAGGTGTTCAGCAGTGGGGACATAGGCTGACATAGGCTGTATGTGCACCTGTTTTGGATTCTTATCCCCACATTTCACTTAGGCTATTAGGGCCGTGCCTTCCTTGTTAGTTCTAAGCTAGGAGTCTCCAAGCCAAACTTTGCTGCAACGGGTTATGACAATTTAGTATGCAGGCTGCTTCTCTGAGCTTCTACTACACCAACATTCATGGAAGATGCTGACCTTGGAATCAACTATGGATGAGACATAAACCCCAAAATACTTAATACTCAGAGTGTCTAATAATCCCAAATTAAACTTGGAAGAGTAAGTGATAATATTACATTATACACAATTAAAAGTTACTCCCTCTAGTTTCTATAGAATTAATGCTATTTCTTTTCCAAGACTTCCCATGGTGGGTGCTTGGATATGATAATGAAGGGACCAGATAGCTAATTATTTAATAGCTTGTTTATCTGTTTGCTATGTGGTATCCCTGCAGCAGCCTTATTTCTTTGTTTGAAGTCTTTTATACACATGCATTTATAAGACACTTGGGAATGTGAGGAGAAAAAGAAGCAAATAAATATGTTTGGAAAGCATATGTTGTACTAAATTGGCAAAGGGTAAGGAGCTTCAAAAAGGAGAAGGGAAGAAAATGGGCTCCAATGTAGGAAAGCAATGTGAGAGATGCTGAATGAAAAAAGAACAGTCATCCAGCTGGGATTCATTAAGTGGAAAGCTTTGGGGTTTTTTTAACAAAAGCTGTGGAAGACCAGAAATCAAATATCACTGTATATTTACCAGATTTTTTGAAGTATCTCTTCACTAATATCAGAATATCTCATAAAGACTAATCAACTGATTTTCAGAATATCCTTATGAGTTTGAGAGATTTAAGCCTTGTTTTATCTTTGGAGGAATAAAGAGATTATTTATCTAAAACTACACAGGAAATCTGTGGTACAAATACTAAAGCAGGCCTGCATTCAGTGCAGTGACTCAACCATAAAACCAGCCAATCTTCTGTCAGGGTTACAAGGCACTAAGGGAGGGCTGTTGGTACAATTCATAGCCAAAGGAGAGAAGCTGATGAGAGGCTCCCCCCAGGTATAGATGGAGAGGGTTATATAATTCTGCTTGTAGGGGAAAATCTACCTTTTATCTTGTGTTTTGTTTAAAGGCAATGCCATAAATGGATTTTCAGCTAGCCCTTTCTGGGCATCCGTGATGGTAGCCAGTCTTAAAAAGCCAAGACCCTTATAATGAAATCTGAGACTGTTTTGAGCTTTGTCTTCATGTGGTCATTTTGTGAAAAGTTAGAAAACTTGTATGCAGTGAAGATGGTAACACCCATGTTATAGGAAGTTAAAGCCCTTTAGATTGATAAATTATAGCTCTAGCTAACATAGAAAAACATACATATTTATTGTTCCAATGGGAGTTCAAAGCAGAATTACTAATACTTGAAAATAGGACAAAAATCATGTTATTTAGATAAAATTTTCCCTTTTTGTGTTTTACTTCAGCTTTTAACCATACATTAAGGCTGTATACAACCATTATCTCTGTTAAAACTTTCAATCATTGGGTTTGCTGGGTGAGCTGACCACATTTTGTGCATAGTTCTGAAGGAGGCAGTTGTCATGCTCTGTGATCTGAGCATATGTCATTATTTATGTTACCTCCAGTGAGAATGGCCTTGTAACCACATTCAATATGGTTATATGAGATTTTTATGAAGGACTTGCACACCC
Source organism: Dicaeum eximium (assembly GCA_013396995.1). Classification (NCBI taxonomy): domain Eukaryota; kingdom Metazoa; phylum Chordata; class Aves; order Passeriformes; family Dicaeidae; genus Dicaeum; species Dicaeum eximium. Next base: position 622,955 of record VWZP01009871.1, on the reverse strand, counting down.
ATATTGCAACTGCTGTAGAACATTGAAGAAGATTGGTGCAACTTTTATTAGCCCTATTAACTCACTGTAATAAGGGGTTTTCTGTCTTTCATCCATATTTTCAAGGTACATCTACCAATTTCATCATCTGCTTCTAAGGGATCTGAGAGCTCAGAAAAAAATAAGACTACCACCAATCATGGTGATATCATACATTTTATGGGCAAAAGACTGCAACTTAGTTGTGCAATCTTTAGGAGTCCACTGATCAAAAAAGTTTAAATTCACCACCTTCTAGGACTTCTGAGTCCTAGAATAGAATTGTTATTACCCAGCATATTTTCCATAGAGACAGTTGCTCAGAGGAAGATCTGGATAACTGAAATCAACAGTGCATGTATGTAGTCTCCTTCTAATTTGCACTGTTTTTAACACAGGTCTGGCAATGTAAAATATTCTTAGACTGCATGCAAAGGCAAAGCCATTTACATTTAAAGTGTCTTGTCTAGGCCAGAGCTGTGCAAAAGGGTGCACTGAGCACTGTAGTGCATTTAGCACTACAGCTAAATGCACTCAATGTTAGACAGTTGTTGAAGTGGACAGATTCACAACTTCCCTTCTCCTCTCCTCTTTGCCAACATGGATTCCTGTGCAGCTTTCCCTAGAATTTCAGCCATGAGATTGACACCACTGGAAAAAAATCAATTTGTTCTTCTAAAGGTTATTTGTTTCTCCACTAATACTACATTAGTACAACCTCCTGCACGGGTTCATAGCTGGAGCTGAGAGGAAGGAATGGGATGATTCCCTTCAGACATTTTAATATATTTGTATTATTCCACATAGTCATAGGAATCACAATGGAAAAAAAAAAAAGGAAATATTTCTTTACTGTGTTAAGAAGAACATAAATGCATCTTTCAGCATGAATTTGCTTTGGAAAGAAAAATGTCACAGAGGTATGAGTGAGATACACATATTCTTTAAGGCATCGTGGAGCACACACTGGAGGCTCTCTGATTCTTCAGTTTCTTAGTTTTGGTTTTTCCACAGATAACTGCAAACAGAATTGAGTGTGGGCCAAAAAAAAAAAAAATCTAATGATTTCTAAGATTATGGTGATTCCCAGACAAGTCTGGGAGTTTGAATATGGAACTATTGACATGAAACAACAACAACAAAAAAGGACATAAGATGTTAGGCATTTCTTTCATATCAGGATGATTTAATCTCCCATAGAAAATACATTTCTGATTTTTCTTCTGTTAGGAGCTACAGAGTGTTCCTAATATTTGAGAAACAGATCAGCTGAAATAGTGGTTTTCTCTGCCTTGGTAAAAAAAAAGAAAAAAAGAAAAAAAAAGGCTAATAATGAACAGCATTTTGAGTGTTAGCTAGTTTTTCGTCAGCCAACAAATAAATTGTGCTGAAACATTAGCCCCTACTCCCATGGTGATTAGATACTGCAGTACATATGGTATGCAAACATTAAGGGGTGTTTGAAGACCTCACAACGCCTAAACACCGCATGGCGGCCAACTGGTGACCGCAGGCTGCAGCTGACAGAAACACGGAGCTGCCTCCTGCTTCCCTGCACCTGGATTTGCTACACACATAAATCCTGGGTGTTACTGCAGAGCCAGGCCCAGCAAGGAATTCATATACTTCTGTTAGCAATGGATGCAGAAAGGACACCGTACATCCCCCACCAATAAAAACAGATTAAATCTTCGGTTTGAAATGAGTTTGTCACATCACAATAGATTTGTTTTTGCCCTGTCCAAAAATTGCAGCACTTCTGTTTTTCTCTTGATGAGACTAGACAACATTACAACCTTTATGTTATACTGACTGCATTTAAAATAGAAAAATATTTAGGACTAATGGGTAAGGCTCCAAAGTGCAGCAACAGACTAAATGCTGTACACAGTGACTTTGGTTGGTTTGGACGGTATGTCAACTTGAAGAGTCATGTCCTGTAACTTTGTATTCAATATCTGGCATTTCAGTCTTAGAAAATCAAGGCAAAAATTCTGAGTCTTTTTTTTTCTGATATTAAAGACTGGATTGTTTCGTGAAGCTTCCTACTGCAACTTCAGCTCAAGTGAAATTCACAGCAACCTAGAAGATTATCCAAACAAAACTAACTCCTCCTAATTCTAAGTATTCACTAGCTTCTCCTTCCATTTTACGGTTTAAGTGTTATGTAGAATTATTTACTCGTTAGTAAATAGCCTTTATGGTTTTTAGACTTCTGTTGTATCCAATACATGCAAAAGCTGCACAAAAATAACTGAAAATATGGTACAAGTGGGCAATTTCTCTTTGTTTTGTGGCACAGAGCCATAGTGCTAACTCTAGCATCCTAATAACAGAGACATCCTATTCCCATGTTATTCCACAGTGAATATTATCTGACATTTCATTCTGAAAGTGGTGACCTACCTGGAAAGTGGATGACTTCTTCTGAATCCTGCCTAGAACCCAAAGAATTAATTTCTCCTTTTGCGTATATACCCTGTACAGTTTGCGTGAACACCAGTAGTCTAAATTATGTAAGACACCTGTAGCTGGAATAAAGCATAAAGAAAGCTGTGTTAGAAATCTGCTGTAACCACTCTCTTGATCTTTACCCAGCTTTTCAGAGCATTTAATATGGTTTCTACAGCATTTCAGTCCCAGTGCTACTGCACAGTTTGAATGAGAGTCCATTGCACTGATTACTTGTTATTCCCTACTGATGCTCTATTCCTAGTTCTGCACAGGCACCCCCGTCTTGACCCAAAGCAAGACTTTGTCTTCATGGTTGTGGGATCCCAGAGGGCTTTCTGTCAGGCTATTTTAAGACTAATCATCAATAGGCCCTGCTATCCCAGTTTTTTAATTAAATCTTTTGGTCAAACAAAACTTTATAAAATAGGGACTAATACAAGAGGAAAACAGGCTGAGACAGAAATGTTTGCTAGATTTAAACACCCACAATACAACTGTATTTGTGGCAAAAGAGTATTATAACTGACTCATAACTTTATTCCTAAAGACTTCCATTTTCCCTTTTTTCTGAAGCCATTGACCTACCCTTTTTATTTTTTACATTATATAGATTTTTAAACTTTATTTTAACAAATACCACTTTTCTTCACGCGGAAAGCTTTTTCATTTTAAAACAACAAAAAATTTTAGCAAACATAATTTTAAAATATAAACTTGAGTTCTTTAGGCTGAAGTTTGTAGAAAGAAAATCTCGAAGGAGTAAAAAGTAATTAAATATTGGTGAGCAGCCTTTGATAGTAGATCTCCTTGGGGAGAGCATAATATAAGAGATACAACATCTAATTATGTTTTCATTGTCTTGATGCCTGTTTGTCATATTACTACTTCTGATACTGTCAGAAACCACTGGAAAAGGAAGATAAAGCAGATTTTTCCTGGGTTTGGGATGCTGAGCAAAGACATTAACATATGCCATAAAATGCCTCAAGAGACAGGTTATAGACACTGAAAGACCTCTGGTTCCCTCCTCTCTTGGAACTGTAAACCTGAAAATTCCATACTGAGATCTCCTTCTCTGTATAACTTTACTTTTCCTCTTTCATTCCTTGTTTCTGCTGTTAAGTTTTACAAGCCCTGAATCTGACAACATCACACTAATTAAGTCTGGGGTGAGCTAAATACAGTGACACAATGGACAAATACAATGAGTTTGTAGATGGTAATTCAGGTGGTTACTTCTCTCACTGATAAGTACAGGGCTTTCAAATTCCTTTTCAGGGGGATTTTGAAGTTGGGATATTTTAGTTCACAAATAGGATGGAGTAAGGCTGCATATATTGTCAGTTAACAAAACTCAGGTGAAGGGCATTAGCAATTTCAGACAGTGACAGCATCTTAGAACTGAGTGACCAAATGTTAGTTGGTTTTTTCTGACTTGTTCTGAAACCCTATTAAACCACATACTACTTTCAAGTTAAGCAGTGGAGATGGAAGTGCGTGCCTTCTTTTGCTGAGAGAGGGGGGGAAAAAGGCATTGAAATGCAAATTTTTATGGTATAGTTAGAGTTTTCCTTTGTTTAATCTCATAGCCCCCAGATTTTTATACAGTCACTAAGCAGTCTTGAATTTATCTCATCAGTATAAAACCAAGAAAATCATTATGCACAGCTGTACTGTAGAAGCATCACAAAGCAATTATTTCATTGCATAGAGCAGATGCATGCTGCTGGCGTGTCAGAGCTATAGGAGCTGCATGGAGTTGGTATCAGCAGGAATTCACTTTCACATACATCACTTGAGGACAGGAATGTGCAACGTGACAGGCCCATCACTACCCATAATTCATCTAATTTACTATGGCAGGGAGGATACTGGATTGTGTCTGAAAGTCGACAGGTCAGTGGCTTCATGTAGCAGCTCATGCTGTTCCCAGCAGTGCTATTTCTTACTAATAATTTAGTCTTGTATTCCAAGTTCAGTTCCTATGGCTTACCTCCTCCTTCTCATTTTCTTTCACTTTCACTTAAAAATATGTTCCATTTCAGCAAAATTAACTGCAATTTCATGGATCACTACAGCAGGAATAAGCTGTATACATAATACTGTAATCCATCTATTTGTTTCCAAGAACGCAAATTTACTTGATAAGCAATTCCATGTCCTATGTAAATAACTCTACTTCTAATTGAGAGTGCTGCATTTGCAGTGCAGATGGGGAAAGGAAAAGAAGATTGGCTCTGGCTCTGACTTTCTGATGGTTGTTGCAGGATATTTTGTTTACATTTTTAAATCTATCATATAGAAAATGTAGGCAACAGCTGCCTTGATTTCTTTTTTAACAAAAGCTCAGGTGGTCTACTGATGCTTCCTTCTCCCTTTTTCTTAGAAAAAATTTCTTTGGAAAATGTTTTCAAAATCTTGTTCTGATATAATATGCCAGATGACAATATCTAAAATGCACAATTCCTCCAGCTAGTAAATACCAATTATCATAAGAGTGAGAATAGGACACGACTCTTGTTCTTCCAGCAGTGTGTCAGTAATGGGTAAGAAGAAACACCCTACACTAGGATGAACAATAAAGAGTTTACTTTCCAGCCCCTTTTAGATTCAGATTCTCTGTGGGGTTTTCCAGCAGCTGGAACAATTTATATGAACCGGATACTTGTTTTTGTAGTGTGGATCCTTTTCTACTATTAATTGATTGGTATTTTAATTTCTTTTCTCTATAAAGACATTTATAATTATCAAGAACTTCTTTCAGGTTCAGAGCTAAAATCAATGTCTAGATATTATATTTAAAATAAAGACAACAGCTTTTATATGTTCTTACAGTTCCCTAAACCACCAAGTTTCTCAACCAATTTTTTTAATTATAAAGTACAAGTTACTTAAATGTCAATGGAAAAGATATTTGAGTGTTAAACACTAAGTATTGTCTTTAGCTGTAAACTTCATTAGACTACCAACTTGAAGTCCATTAAGTTAGCATAACCTAACTCTTCCAAGAAAAACAAACTTATCAAAATTACCATACAGAGTTTTTAAACGAAAAGAAGGAAGTGTTCTTACATACCATGCAGTACGTACGTTGTTGCATTTGCTGCCACGGAATGTAATGAAGGTCGAAAACACAGACAAACTTACAGAAAATAAATGGCTCTTTTAAATAATTGTTCAGATACAATCTCTGGCTCAAGAAATCAAGTCAGACTTGTTGCAGTAAAGAATTCCTGGAAGGAATGTCAAGAAGGCTTGCTTTGTTTCCTTTCTTCCTGCTCATTTTCTGTAAATAGATCGTGTTGGCACTCCCAGCTAGAGGACACCGGGCCAAGTGGGCCTTTTGCCTGACTGTGCACCACTGTAGTGCTCTTTTGTGCATTATGGCATCCTCAGTATGATTCCTTGGCAAAACCAAACATGCTTCAAAACAGCCTTGTTTCTACCTGTGGCATCTGTCAGAGCTGCAGAATGAGCAAACTTGCTGGCTGAAGCTGCTTCAGTGCTTCCTTCCCAGCTGACAGACACCAGGGGTGCTGCTTGACTTAACTGGGCTCTCGTTGCACTGAGCAGTCACATTAATTATCCTATTCTCATATCTCATTTGTATACAAAAAGTATAGTACTCATTTGTATACAAAAAGTATAGTACTCATTTGTATACAAAAAGTATAGTACTCATTTGTATACAAAAAGTATAGTACTCATTTGTATACAAAAAGTATAGTACTCATTTGTATACAAAAAGTATAGTACTCATTTGTATACAAAAAGTATAGTACTCATTTGTATACAAAAAGTATAGTACTCATTTGTATACAAAAAGTATAGTACTCATTTGTATACAAAAAGTATAGTACTCATTTGTATACAAAAAGTATAGTACTCATTTGTATACAAAAAGTATAGTACTCATTTGTATACAAAAAGTATAGTACTCATTTGTATACAAAAAGTATAGTACTCATTTGTATACAAAAAGTATAGTACTCATTTGTATACAAAAAGTATAGTACTCATTTGTATACAAAAAGTATAGTACTCATTTGTATACAAAAAGTATAGTACTCATTTGTATACAAAAAGTATAGTACTCATTTGTATACAAAAAGTATAGTACTCATTTGTATACAAAAAGTATAGTACTCATTTGTATACAAAAAGTATAGTACTCATTTGTATACAAAAAGTATAGTACTCATTTGTATACAAAAAGTATAGTACTCATTTGTATACAAAAAGTATAGTACTCATTTGTATACAAAAAGTATAGTACTCATTTGTATACAAAAAGTATAGTACTCATTTGTATACAAAAAGTATAGTACTCATTTGTATACAAAAAGTATAGTACTCATTTGTATACAAAAAGTATAGTACTCATTTGTATACAAAAAGTATAGTACTCATTTGTATACAAAAAGTATAGTACTCATTTGTATACAAAAATTCCTTCTAACTGCCTTTGGTCCAATTCCCTTCATTAATCTAGGAAAATACAGCTATGGGAGAGTAATATAAAGACCAATCTATTTTAATATGTGCTCTAGAGTTAGAAAATATTAGTTTGTCTTGCTTACTTTCAAGCCACTAATTTTCAGAAATGCCAAACGGATGCTAATTTCTTTTCAATTTTCAGCATTTTAGCTCATCTGTCTTTATATTCAAAAATACTTCCATCTATATGTAAGCGTAAAACCAACAGTGATGTCATTTTTTCTAAGTTCTTATTTGTAAAGGTGTTGGTATTTTTAAGTATTTTTTTCTGCAAATAACATGGAAAAGTTATTTATTCTTACACTTTTTCTAACTTGATAATTTTTCCTTGAGCAATTTGTTTAAATAATCAACACCAAACTTACTAATTTCAATTGACAGGCCTTCTCAAGTCATCCTTGATTCCTTTCAGTGTGATCCACATATTGAAAATTTTGCAGTGTCTCAGTGTTGTTGAAGAAGCCCTGTTTATATTGGTGTCTGACTTTCTCTGATGCATTATTTATAAAATAGTCCAACCACGTGAGGCACTGGAACACAAACCTCCAGGTCTTTCTGCAGCCATTTATCCAGTGGCACAACCGTGTCCATAATCCAGAAGGAGAAACTGCACTGTCTGATAGTCCAGTGATCTCCCACATTGATGAACTTGGGAGGCCCCAAGGATTGTTAGTGGCTGCTTTTCTCACTTTCACTTTTTTAAGATATTTTTATAAAGGTTTGTAATGTACTTGTCCTAGTTATTTTCTAGTTATATTTAGTTTTCGTCAGCGGCACCAGACACTTCTCATGGTGCTTATTTTATTCTCCAAATGACAAAACTCAATGCACATCTGCAAATGTAACAACTCAAATTAGGCATTAGGGCTTCTCCCTGAAAAAAGTGGCAGGATGGATAGCCCAGCCAAAGCACATCTGCACCAGTGCATGCAGCGTGGGGAATAAACAGCAGGAGCTGAAAGCCATTGAGAAAGTGCAAGACTGTGACATAGTTGCCATCATAGAAACACGGTGGGATGACTTGCACAACTGGAGTGCTTGCAATGATGTCTGTAAACCCTTCAGGAGGGACAGCTGAGGAAGGAGAGGCAGTGGGGCAGCCCTGTGTGTTAGGGAGTGTTTTGACTGTCTAAAGTTTAAACAGAGATGATGATAGGGTTGAGTGGTTATGGGTAGGACTTGGTTGAAGGCCAATAAGGTGGGAGTCTGTTACAGACCACCCAACCGGGGTGAAGAGGCAGACAAAATATTCTATAGGCAGATGAGATAAGTCTCGTAATTGTTGGCCCTTTCTCTTGTGGGGGACTTCAGCTTACCAGGTGTCTGCTGTAAGTACAGCACAGCCGAGGGGAAACAGTCCAGGAGGTCCCTGGAGTGTGTGGAAGACAGATCCTGACACAGCTGGTGAGGGTCACAGCTAGGGAAGGTGTCCACTGGGTCTGGTGTGTGTGAACAGAGAAGGACTGGTGGGTGATACGACGGTTGGAAGCCGTCCTGGGCACAGCGAACATGAAATTATGAGTTTTCAGAGTCCCTGGGGAGATATTCTTCAGGAAGGTAGCCTTGAAGGTACGAGCAGGCTGTCCCCATGTGCTGAAAGACAAGCCAACAAGGAGGAAATATTGGTCAGGCAGAACAGAGAGCTTTGACCAGAACTCAAGAAAAAAGGGAGAGTTCATGATCCGTGGAAGAAGGGGGAGTAAACTCAGGAGGATTACAAGGGTGCTGTGAGGTTATGCAGAAAGAAAGTTAGAAGGGGCAAAGACCTACTAGAACTTAATCTGACTGCTGCCATGAAAGACAATAAGAAATGTTTATAAATACATCAGCAACAAAAGAAGGGCCATGGAGAATCTCCATCCTTTTTTGGATGTAGAGGGAAATATAGTGACAAAGGATGAGGAAAAGGCTGAGATACTGGATGCCTTCTTTCTCTCATCTTTTAATAATAAGACCAGCAGTTCAGGGAGTATCCATACCCCTAAGCTGGAAGACAGGGACAGAGAGCAGAATGAAGATCCCACAACCCAGGGGGAAATGGTCTGTGGGGCTGGATGGGACCCACCCAAGGATATTAAGGGAGATGATACTAAGGAATGCTCATGATACCCAAAATTCTTGATATCATGTACTTAAAATTCTGGAGAAAGAAGCAGAAATGATTTCATCCTCCATTTCTCATCTGCATTAGGAAGCCAAAATCAGGATTCCATGGTAGCAAAATTAATGAACAGGAGAAGTGGCTATTGCTTTCTGAAATAACCTTTTGGGCCCGTTCAACTGTCCTTAACCAAAAATACAGCAACCATAACAGACCCAAGGAGAAAGCAGAGGGAATACGTCTAGCCTCTCCTGTTGGCAAGACTGCAGTTTGATACCAAGCTAGAAGGAAAGTGACTTGGTTCTACTCAATAATGTATGACATAATAATAATTAAGTGCTTTGACATTTTCAAGTTAAAAACACAATTCAGGTGTTTCACTATGAAAAGTCAATTAAAAGCATGGAGAGCACCAGCAAGTAAAAGAAGAAAAGGATCATTTTAGTGTCCAGTAAGTTTGTTTAAACACTGGCTAACACCTTCAACTGTTTAACCACTGCTTCAGTTGACTTGTGGTGCTAATGTAGTTAGCATTTTGATCACACTTGTAACAAGATCCAAATGCAAATGTCAGTCAGTGAAAGTTACATTACATCAAAAGAACAATATCTACAGCTAGGGAGAAGGGAAGGAAAGGTCTCATGTCAGTCTAGTGCAACCCTTCTATTTATGGAATTGTTGAAGGGCTCTAAAAAAGAGCAGAGAGGTGAAGGAATGACAACAAGAGCTTCCATTTGTCATTGACTTGCTCTGCTAAATGGTAACACCAGTTTTTCCAGAGCAATTGCCTTGGATCTGTCAGCTTTCCCATGCAGCAGTAGCATAAAAAGGGAATGCAGCCTCCAAATGATTTAAATGATGCTTGTGAACTGTTATTTCACAGCTTTATGAGATGTTCCTGTTCCCATCCCTTCCTTTTATTGGTTAGCATAAGGCTGGGTAGATTTGTGTGCAATTCCCAGCTGAGTCACCAGAGAAGGTCCATTTTCATCACATATCAATTTGATTTCAAGCCCTGACAAACACCCAGCCTCAAAAAGGGAGACATTATGTGATATACTTTATGAAAACAAAACATAAAAAGATTAAGACTCCTAATAAATTTTGTTTTCCATGTGAGCCCCCTTCCCGGAGTCCCCCTATGAACATGTTTCTCCTGTGTGCTACCTACCACAGTCCAGATTGAGGGATATTTTTAATGCAAGGATTGGCATGAATTTCAAGCAAAAGATCAAAATGGCACCTTTTCAGTTTTCTAGAGAATAGAGTTAATTAACCTTTTTATCAAACTACACACATTTCCAAATTACTTAAATGGGAAATATACTGGTTTAATTAAGCGCAGGGAGAGACAGTTGCAAACACTTGGAACAGAAAGTGGGATGTTTATGGGGAAGGTGCTGTATGCTTTACAACACCCTGTGTCTTTTTCTTGTTTGCACTTCAAATGGAGTCCATTTTTATCTGTCTATGTCCTGCTGAGAGAATCTGATTTTATCATGTGTTTCAAGGAAGCTATTAAAAGACTTCAATCATGAAATTCCTCTTCCACTTTGTATGTTTCTCTCCCTCTCTCTCTCTGTCAGAGTTTCACTGTGACATTGGTTATATGGCAGGATACACTGATTTGATTTGCTTTACAAGTTGATTAGGTAATCCTCCTGCAATGAAGTCTTGCTTTACAAAAACATTGGTACCCATGCTTTCCTTAGCTGGGTCCACAGGTGGTTTGACTTTTGTAGGTCTAGGATTTTGATGTGTATACCACACCTCCTTCTGTTTCTTTGTTTTTAGTAAATGGTGAAAACACCAAGAGTGACAGCTTGAAGATCTGTACACATACAAAAGGAACAACATGAACAACACCAGCATACTCCTCCTCCTCCTCACTTCAGGTTCTCAGGAATATTTCAGGGGTGTGAAAAGAACATACTAACTGATACAGCATTTCAATATCAGTATTTTGGTGGCAATATATCAAAATAGTTGAATCATAATTAAAAGAAGTTATTAGCCTGAAAGATCTTCCTCTGAAAATAAAAAAAAAAAGAAAAGAAAATTAAAAAAAAGAAAACAAAAACAAGCAAACAAACAAACAAAATCCCCACCCTGAAATATAAAATTTGGTAGATACCTGCATTTAAGTAACATTCAAATTAAGCCATTGAGACTATAAAAGCCTGAAGCCTGGATATAGCCATGCATTAGCTTCCAGTCTTTTGCTTTTGTTTGTCAGTTAATGTCAGACACATCATGCCTATCAATGAAGCTGAGCACTGTACAGGTCTTAGTGCTAGTAGAAAAGACATCAGCATTTGATTGTTGCATTCTGTGCCTCTGTTCTTGGGCCAGCTCCATGTGACTAATGCTACAATGGTGCATATGTAACTGACTTTTAATTTTCTGGTAAGATTGACATCGCTAATGCAAAACAAAAAATATTTTTGGCTTAATAGCTAGGAGTATTTTATCTTAAGCCAAGTGGAAAGTTGTGCTTTGCCCAAAGCCAGTTTTTATTGTTTAATGTGTTTTTACCTTTTTATTCAAATCAAAGTAAATTATGAGATAGAGAGCTGTTTTTAGCTAGAAAATCAGAACATTTCATATTGGAAGAACTTAAACTATTAAAACTGGCCAAAGAGTAATTTAATAGCAATTACAAAACACCTTAATTGGTCTCTGTAACTTTTTGAACATTTTGAATATATAATTAAGAATACTTTTTTCAGTACTAGATAGTTCAATATTATTGATAAAATTTTGCCCATTTCAGTTTGCAACACCTGTGCTCTTTTGAATAACACAGATGGAACCTCAGCAACCTGGCTGCTTGTTCTACAAGTCAACAGTGATTAGGAGTTATAGTATTACTTTTGGTGCTGCTTTTGAGCAACAGGCTGGGAAAAGCAGAGACCATTTGGCCAGGCCCTGAACCATATCCAGGGAAATGGTAGAAAGAAAAGTAGCTTCAGGAACTCAAAGCCACGTGGATCTCACAGGCTCAGAAACTCAGTAATTTATGAATCTATTTCAGCTGCAGCAAACGGCCCTTTCACAGCTTACAGCTACCCGGCAGAATTTAGATGATGTTTTTAGGCTACGATTTTAAGAGGTCCTAGACTGGTGGCTGCAGGGGGAAATTTCACTTGATGTCAACTCCTTTTTGTTTCCTCTGAAATGCCTCATGTTAACCACTGCAGACACCACACCAGGCAGGGCCAGGGCAGGGCTGGCGTTTCCTAAGGCGGATTTCTGCTCTCCAGTAGCAATCATTTCTCCAACCACCGATGGTTCTTCTTGCCTGGGGCCCCACTGACCCCTGGCAGCCCTCAGGCTGCCTTTGGGAGGAGAGACTGGAGCTCAGAGAGCAAGAAGAAAAGATGGAAGGGAAACTGCCATTCAGAGGCCATCCCAATGCACTCCTGGCAGCAACCAAACTGATGCAACACTAAATAAGCAAATGTGCCTTTTCTGTGTTCTTGTAAAAATCACATTTTTATAGCTCTTTTTCTCACAGCTTGAAGACAGCCCCCTGGTTCACACTTATTGCAGAACCTGGTGACATCCTGGTTTCTCTCTCATATCTGCTCCCTCTCGTTCTGTGCCTACACAGGCACAAGATGATCCTTGCATTTCCCTGCATTTGCTTATGGACATCCAAGCTTACAGGTGCACTGTGCATGTCCACCCATGGACTCTGTCACGTCACAGGGGGTGTGTGGCAGCAGAGATGCTCAGGAATTCACATGCTGATGGCTTATGGCCACTGCTATCCCCCAATAATAGAGAAGGGTATATTTTAGGACACCTGTGATGGCTTGCTCTTGGGGATCACTACTAATATGTGAAGGGGCCAGCACTTTCCAGACAGATATATTAAATAACTGAACATTGAGCAAGTTGTGAGGTGCTCCAGCACAGCTGCAGCATTCAGAGAAACTGCTCTCAAGCAGTTTCCCTCGCAGTAAGGGAGTAAAACCACACTAAGCTGAGTCCCATACCCAGCTCAATAATCTGCTGTGACTGTGAGTTCCTGCGTGGTTTGTGGTTTGCACTTCTCCAGCTTGATTGGCTGCACTTCACGAGGAAGAGGCTGAGATGCTGGGCTGAAGATTTGTGTTTCCCACATGGCTCCACACACTTTGGTCCTTGCTAAGCACCTGTGCTGAAGACAGGTTGTTATGAGACCAGTGCCGTTCCCCCACTGGTTTTTCCCATCACAGATCCTGAAAGACCAGAGTGTAACTACTGCCACAAAGGTACAGATCTGCTTGGGGGCTTGCTTCTTTTGCTGTGAAGTTTTACAGGTAGATGCATTGGCTAAATTAGCATTGCATTTTCTACAGAGTTAAACAAGTAAGGGCTTATCTGCCAGGCTTGAGATTCAGTGTGTTTTCTTTTCCACTGCAGGTACATCAGGTTTTTCTCCTTGTCAGTGGGGGATCAGGACTGTGCTCGGGAGGAGTGTATTTATTGGAACAGGGCAAAGAAAATAATGAATGGGAATTTTTTATTAGTCACAGGCACAAAGCAAAAATACAACCAGTTTTCCCTGAAAATTTAAGGTTACTCTAGCAGAGATCAGACTATTGTGTCTCTGAGACACCCATTGTGATCATACCGAAAGGGGCAAGATGCCTAGAAAGAAAAACGCTTCTGGCAACTGGAGATTTGGCATTGTTGACCCTCCTTTTGCTCAAAACCAGGGCTCTGCTGCTCAAGTAAGCTGGTTTTCCTGATTTCTTATGTCTTCTGTGAAATGTGGTAGTTTCTCAGGGGGTCAGACATGAGTGTAATTTTTCCTCAATTGCTTTTTAATGTTGTTGTAAAGCTTTTTGATGCATTGTAAGCATAACAGGCAATATAGTTATGAGACACATCTTTAGACTGGAGTGCTATAGAGCTGTATGGCAAGGTCTTGCATGTGTTTCATGTGTGTTTGTGTGTGTAAAGTTCATAATACTTATCTCGTAGGAGCAAAAGGACATCAGTCCCCAAGACACAATTTAGTAGCATCCTATCAGTACAACATTTTCTTAGAAAAAACAATAATCTAAACTCTCTTCAGCAGCAGCAGGAGAGCCTGTCACATTTATAATTGTCCTGTGAAGAAAGGTTTAATGATAATTGAGCTTTTAGTAAATGGGCATGGCAGGAGGAACTGGGCTTTGGGATGAGAAAGTTACCTACAGTTATGTTTTGGCATGGAAGAGCATAGGTGATACGGCCAGCAGTGCAGTCATCCACTTGAAACTGGAAAAGAGAGAAATTCACGCTTTAGCCTCTGCTCCCAGGTTTCTGAATAGGACAAAACCTCTGACTATCATGCAATGGCAAAATGAGTTGTGGAACAGATAGGGAAGAAACCTGTTTCCTTAGCAGTGTCTCAGTGAACAAATGCATTGCTCTTGCAGTGAAGCAATTCCCTTTGCTTTTCTATTTAGTGACATTTATTTCTATTTCATTCTTGCATTTGAGCTTGACAACCCCACAAATAAGAGATTAGGCACAAACAAGCACTGTCATTCCTGTTTTTATCAGGAAAGCAGAATAACCTGGAGATGGATGGATATGCACTGTAAAATGCACACAGCTAAATTTAGCTTAGTTTTGCTGTTTAGATTTTGGATTTACTTTCATCTCTACCACACCCTTCTGCACAAATCTCCTAAAATTGTTAAGACTGATGGATCTACCCGGGCAAAACAGGCAACTTTCAGAAAAAGAGAGCTCTGCTGCTCAAGTAGGCTGTTAGTCCTGATCTCTTACACCTTCTTACTTTAGTTTGCATAACGTATAGTGGGTCTGCAAGCTTGTCTGGTTTCTGTAAGTTATAGCCATTACTCCAAGAAGAGACATCACTTTTCTCTTCAAACTTCATCTTCCTTCACTCAGTTACATGGAATTTGGTTTTTTTCCCCCTGATGATTACACTTACTCTTGCAACCATACACCAATACCCTCTGTTTTTGCTGATTCAAGGGCCAGCAGTGCAGTTGTAATGTCCTCTGCACGATGTTAAACTTTGCCTTCCCAATCAACTTCCAGCTTGACAGCAGCTCTCTTTAGCCACAAGCAGTATCTGAAAGTTTGGCAGGCAAGAGGTTGCTATTAAGCCACAGATCTGGAACTACTGCTGTAGGCAGTCTCTTCTGGTTTATTTTTATTGTTTGATACAATGAAAATGATCTTCATTCTCTTCCCTATGTTTCTTCCCTTAAATTATTTTCACTTCAAATTCTCCTCTTAGTGGAGTTGTAATATATATATGTATATATGTATGTATGTGTGTATTTTTATATATATACAGACACACACACACATATATACATATATACAAGGCCATTCAATAATGAAAATCTCTGAATGTTTGTGTTGTCAGATTAGCTTTAAATGATCTTAGAGAAAATACTTTTCCTTTCCCACGACATCACAGCAAGCCTGGTGTGAAGTGATGAACATTTTGAAAGACCCTTCTAACTGTGGGCAGTTAGGTGTCTTGAAAGCTCCATTTGTAGCATCAGCTAAAGGAATAAATCAAACTCTGAGTGGTTTTTGAACAGGAATTTTTTTAATAAAAAGAATTGTAAAGGTAAAAAAACCTTGAAAAAATCTTCTCATATTGTCTATGCGAGAGTTCTGTGATCTTTAGGTAGAATAAAAATCTGGATTATTTATTCCATTATTGTGGCTATAAAAAACAAATTAAAGATCAAACACAAAGTGTCAAGTTTCTTAAAGAGCCCATATTTAAGAATAATTTTACTTAGTAAATTAATTAATAGATTTACATGTAATGTCTCAGGAAATTATGTGCCCATACATGCTGTATGGGCACATAATGCTGTAATTCTTAATGTATGCTGTGTTTCTCATACATAGCAAAACCACTGAATCTGTATTTTTTAAGTTCAAAATTCAGGTCAGCTGAAGGTACACAGACATGGCAAGTACCTCCATAGTACATACTAATTAATTTTATTATTTTCTAACTAGTTTTCAACATTGTTCTGACTGTTTCCCTTGACTGTTGAAGTCACTGGAGCAAACAAGGTTAAAGCAAGCACAAGATGATGTCTGTAGAAATTAATCATTCATTAATAACTGCAATTCTGGAATGGGTTTAGAACTACTTTCTTAAATCTCCAGGGCTTTTGAGGGTCAGTTCTTTAAGCACTCTGAGCTTTATTATTAATTAGTTCTTTTACAGAAAAGCTTCAGCTGACTTTCAGACAGTGTTGACATTGGAAGCCCTGTACTCCTACAGCTTATATCTTCATTGCCAAAAAAAAGCAGTGTTTAATAGTCAAGTGGATTACTCCAGGTGTATTGCTCCAGGTGTATGGAATCTCAGGGAAGAAAAGGCACAGGTGATTTCATGGCATTGTAGCTAGCTGTGGCCAATGCAATATGTCTCCTTGGAGCTGTACTTCTAACAGCTCAGCAGTAATTTCATTGGGAATTTCATAAGCAGTCATTGTCTTGATGTAAAAAAGAAAACAAAACCAACTAAGCACGTCAGTTCTTGAGATGCAGGCAAAGCCATAGAAGAAGAAAATCCAGGCTTTAGCAAACTCTTTCTAAAGAGAAGGGTAAAGGAAGAGTGGGAAGTAGAAGGGAGGAAGCATGAAGGGCTTGTTTGGATGAGGAGCTCTCCCAGTGTTATCCCAGGGCAGTTGTTTCAGTACTCCATTAAAAAAATTCCTTTTCCTGGCTTGATTTCTGTTTCTTTGATAGTGCCTTAAAGCTCCCCACATCTGCTTTTATTTTGTCTTACTGTAATAAGTCATCAGGGCATCACCCTCAACTGAAGGATCCTTTCCTCTCCACAACCAGCTAAAAAGATTTTACCATTCATTGCCTACCATAACTTACAGAGACACTGGGAATGGTAGCACAATTGGAGCCACTGCTTTGAGTCTTCTAAGCACTTTGTGATTTCAGCTGGTAATTTTGGGGAGATTTCAAAGGAAAACCTCTGTGCTTTAGGAGGTGGTTGACTCAAACTGAGTCAAGCCCTTTTTTCTGAGGCAATACTGAATTATGTGCCTGAGCAAATTTCTTGCACATGAGACCTGCATCTGTAGGTTGATTGCCTGTGGTCATCAATTATCCCTCAGTTAATTGCATAAGCCTAAAGGCATCTTGACCTGATAACCCAGGCAGGTCAGTTTGATTACAGTTTGCCTTCTGTATATTTGACATTTCAATTTTAATTGGGCAGTTATTGCTTCTGCTCCTCACCTGCTGTGCACTGCTGAAAAGCACTGGAGGATGGATTTCATTGTTAGGTGAAGGGATAAATAGAGTCAGGGAAAGCAGCAGCCAAACTAGAGGTGCCTTCCAGAGTAAAGCTAGGGATAAAGGACACAGCCATCATATTTTAACATTCAGACTTGCCAGTTCAGCTAATCCATACCAGAGAGGTGCTGTTTTCAGTGAGGCTGTAGGAAGAAACACCAGAGCTCATAATAGGACTTTTTCATTGAAGTGCTGGGTAGTTTTAGCAAGCCAAGGCAAAGGAGCAGCTGTAATTCTTTAAAACACACCAGGCAGAAGCTCTACAGCAGAGTGTGGTCTGTGCCCAGTACTGCTGCATTCCCACCCCGATGGAGTCTATCAGGATACCACATACACAAAGTGAGTCTGAATATAATTCATGATTTTTGAAATGCATTGGGAATCTTTTGGAATGAGCAGTGGTTATTTTCCTGATGAATTACTGCTGTTTTGAACAGTTTTGTTTGTATGTTTAACTTTTTTGCTTGAAATAGTTTTTAACTTTTGAGCAGAATGTTCTTTTGAAATGTTATTCTCCTTTTCAATGTCAATAGTGGCATGATATTTTTAGGAAGTGGTTTTGAATGCATCATCTTCTTCTCTGCAATCTTGGATGCTTCATTGACTCAAGCTTCAGAAGGGCTGAGCATCTACCGCTTTCCTTTCTAAGTTGTAGAGATGAGCAAAGTCTAACCACCATCAGACAGAGCAACCAAGAAAACAGTATTCCAAAACTCAGTGAATGCTTTGTGGATACTTGTGGACTAGCTTCTTTTACAAAGATGATCACTTTATTACGTATAATCGTTTTTGCAAAGCTAAACTAAAAAACAAGGCTTATCTGTCAAGACAAAAGAGACAGCCTACCATAATGAAATATAGCAAGATATGCAGTAGTACTGAATCTGAACATTATAGTCCTTAAATCTGAATGCAAGGAAAGTAGATACAAGTACAAGAAACTGATAGAGACCAGAGCAGAAAATGGAAGTGCGGTGAACATAATAGGATTTTGATCTTTTTCATATGGAAGCAGAATTGCAGTATTGATAAGGTTTTTATACGTATTCAGTTCAGAAAAAATATCATCTCATTCATCATGGAAGCAATCACATGAATCCATGTTTAGCTTGGTTAAATCTCCATGTGGCAGTGCACAGGCCTTGTTTCAGTCTTGAGACAAGTAATTCCTGCCACTGGCAGTTTTCTCACTGCACATCCTGCTAGAAATGCCTCGCCATGTTCAAAATGCATCTTGAAGGACAAAAGCTGCACAGTTCCTACAGTTTCTGGCCTCAAAACCTTCTTCTGCAGACTATCTAAGTATTTAGAAGAGGAACATCTTCTTGAAGGCTGTATGAGGTATGACATGTAATGCTTTCCACTGTTAAAGTAACCATTTTTTCCAGTTTGGAATTTTCTTCTTTTGCGTTTATTTCCTGAATTTCATCTACAAATAATCAGATTTTTGAAACTATGTAATGAGGGTCTTCAGCACGCAGAATTCAGGA
Organism: Dicaeum eximium; assembly: GCA_013396995.1. Lineage (NCBI taxonomy): Eukaryota > Metazoa > Chordata > Aves > Passeriformes > Dicaeidae > Dicaeum > Dicaeum eximium. The sequence continues at coordinate 604,094 of VWZP01009871.1, read as the reverse complement.
AATAATTATTGTAATTATAGCCTCATTTTAGTGTGTGTTTTGATAATATCTGCTTTATAATTGGAGTCTAACACTGCAGTCAGTACCATCTTATGAATGCATATTGAAAGGAAACCTCAAATAATTTAATGCAGGTCTTCTACCTAAAAGATTTCCATATGTCTTTAATCTAGGCATCTGCATCATTGCCTGAATGAGACTTGTGTTTCATTAGAGTAGTCACTGTAGAAAGATGAGGGTAAATTCTCATTTTATGTGATTTCAAAATTAACCCTACTGTGGGCAGGGGCTTGAATTGTGGGATCACCACAAATCCCTTTTAATCTATTTATTGTAGGATTCTATAGACAGCTCTGACCCACCTCTGCTTTTTGTTACGGAGCACCGTATGGAAAAATGCCATTTGCTTCAAGTGATTTGCCTTATGGATAGAAAAGACAGTGAAAGGCTAAGGAGAAAAGATGTAACACAATAAGTAGTCCAACAGACTATATAAGAGAGTTCAACAAAGATGTCAATTCCCTGTTTTTGGGGTTTTTTTTTCCGCTTTCAACTCTTCCTCATGAGATGATCCTTAGATGACAAGACTGGTATCAGCAGAGTGTATTCTGGAGCATGTCTTGTAGGAACAACTGTGCATGATGTTTTATTGTGTTGTGGAAGAAATAGCTTATTTTCCTCCCCTCATAGACCATAATATGATGTTGAATGTAATACCTGGCTTCTTTAAATACGTACGCATCCATTTCTCAGTCTTAGAACAAAATCAAGGTAAAACAATCATACTTATGCTTAAGTGAGCTGGTAGGACCAAAGGCAGTTCTCAGGGAATCTGTGAACTGGCTTGTAGCTGTTGTAGAGCATATTGTGCCTCTGCCCAGGTTACCTAAGCTATGATATCCTCAGCATATCTGGAGTTCCCACTGCTGCTCAAGACCCTCATGGGTTTTACAAAAGCCTTTGCTGTGGAGTCTCCCCTAATTGCATCACAAGTTCCAGTGCTTGCTGGACCTTTTCCTTGAGAAGTGTGCCTTGAAGTGGACTTACTAATAAAAACTGGATTTTCACCTCATTCAATTATATCTTCCATACAAAGCCAATACAAGCACAGTGGGTAAATTGGAATTGCAATAATATGCCTCCAATTGCCAGCCAAACAAACCTAAGAGTACATTTTCTCTAAACTTTTTGAACTAGAATTGCACTCGCTACTTAATGGGACATAATCTGCAATGACTTGGTCCAACATTTAGGCTTTCAGATAATGATGCTTACAAGGCTTAATACGAATACAAACATCAGGAATGTGCACTTTTGTTTTCATTAAAGCACTTTTACTTGGAGATTTAACTACCGCTCCTCAGTGGTTTGTATGCAAACTGTGTCACTGAGCAAAATGACTGAAACTGAGAGAGACAATGTCCATTCTGTATTCTCTCCCCAAGGTTAATTGAGTGTGCTATCAATAACTTGCAGAATAATGGGGGGGGCATCTACAATGGAATACTTTGAGAGGTTGCCACGTATTCCTTCCACGGAAATCTTTAAGTAGTTGGTTCACTGCTAATGATGTTTGATAAATGCATAAATTCCAGCCTCAGCTGACACCTGCTCATGCTCTTGGGTGCTCCTTGTCACCCACATGCACACAGCACACACACCTACCCTTCAAGTGTACACAGACCAGCTCGTTCAGATTTGTATTTGCCAAAGAAAACACAATACTCATCACCTGAAGTATGCTCATGGGACTGCTATTCCTCTCTTCAGGCATACTGCCAATGAACATCTTCCTTTTATATTCAGTTCCCTAGAGAAAACACAGGTTCAAACATAACTTTTGCAGGGTTCTATTCAGGCTTGCACGTAGAATGCCTGCTCCTGTATGAGGTAGAAGAGGCACTTCACATGATGCTGTGTTCACCCACTCATGCATGTTATCTCTCATTCTCACACACACAGAGTCTGCTGTGTTCCACGCATGTGTTGTAGAAAATCATTTAAATCTTTCTTCCCATCCTGCTTAATATGCAAATGTGGATAGCACATCAAGATTGGAAATAAATGTAGCAGAATTACTTCAGTCAACCTGAAATGTCGAATGACTCATTCACACCCTTTGCACAGTGTTCCCTTTTTGCCACATGCAGTCTATTGAGTAGTCTGAAGGCTGTGTGGCTCCCTGCTGCAGAGCAGCAATTGATTACTTGCTCACTGAAGGACTGGGACCATGATTATTTTTGCAGGATGTACAAGGGTTATGCAGAGAGGTTCCAATGAACCTCCTTGCCATGATGGTGCCCATGCTGTGGGAAGGGAAAATGTAGGATGTCAGACTTGATCTGCCTATAAGGAACTTTTTGTGCTTAATTAGGTTTCAGTCTAAATGTTAGTTCAGTAACCAATATTCTTACACTATGGTAGGACATGTTTTTATTCCAGATAATAAGAACCCATTCCAATCTGACATAATTTAGTTTTGGATTAAGATAAACAAGAATGAGTTTTACCCAATTCAGAGTAAAAACGTCTGCATGTTAAATCATTCAGGAACTGCTGCTGCACTTTAACTTCAAAGGTATCATAATCCAAGTGAACTAAAAAATGCATTGACAAACATGAAATATGTTCCACACTTCTACTTAAAATGGTACAATCACTGTGCAGAGAAAACCCCAGGAATAGTAACAAGCTGGCATTCACACATCTTATAATGAGAGGAAAAATTGGATTGACTGTTGCAGTTGCATCTTTATATGTGTGAATTATTGTAATTGATTTCTTTTAAAATCCTTTCAGAACCATTCCCAAATGCAGATGCAAATGGGCTGACTTTAATTTATAGAAAGGAGGTTTTGTAGCACTTAGACCTTGTAAAAGAGGTTCTGTATTTAAATGGAGGTTGAGCTGTGAAGACCCATTAAGCAGAAAAAATACAGTTAATACAACAAAGAGGGTCCAAAGGTAAATATGCAAGTGGGGGCATTGTGCAATGAAGGTTTCACAACTATTGCTCACCACAACATAGATTCCACTAGCAATATTTCAATTTCTCTGTCCTTACCTAAATGTGAGGCTTTGTATGTGATCAGTTTGTCAGTTCTTCTCAGAACAAAGGTGGCTGAGCTGCAATTATGTGTAACATGTCCAAGATAAGAGGACCGTGAAAACCAAGTAATTAGATTCCCCATATTTGTGTTTACAATATCATAGTTAAATGTATGTTGAACTAGACTTTTGTATTTCATTCTTTTACAAAAGCACATGGGGAGAGGAAAAATATACAAAGGAAAAGAGGCAAGGCAGACCTCACCCCACAAATTTTGTAGTCAAATGAAATTTTGTACAAAAATGGGTTTGTGTTTAAAAGGACAAAGAAACAAAGAAACTTTACTTTTTCTTACTGAGCTAACTGTAGTTATATCTTTGTGCAAAATCAATCTATTGGCGCACAATCACACAATTTAACTTTCGTACTAGAGTTCCAGATTTTGCACAGTTATCTGTGATGGCAGGAGTAATCTTACACACACACACACACACGAAAGGGAAAATAGCAGTTTAATCACTGATCTTGCTCTTCTTCCCATTTTACACAAATTTTTATCAGCTGGCCTTATCGAAGAAACACTCAGTAGCTGATTGGAAACATAGTATTTTCTACCCAGCTGTATATACTAGCAGATTTTCATAGCATTTTGTTCCCATATCCCACTCAAATGAATTGCTCCAATACAAAGTCCAATCTAAGATTAAAAACTATTTTTAAGAGATTGGATTAATGCCTTAATGTAAGGAATTCTCTAAGCTGTCCTATGCCCAGAAATAAAGACATTATACCTGTTGCATCTTCCAACTTTTATATAGAAGAGTTTCATAAATGCTGTGGAAATCAACCAATGACATAATGTGAACTTGCTCCTATTTTAGCACAAATATTTACAGGTTTTTTACCTAGATTTCCATTTAACATTGCAAAGTGCCTGACTGCTCATAGACAAAGGGAATTTAACATTCACCTGCACATCCAGTGTGTATTCATATGGAAACCTGCATGAACACCAGAATTCCTCAGCTCTTAGTTACAGTGCAAGAGCTCAGATTTACAGAATAGCATCCTGGAAACTATGTTTTTTGGAATCCTGTCTCTGACAGTCAAAGTTGGAAATAATTAGATCTTGAGTATTCTTTCCCATATTTTGAAACCCAAATACAAGGAAAGCACCTTGGAATATCTGTATCTAATTGTAGGTGGGTTTTATTGCCTGTGGTTGGTTGTTTTTAATCAAATCTCACAGTATCAGATTCTTGTTTCTGTTTTTACTCTTTTGCTTTGGAAGTGACTTTGGAAAAGTCCTCCCCGATAGCATATATGTGTGAAATATATTATCACTCCTCATTCCAGTCTCTTCTATGATCGATTTCAGAAATATAATTCTCCATCTGACTTGTAGCTAGAAGAATTCCCCAGAGCTGGAGTGATTCAGAGAAACTTGGAAGGTACTTGAAATTATACCAATGACCAGATTTAGAATAAATAGTCACAGGATTTCACAGAGCCCAGACATGGCCTGGTGCCCATTTGATCCCTCTTGACTGCAGCCCTTCACTGGAAGTAGATCTCAGAGGATAAAGATTGTAAAGGGCTGCACCCGCATAAAAGCAGGTGCATGTATGTGTGCACAGATACCTGAACAAACTCAGAGCTGTACTGCATCCTTTTTCTGCCCTGTATCCACTTATCCTTCAATGAACCTTCAACAGTAGTGCAAATCCGTTGCATGCAGGCAGTTCATTGGTACACTGATATTGTGTATTGATCACAGTGGTCTGTTGCAGCCCTAAATTTTATGAATTCATGAAGTGCAAGCTCCACCTGTACGCAGAAGCGGATCCCTTGCTTGCGTACACACAGGCACAGTGGGAACAGGGTTGGTTTTCTGATAACCACACATTTGCAGTGCACCATATATCAGTCAGTGCTGAAGTTTACCAAGAAAAGATGAGAAAAATTGAGAGGCAGTTAGCAAGATAAGGTATGAGGAGATTTAAAAGAAAGTAGCATAGAAGGAAGTGGCTACATTTTTCATACTTTAGTTGTTTGTCTGGAGGGCTTGAGAAGGAGCTGCTTGACAGTTGTGCTAAAAGAAACTATTCAAAGCAACTTCCCATCAGGCAGCATTCCTCAAGTGTCTGCTCTTAAGGAGCAGTCAGGGAAAATTCATTCTGTAGGAAGCAGTTAATGGGGCTGCATTACCGACCCCTTATTGCTCTGTCTGATAGAGACAGCAGGTTCACTCTGGCAGCTCCAGAGCCCTGATCAGTTCAGATTAGTGGGTCATCGTCTGTCTGGCTTAATCAGGCATGTTTAGATATATTAATCATGATTAGAGGGGTGTAGTGCAGGGAGGGGGAAGAAATAAAGAATGAGATTACTTTTCTCTAGCTTCAAATGGAAGCTTTGTAAACCCCACTGAGTCAAAAGGTGCTCATCAAAGGAAAATTTAAATCCTGGAAAGGAGTGTTTTGTTGAACACTCCAGCACTGGATTCAAATCACTGAAGTAGTCTCTTGTTCTTCCTCTCCCTTCTTTTCTCCATCTGCTGTCTTTACATGCAGCAAAGAAGAAAATCAGCAGCTCATGCAACCCACATTGATTTGGCTTGATATCCCCTGCATAGCTTATCTGTAGCTCAAATTTGAAGTGCTATTTTTCAAAATTAGCCATCATCCTAATAGCTGAGACCTCTGACCCCTGTGTTCTTGTCATGTTTATCTTTCAGGGATACACAGGGTACCATTGAAACAGCTTCTAAGACTTACTTTGGTACCTGTTAGTGTTCAGAAGGGATGGTAGTAAATTGTAAAGGCTGGGAAGACGTTCTTTTTTTGATCAGTAGCAATGCTTCTGTGTATAAGATTAGAACACTGTAAAGAAAAATCAGCACATTATATATTAGTATTATATAGTGAGATGCACAAAATTTGCTGCTTTGTAACTTAGCATAGTTCACAGATGATGATGAATATCAACTGATTAACACTTAAGAGTCTCTGGAAGAGACCAGTAAGGAGAAGAAATATTTCTTAGACCTCTCTCAATGGTGAGGAAGATCAGAAACTAGTCCTGCTGGTGGAAGGCTCCAGAGCAGAGGTCAGGCTACAGGATCTAAGGTCTTTTGCCCTGAGTAACTGGCCCTTTTTTGCTCTTAGATGAAATCAATGTAGGACAAGCTTGGAAAATGTGCTGTTATGAGGAACCTATTCTGTTTGTCTTGTTCTGTGGCCTCCAGCCATCTTTGGGCTTGCAGATTTATCCAGATTTCCAAGTGAAAAGTACAAATTGCTGTGTGGTGAACAGAGACCTCTTTGACAGTGAGCTGGATCTTCTTTGGTCCCAAAAGCCAATTCTTGAAACCCAGTTCATGGGCCTAAGCTGGAAACTCTGACATGGAACACTATAGATCACAGCAGGCATGCTTTGGCTGTGTGTGCTCAGAGCAGCTGGCAGCACAGAGCTGTAAGGTAGTTCTTCCTGTCTGGGATCTTGGGCAGCAGTTAAAGGAAATCTGTGGAAATCCAGAAGAATTATTTAGTACTGGAGAAAAATAAGTCAGATTTCCCTTTCTCTGTTGTAATCTACTCCTTCCTCCTCTGGTACTCCAGTCGGTTCTGTGACAGTTCAATTCTTGTGGTCTTGTAATTGCTGTCAAAATTACTACCTTGGGATGTCACAAAACTGGCTCAGTGTACAAATGCTCCTCCTACAAATGCAGGAGGTAGAGAACCTGACTGGTTAGAATCGAGAAGCTGCTAGAGAGACACGAGTAATTCAGTAGCAGGGATTGTGGAGTAAGGGACGTAGAAGAAAAAGTTGGCAGGTTTGAAAGGATTTGACAAAAACATTAAATATCATCAAGTTTGCCAGTACTTCTTTAGAATAGGGAAGTAGAGGATGATATCCATAAACTTCCAAAGAAAAATCTCTCAGAAGTGCAGAGATGTTCCTCAGCTGAAATGGTAGGGGTATGTTTGGAGATCAATTCGCAGAATGATGGGAAGCGTTGTATGAATTAAGCAGCAAATGAACACTGTTATTCAGGAGTAAAACCACATCTCCTCATACTAAATGGGGCTACATGGATGGGACCAAGCAGTTGAGTTGTACACTCTCCTGGTGGATACAAAACCATAGAATTAGAACATTACTCTTACAGGTAAAGCTCATTCCTGTAAGAGAATTAGCTTCACGGCTTTAATTGAAATAATTGTGCCACTTGTGAAAGCACAGTAGGCTGTAGTCATATCACCTAAACAGAATGTTGTTTGTGAGGGTGATGGTGACAAGAGCAGCACTAGAATAGCAAAAGCTTTGCAACTGATGCTAATGAGTGAGCTTTTTGAAAATCCTGGGACGTGATCAAAGAGGGCTGTTGCAGGTGAGCAACAAGACACAGAGCTTTCAAGACAGTTTTTGCTAACAGGAAGCACAGCAAATTGGGAAAGAGCTATTCCCAGACCAGTTCATGGAGCTCTGCAGGGAAGCTTTTATAGCATTGCCACTTCTGTGCACTCAGTCCTGAAAAAAATAACTGCCCACTAATGACCTGTCACTGTGGACAGGCTGAGCAGCTGTTTGCAGAGAGCAAAGCTGTGAGAGGATGAATTGCTCTGTGGGCAGCATATCTGAATGTGGGAACAGCAATAGATGGGAGATTGGGAAAGACTAGACAGCTTCCATTCATAACGTTCAGCTTTATGTGGATTTACAGTCCTGATGCTCCCAATTCCACAGATGCTGAGTTATCACTTACAATTACTTACAACAATTGAAGTCTCCCTTGTTTCCACACTTTGACTTCTGTTTCCCTTGTTGACGGTGTTACTTTCTGAAGGCAAACTAAGAACATGGGGAAGCAGTTTATCTTGAGGGCAACAAAACCTGGCCACTTAATTCTTCATATCAACTCAATTCAGAGTAGACAAAATATTTGATGTATGTTTTGTTGGAAATTACCTTTTTTCTTTTTCTTTGTTTTTTTCTTTTCCCTTTGGTTTTCTTTCTGGCTGCCCACATGCCTCTCAGATAGAAACTAAAGTGAATAAAATGTCTTGGAAAAAGATTCTTCTCGTGAAAATTTCAGGCCAGCAAGGAATTACTATAATTTTTGTGAGACAGTCTGTTCTTAGGCAGTTTTCAGACACGTTTGCAGACACATCTATTTTGGGTCACTCACCTAAGTGCAAAAGCAGGTGTAAGTTTATCTGCATCAAGCTTTTTAAATCCAGGTCTTCTCAGACTGTATAATAGCCATGGTTTGGCCATCCTCTCTAGATTGTGTCAGTAGTAGGTAATGACAAAGAAGTCTGCAGCAAGTAGTTGTGGAATAACCTGTCTGCCTGGGCTGGGTTTTACCCAGTTGTATAATAGAGATTGGCCAAAACACAAATGCAGGGAGTCTGATGTCCTTCCCATTAGGTTTGTTTCCATTACTTATGGCTGAAGTATCTGAATGCTTCTTCATATTTTTCAATATAGCTGTGATGGATGTATTCTGCAAGGTGAAGAGGTTAATGTGTTACTATAGCTGTGACAGAGGAGGAATATATAGAAATGGAGAAGAAAAAGAAGAGAGTTATTTTCTATTCTACCCGATTTCCTATCTTTTCTCAGTGTTGGAAGCTTACCAGTATTGTTTTGTTTATAGCATAGAAAGCCACATCTCTTATGGCTTGACATTTAATAGATTTAATATTATAATGCAGTAGTTCTGGATACATAACAGGAATCCATGCAGTGTTTTGTGACATTGTCAGGCAGCAAGCATGAGTGACAAGTCACCAGCAGCGCTCTTGCTGGGGGGCCCATTAGATCACATCATGGTAGAAAACAGAGAAATTAGGTCGTTCCAGTGTGTAACGTAATGCAATCTGTCATGCCATTCACAGACCACAAAAAAGCACAGAGCTCAAGCCCAAGAAGACTGTGAGGATTGCTGTCCCACCTTCCTGTACAGAAATTTGTATTTCTCATGTATTGATAGCAACAGCTGTCTGGGGAAGGAGAGTGAGAACGGGACAAGTACATGTCACAGCTTCTTTCCCTATGGCCTTCCAGATTCTGACACTCTTGGAATGAACTCCATGAGAAATGATGGAAAAAAACTTCCTGTTTACCTTCTTCGTGATTCTCATTATTTCCAACATTGTCTTAAGGGTGAAGGATCCCAGTCTTTGATTTGGTCCTTCCTTGTCCAGAAACTTCCCATTCCTTTGGTCATCTTTAGTTGCTTTCTATCTGCTATTTCTAATGCTACTGTCTCTGTGTTTGAGATGGAGGGACGAGACCTAGCTGCCATATTCAAGTGACAAATGTTCGAGCAGGTGCCCCAGGGACTTGTACAGTGACATCATGTTGCCTTCTGGTTGTTTTCTATCACTTTGCAGACGCTTCCTAACCTGCCTTTTTGACTTCTACTCAGCTGACACTTTGGTAGAACTTAAACAGCATCTCAAAGATGTATTTTTTAGTGGTAATGGCTAATTTAAGGTCATTGCTGTGTTCACATAGTTACGTTTGTTTTGTCCCATGTCCATTGTGTTTGCAGCCGTCGGCACCGAGATTCATCTTGCACTTCAACAGCATTTTTAAAACCATCTGCAAGGCTTTGTGATCAGATTTAATTTGTATTACCCTGGAATTTTTTATCATCAGTAAGTTTTGTCACTTTGTGTTTTCCAGATCATTTATTAATATTTTGAACAACACATCAAATTGTTTCCTAACTTTTAATCAGTTGTTAATCCTCTATAGGACCTTCCCTCCAATTCTTTGAGAATTTAGGAGGCTTTTTTAAGAGTCTTTGGTGAGAGACTTCATAAAAAATTATGTAGAAATGCAAGTTTTATATCAAGTGATCACCTATATCCACATGTTCATCAGCTCCTTCAAAGAGCTCAGATTTGTGCCATATGACTTCCTTCTACAAAAGCTATAGGAGTGAGGAGGAATTGCTATGTTATTTCTCCCTTAGGGCCAATAATTTTTTCGTCATTAATCTTTTTACCCATTTCAGGCACACAGAAGTCAGACTTGCACCTTGCACCCCCTCAAAACATATCTCGAACACTGGCGTTTTGTTTGCTGCTTTTCTCCTAGCACTGAGGCTTAGTGAAGTCTAGCATTCTATGCCAGTTTAATTGCTCATCCTTTATTATTTCATGTTCAGTTTGGATTTCAGTCAAAATTTCTAAAATATCAAATCCTTGGATTCACTCTTATTTACTGTTTTTTTCCTAAAACCTTTTATTCCAGTTCTTCATCTTGAAATAGTTCTCCTGGCTTTCCTCTGCAAAGAAAACTCCAGTGTGGGGACCTCCTTATATCCCTATGGAGATGCATGGATGCAGAGAATTAATTTAGCTTTTGTGCTTCATCCTTATCTTCTTTGAGCATTCTTTTTACATTTCAATCATCTGTCAGCCCTACAGACACACTCTGGCAGGCTTCCTGCTTCTGTTGTCTTTGAAAATTATTTTATTACATGTTTTTTATGTCTTTAGCTACTTGTTCCTCAAGATATGCTTTTCAACAGACTTATGGTTTCTCAGTTAACTTAGCGGATCTGTGCTCATTTCTGTTTTCCTTTTTTGGGTAGAACTTGCACTTTTTGAGGGACCCTCCTTTATTCATCTGTTAAACCACCCTGGGCTGAAGCAGCAGCCGGGGCAGCTCCTTTTGAACTGGCACCACCATTTTAAATACGCAGGGTACCAAATATTTCTGGCATTAGAGACTGGAAACCGCCCCTGCCCCGCTCCGTTCCTGTGTCCCCTGCCCACTCGGAACTGTGGCTGTCCCCGCACGCGGGCCCGTCACCCATGTGTGACACGGGCGCTGCAGGGAGGGGCCCGAGCTCTCCTCTCCTCCTCTCCTCTCCTCCTCTCCTCTCCTCTTCTCTCTTCTCCTCTGTGCTGTGCCCTGGCTGGTCACACAGCTCCTGCTCCTCAGCGAAGTGCCCGCAGAGAGGAGAGCTGCTGCAAGGTACGGGCTGGGCACGGCTCCGGGGCTGGCGGAGCTGGCTGGGACGAGGCACAAGGGAGGACGGGGGTTTTGGAAGGAAAGGCGAAGTACTGAGAAGTAGGGGCAGAGCATGGGATCCCAAGGCCATCTTGTTTATCGGCTTTCACTGCAGGGCACAGGGACAAATCCCTCTGCCTCTGCCAAATCTGACCAGCTGGAATCCGAGGGAGGAGGTAGGCAAACAGAAGGAGGTGTTTCCCCACCACCCCACTCCCCCCAACCAACCCTTCCAGCGCAGCCAAGATTTGGGATTTTATACTGTCACAGTATCGAGCGGTACTGTATCATGTGCTCCTCTCTCTGAGCCTGCTGTCGCATCCGCTTCCCACGTTGCTGCACAACTCAGCTCTGACATGATGGCAAGTAGCACAGAAGACCTGGGTTCCCTAGGGAGATTAAGCACCATCCTAGTTTGGGGCATTTCTTACTAACTGCTGTTGGTTATAGAGTCCTGAAAGTTTGTTCTGTGAATCCAGTTCCTAGGAGGCTTATTTTGTTTGCACACAGCCTCAGCCGAAATGCTGTGCATTGCTCTGGTGGCAGAATAGCCAAGACTTAAATGCATAATTTCTCGGTGTTTTAGTGACTTGTTCTCCCTTATAAATTTTACCCTCTTATCGCTGACAGTCAGTGAAGCTGCACCGTTAACTCCGTAGCAAGAGGTTTGTGTTTTTGGAGCTAAATATTCCCATGCCAATTGTATGTGGCTTAGCTGGTGAAAACAAAGCTCGTATCTGCAACAGCTCTTCTAGATTACAGGTCCCTTCTCCTTTGTTTCTTCTGAAATGTCATCTGGAGTTTCTGTACAGATGTTCAGGGGTGAATCCTGTCCCTGGTGGCTCATCAGACCAATAGGTTGTTCCTGCAGAGCCGAACAAAGACACGGTAGCTCGTGCTGTATATCTTGGTGCAAAACCTCACTGGGTGAAGCTTCAGACTGGAGATGTATGCAATTTTTTATGGCACAGGCATACAGATAGAAACCTTTTTCATATGGTTCCATTAACTGAGTACATTGTTGTAATTTTGCTCTCCTGATGTAAGTAGGTGAGATTGGGGAAGGCTGAGGCTGGCCCGTCACCAAGTGACGAACTCTTAATAGGTGGTGACCTTCCCTGGCATTGTTACAGCCAAATTTGGAACCAACATGGTGTAGGGTAACGGTGTTAAACTCTTTGGGACTCTGCTCTCAGGCTGTATTGCTTGCTGACATGTTCTAGGCCTTGGCACTTTCCATCAACAGAGACGCTGATGTTCTTGCCCAGGGAATGACGTTCTGCCAAATTAAAATGCCTGCCTTGTGCTCTGAAAGCCATGCTGCTTTTCACTTTTCATTTTGTGACCCTTCTGTTGTGCCAGTCCCACAGAAATGCTGTAGCCTTATGCCTCTTGGATCCGCCCTGTTACAAAGGTGAACCACAGAGAAAATTCACCTGCGTGCAGAAAGCCAGCACAAAATGAAGGGCACTGGTCAACTCACACTAAGAACTGAAAAATCCCTCTTTGAACATTGCATATGTTTCATGCTAAACTCTCCACAAAGGTGATTTTCACAGAGAACATTATGCACAGTGTAAAATTGTCCTTGGCTATCAAAAGCTTAAAGGAGTTGCACCATGCAGTTAAAAGTGGAATTTGGGATAAAAGGTGCTTGAGAAATGTCAGTTCTGATAATAGCGAAAAATTTCCTGTCTGTGTTGTGGGGTGGTGCCTGGAGTCACATGCATGCAGAGAGGGAAAGAATGGGCTCCTGGCAGGAGAGTTTTCATGAGGGCCCAGCACTGACCCATGTGGAGTGGGGTTTCTCAAGTTACAGATGGAGGGAGGAGCAGGATCAGAAAAACAGAACTGGTTTGAAGTTCAGGTGCTGAAAAGTGCTAGGCTGGAGTTCAAAGACAGGATTATTGGCTAGTGTTGCTTTAGTATTTGGTGGGGGAAGAGCTTAAGATCAGAGCATTACTGCATTGCTGATTTATCAGCACAGCCAACACTGTGGATGGTGTTTGAGCCACTTCTAAATCCAGCCGCTGGCAATGAAAGGCACATTTAATCCATGTGTTGGATTGTTTGAAGAGGTGTCTCTCTCCTGGTCTCTCCCTGAGGCTGGAATTGCTGAAATTGGAGAGGAAGTGAGAGGGAAGATTTTAACTGTTTCACAAACTCTTCTCCTTTGAAGGGGGTCACATTCCAATAGCACCTTTGGCATTTGGGTTATTGAAAAATTAAAGGTTTTCTACTCTCTTGCCCCTGTAGAGAGAACCCCCACTACTTCTTCTGTATCTAAGGGACAGAATCAAAGACACGATTTGTATTTAAATAGTTTATTGTTTTTAAGTATGTTGTTTTCCTCAAACTGGGATTAATGGTCTGCACTTAGGAGTTCCAGGATCCATCTGCACTGTTGCCTCTGATCTCTCTGCAGCAGGCCACCACTGCAAGATAAAACACTGAAAAACAACTCTGATTGAAGTAATTCTCATTTAGTCTTTTTCTTCAATTGTCTTCCATGAAAGAGTATAATTGTTTAACAAGTTCCCTTAAGGGTTAATTCCCCTCCAATGTAATACCCCTATGCTCTGTTAGCACACAACTAGGCTGAGGCATTACAGACTGAAGCTCCAAAAACATCTCTGCAAGAATAGAGGACAGTTCTCAAATGAGGCCTGGGCTGCACCTGGAGGGTAACACCAACATCTTGGAATAAGAGTAAGACAGAGGGTGACCCTAATCTGCAAAAGGAATCAAAAGTAAGAATTAAAGAGCATTAGTAAGTCATCAGGGAGAATAGGGGGTGAAAATGTTTGGAGTAGGTGGAAGCTGAAGCCCGGGAATGAAGCACTGATGTGCTTTAGGGTGTCAGGGTTCAGCATTGATGTGGATGGAAAGCCTGAGGCAGCAGGTGGGAATAGCAAGCGTGGGGCAGATCTCAGCTGAGCTACAGACTCAGACCTACATGGGAGGCCCTGGCACTGGAGCAACCCCAATTGCTCTTGAACAGATTCCTGCTGAATAAGCAGAATTCTCTCTGGACTGCCAAAAAATTTGCCTTGGTGTTTCATAGCTCTCATCAGTCACATGGATATAAATTAACCTATAAGCAGCAAAAAAGAGAGTGCTAACAGAATCCACTAGGAAGCATATAAACATCTCTTTTTTAGTTAGAAATGATCGTAACAAATCTCAGAACTAATATCCAGTGATGTTATGGCCCCTCTGGTGGATCACCTTATTCAGGGGTATTTAGTCAAGTGCAAAGGGACTCTGCAAGCAGGAAATAGACAATTTAGCCAATAAATAACTGTTTTATACAGTTAATACACACAGAACCTAGTTAGGATATAATTAAATATTAGGCTACACATTAGCATACTGCTCACCTGTGTAAAGGCACCCAAAGATTCTTTGCAGGCATCAATCAGAAATGAAGGGTCAACTGCTGTGGTTGCCATCTGCCACCAGCCAGGTCTGGACTGATAGCACTGACAACTCAACTCAATGACCCAAATGATTCATGACAGGTACTCAGCTGGACTGACTATCCCAACTAAGCCATGGTTTTGTTTTTCCTCTGAGATTTTATATCCTCCCATGTTGGTGGCTTTCCTCTGGAATCCCTGGGCTAATGCTGGTGCAGTCCTAGAGCTTTTGCCCTGCAGGCTTTCTCCCAGCCCATTCTCAGCAGTTTAAGTTGGGCTGTATCAGAGCTGGGCCCTGGATCCTTGTTACACAGATGGTTAAATCCCGGGGTTGTGTGTCAAAGGAGGAACATTACAGCATGTATTGCCAAGAAGGAGGGTTACAGCAGCCTTGTGATTTTAAAGTGGCAAAATTCTGGAGCTTGCTCAGTATCAACACTTTATATTTTGGGGATCTTGTGTCAGTTCTAATAGATAAGAAATATCTAACCCTAATCTGGGTTGTTCATTTGTTTGTACAGTGTCTTCCTAGAGCTTTCTGGTTAAGAATGTTTTGGATCAGGCAAGCTGGCACTTCCTTTCAAGCCATAAAGACTGGGTGTTTTTGTGAGAATTGAGATTAAGTAATGGAACCTGTGGCTTCAGGATCTTTGTTCCCGGACAAACCTATCTTAGAAATCATAAAAATTACTTCTATATTGGAGCTGTCTGATGGTCTTCAGAAGCTGTGCTGCAAGTACATCTGCCAGCAGTGCACTTGCTTAATGTGGTACTGCCTGGCTATTTCTTGGCTTGTCACTGTCAGCCTCACCACTGGGCTGTGGGGTACATGACCCAGCCATGGGAAATTGGTAGCTCTTGATTATAAAAATGGTCCTGCTAGGGTATATCCGAGTTACATGAGCAGGAAGTGGTGAAGGAGCAGAGCTCATCTTGCCACTTCCCCTGCCACACTGCTCTGGTGCTGAAAAGCAGGCTTTGGTTTGCAGACTGTCTGATACATTTCAGGCTCCTGAGTTACCAGCACTGAGGTAGGCTAACTCTCTGCCTCCTTCAAAATAGGGAATACAGCCTTTCTGCAAACAGTGTTTTCCTATCTGAAAGTTGTGGTCACCCACAGTAAGCCATCACAAAGAAAAGACTCTTTCAGCCTTCTGTATTGTGGCCATTGTCCAAGAAAAGAATTTATTTATTGCAGCCCTGTTTGTTTTGTCCACAATTTGACTCACTCTTAAGGTGAAGAGTAAGTCACTGCAGGGGGCAAATGCATTCTTCTGTTGCAGGGCAGAGTCACTTGCTTTATTGGGAACAGTGACAGAGTTGGTTTATACATGTTTTGCCCATGAGATTGCTCTAGAGAAAGAGATCTGTTGGAATAAGCATACAGTATTGGTTATTTGTACTTTTGATTTCAGCTAATTATAGCCTCAGCCATGCCCTCTCTTCTTCCTGCTAATGTCTTTCCATGTCTAGTAACTCATGGCTGCCCGTAGTTGCTGCGTGCTTCTCCACATACAAATCACAGCACTGCCCCTCAGCTTTCCAGAGGCTGGACTCCACAATCCCAGTAGCTCACAGATGCTGACAAGTGTCTGACATTACTTCTTCCAGCTTTGCTCTGCCCCCAGGACACGGTATGGAAGCCATCGCCAAGTTTGATTTCACTGCTTCTGGAGAAGACGAGTTGAGCTTCCAGGCTGGGGATATGTTGAAGGTAAGTCCAGTCCCCAGCTTGACTAAACAGCCTTTCTGAGACTGCTTCTAGATCTTCCTTGTGCTTCTATTTGCCTTGACAAAACAGATGAAGACAAATCTGTTGGGGAAGATGAAATAGAAAAGCCTTATAATTGTGACTGTTTAGACTTTGGGAATGTGAAGCATGTGGGTGAGGTGGAATTAAAGGCAAGTTTCGATGTCTCAGATGCCAAGCCTCAACTAGAAAACAATAGGATGGCCAGCAGGAGGTAATCCCCTCTTGATGCCTGAGGGTCAGAGCAGACCCTACCTGCTTGGTAGGAGGGATCCAAAGGGTAGTCTTTAGGATTTAAAATGTAACAGTATGTTAATGTAGTGATTCTTATAGGCTGTACGTAAATGCCATAGGATTTGTATCTTGTACTAAATTGGTTAGTGTAAGTTGGAATATTCAGTATAGAAGAAGATTTAAGGCTTTGTAATGGGAACTTTGCTCTCTTATTCTCTTAGCTCTTACCTCTTATTCGCTTACTCTTACCTCTCTTACCTCTTAGCTCTTACCTCTTACCTCACTTGCTCTTTTACTCTCTTGCTTTACTCTTTCTCTCTCTTCTCGGTCCTGCTCTGAGCTGCGCCTGGCAGCTCTTAGCAGGGCCCTTTTACCCACACCCCAAGCAATAAACTGCTTGCTCCTGAAACTAGCTTAGGACTTACAGAGATCTCTCGTCTCGGTTTGTCCCATCGCCGTCCATCCACAGACCCCCAGACCCACACACATCTATAAACTAGGATACAAATGCAGGATACTCCTCTCCCATAGCGTTTGCAATAGGACAACAATTCCCAGGTTACTTGACTCTCTGTCCACTTCTCTTGATTTTATGCTCCTAACCTGTGTATTTAGTTGCCCTGCAGTCCTCTGGTAGTCAGTGGGGAAGGGTAAGTACCTTTGCTGGGGCACAGATCAAGATCTTTGGTGACAGATTTTGAGGTTCCTGTCTCTTTTCACTGACCAGTAAACCATCCACAGTGACTACATTATGATGACTATGTCTAGATGCAGGCAGGATCAGTTCTGTCCAGGGGGATTGTCTTCCTTATTTCCAGCTCTTAAACTGTTTAAAAGACAACTCTTATCCATTCTAGAATTTATGTCTAACTTTTCACTGTTAGTAATTATTGTTAGATGCTGCAGGGATCTTAGGCAATTGCAAATAGAAAAGTCCATGAGACAGGCTTATATAATGGAATAGTTTAAGAGGTTCTAGTCTAATAATATTATGTACACCCTTACAGGAATTTAACAATGAGTCAATGGCAGAAGTAGAGTTGATCATATACAATACAGAGCTTCTGGAAGTCTCTTTGAAGTTCATTTATATTTGTTATTTTGGAACGTTCTTGTTAACGTTACCGAAGTCCCACAGATGGAGTCACTTGAAGTTTCACCCTAATTATTTATCCACTTCTCAGCCCTAGATGTTCTGTTTCCATTGAAAATGCCTGAGTATTACTCCTCCCTAAGGCTTTAACTTCTTTACTGTCCAAAGTGATGATGTACAACAATAGGATGTAAACCCTTGTTTGGTGAGGAGCCTTTGCTACCCCTCTGTGCAGTCACAGATATTCCAGCTAATAATCAGATATTGGGTCTCAGCCTTGCCTTTTCCATCACCACCATTTTTTATTTTATTGGCCTTTTAATTCTTGGCACTTAGACAAAGTTGACAGCATCCAGAGCTCATTCATACCAAATCTTTCCAAAGAGCTGTGAGAAGGTTCTGGAGAAGTCACTGCCTCTCTTCAGCACAGATAAACAGTCTTATTCTTCCCCAGTCAGTCCCTACTATGACATGACCTTTACTTTTCTCTCACGAGACTTCCATCAAGTCCCTGGCTAGGATTGTGGTGTTGGCCAGATCACTTTTGTTTCTGTTCCTCAGTTTCCTTTTTTTTTCCTGTAGAATCATTATAAACTAGACCTTCCTTTCAAAGTATGCTGGAAGCTTCTGAAAAAACGTATCAACACTACATACCAGTTTTATTATTATTAGTTGTCATAGAGAATTCACTACCAGAAAAATCAAACTGCCTCTTGCTTTAATGTCCTTGAGGTAAACAAAACAACACCTTAGCCACCCAAGCCGTCCCAGCAGTAAATCGGCCTGAGTAGCAGCTCTGTTCTGGCATAGGCACACATACATCCCTACCCCATCACGAGCCCCCCTCGTGCTGCCTGCAACAACCTGCTGATTTATAAAGGAAATAGGATGAGGTATTGATGTAGAGATTACAAAACAGGAAACATGAGGCCCTCAGCCAGTAGCGACAGGAGGAAATCCACCCTCTTAACCCCCCCCACCATCCTTCTCTGAGAGGATGACACACTGAGAGAAACCTGCCAGCTCTGCAGTGGCAAACAGCAGGTGGGTCTTTCTGGAAACATCACTTCCAACAAAGGAGGGCCCGAACATGAGCAGGAAGTAGCTATCAACCCCTATGTGTGACCACAACAGTGAAAAAAGATCCTTAACCCAGCACCCAGGCATGAGCACAGCAGTGACTATACAAGTAGGGAATTCCATAGCTTTCTGTTCCTTAACTTTTCTGAATCCAAATGTTTAGAGAAGGCCTACGTGGCAGGGAAGGCAATGAAGAATTGGCTCCAGAGACAGTAACATCCTGTTGTGAATGCAAAGCAGTTAAAATGTGCCTTAGGCTCCCAAAACCGTGAGATTGGCCTACAAAGTAAGTATTATTACTGTTAACAATAGATTTTAAATTAAGTCTTTTCCCCTTGCCTTTTCCTTTTAAAACTGTCATGGCTTATGCTTTTAGGCTACTCTCCAAAACCAGAACGAGCAAAAACATGGTTTATTTCAGAAAACATTTCTATTTCATACAGCAGAATCCTGTCCCAGGAGTTGGAATGTCAAACAAAACACCAAAGGCCACAACATTTGCAGTAAAATCCCAATGTGATTGTATTCCTGTCCTCTCTCCTCTAGCTTAGGGCTTTCTCTTGGGCCATCAGCCAGGGTGTCATGAATTTGGGCCCTCCCTGGTCAGCAATGTTTCTAAGGACCATTGCAGCTAACATTAATGTGAGCACACTTGAAGCTGCTCCAGTGCCTGATGTGGACTCACTTCCAATCACTATCCTACAATCTCCTAAGTATAATAGCATCTTGAAAATACTTTTTGACTCCTTCTTATACCTACCTTGGCAAAGGTCAAGGCAGCTGAAGACTTAACCCACTAAAGAATCTCTTGTGAAATGACAGGTGAGAGCACGTGGTAACATCTGTGCAGTCATAACACACACACATGCAGCTGGGCATGGATATCCCTCCATACCCATATGTCAGAGGAGTTTTCACAGATATTTTCTTCTTCCCTTGTGAATGTGAGATGCTCCAGTACCAACTATAAAAGGCAGCACAGAGAATAACTTAAACCCCTACTAAGTCTTTCAAAGCTGAATTTCTCCATTTCACAGGCATCAAAGATAAACGGACAGGCAGTCAGACAAAGGGGTAAAGTTAACAAGCAATCTTTCTAATTCTACTCAGGCTTTTTTATTGCTTGCTTGCTCTGAAGTGGTCATCAGCCACTAACCTTGTTGCACCATGGGTGGGGAGTAGAGAACATGTACCATTTTCTTTTATTCTTACAAGACATTCTAGGTTTCCTCCTGTTGGTTACTTTTGCCTTTCTCAGGAGATGCATTTATTCCATCCGTTTCTCCATTGCAGATTTTGAGCTCCCAGGAAGAGTGGTACAAGGCTGAGCTCAGAAGTCACGAGGGCTACGTTCCTAGGAACTTCATTGATTTCCATGTTCCCCCGTAAGTGTGACAGAAATGGTGTCACCACCGTGGCACATTTCCGCCGGGTGCTGTCAGGACCGCGTTAGCGCGCACCCGCAGAGGACAAGACAGGGGAAGTGCCGGGCATCACATCCTACACTTTGGGGCTGGCAAGGATTGCCATAATGCTGCACACTGTTCTGCCAGCACAGCGTATTTCTACCCCAAAGCTTCCTCTGCTCTTTCGCAGCTAAATGGATCTCGATGATCGCTGTCAGTCCCAAGTGACTCTTTTGTTACTGCTGCTCGGAGGGATGCTGGGATGTGGCAGGAATTGCATTTAGACGTCCTCATAGAGAAGGAGAATAGTCACGATGTGAAGTCTTGGGAACAGAGACAGAGACTAAGCACAAAACGAAGAGCAAGAGATCTTTCTGAAAATTAATTATAAAAAGATTTCCTTCCCCTTCGACTCTTGACGGCACTGACTCCCTTTTCCCACCCTGCTGCCGCATTCCCTGCCCTCGGGAAGCGCTTGTGAGTTTGTGTCGGTGCACTAGAGGTCAGTGCAATGCTGCGACTCCGGATCGGCAGAGCTGATAGACCAGACGTGCCCTGCTCTCTCTCTCTCACACAGACAGATCTGTCAGGGGACAGGCGTACCTGCATTTCTCTCTTCCCGCTGAGGAGATGGCACTGCACTTTCCGAAAGGACTGATGCGTGTTGGAATGCATGTTAAATGTGCTCTCCAGCCCTATGCCATAAATATGACAGTGAATGGGAATTTTACAACCTTTCAGTTAGCAGAAATGCTCCCAGAAGCATCTCTCATTGTCCTCTTCTTTCAAAAGTGCTGCAGCATTTCAGGGGTGAGCAAGCAGAGCATGCACCAAGCCCAGTACTTGTGGCTGTCATGTGCTGGTGCCCTGAGCAGTCATACTGGGAGCACACAGGGATTTTGAGGTTACAAATAAGTGCCCCTGTCCCCTTTGGAGGTGGCACTTACTGGCCTTTTTGGACATAAGCCAACCTGCTTGGCTGAGCTGACGCACATGATTAGTTTGCTGTGCAAATATGGGTTTGTACTTCTGGGCCTCAGGGGGATGAGATCTTCCAGGCAGTTGTTCTTGTTTGCTCTTTCACAGGGCTGTGCCATCACTCAGGAGCACTGGCTGCTGCTTTTTTCACACACATTTTTCTCATGTTGCTTTCTCTGTGCAAGAGCTGTGAAGAGATATTTCCACTTAGACACTTTTCTAAGCGCCAGGTCTGCATTTTGAAGCAGTTCAGGCCAGATGACAGAACTACATGTAGGGAAGAAAGCTGCTTCCTATTTTTGATGGATTGTTTTTGCCCATCTTTTTCTTGTTAAGTAATCATTGAGACTGGTTATCACGGCTCATCAAAGTCTGATTTTTCTTTGCTAATGATATATAGGTAAACTGTGATGATAATAAGTGTCAGGAAAATTAATCCACAAACATCAGAGGTTTTATGTCCAAAAAGGAGACAGAAGAGTCCCTTTTACTTTATTCGAATAAAGGGAGAGGCCATGGGGCATTCCCCTGGGGTCTCTCAAAATTTTGGAGGACGCAGCCTCCTTTTTATCCTAATTTCCCGGCCGCATTTTCCCTTCTCTCTTTCCCCATTGGCTGAGGTACTTGAGAGGTACAGACTTCCCGGAACGCCTGATCCCCTATAATGTATAACCCCACTTTTTAATTTTTAATTCTCCTGGAATTTTTAGAGCTTTTCCCCATTGTTCCTTTCATCTTCCAACATCCAATTTTATTTATCAGCAAAACCTACAGTTTGTTTGTAAAGGCAAATATCTTTTCCCATTCATCAATCAGTGGAACCCTTCCCATTGTTTCTTTTATCTCTCAGTGCTAATTCTGTCTACCAGCAGACCCACAGTTTGTTTGTAAAGACAGTCTGTCATTCCTCTCATAAGGAACTCCAAAGTGGAAATGGCAGACATTAGGAAATTAACAGTCCTTAATTTTAATGCAATACGGGCCATTAATTATTAGGTAAAGTCAAAGACTGCAGAATGTAGATCTTATTAGCTATGGAGTGGACATATGCAAATGTATGTGATTTTTTGTTTCTCTACTGAAAAATTCCAAGTGATATAATATTCTTTTACTATTTATGGTGACTTTCTCATTATTAGTCCAGTGCCTTATGCTGTTGTTTGTTATGCCTGGCTAAATTTGTGTAAGCGTGCTTATGTATTCTGTGCTTCTCTGACTTTGTAGTATTGTAACTCTTGAAGGAACCAATTTATTAGTACTAAAACTTCCATGGCTTGCTTCTGCTAAAGATTTATGTGTGTTCCATGCAATAGCCCAGTAATTTTCAATCAGTTTGCCAAAAGGCAATTTGATGTATAGGTCTGAGAATTATGTGTGTATACATGTATATGTACACATTTCTAATTTAAAATTTCTTTGACTAGCACCTTATTGTGTCTGTAATTACAGTTTCAGCTGAGTGTTGCTTCTTAGCAGACCAAAGCTTACATTGTTCTCTTTGCATGTACATGCTTTTACTACTCCAAGAAAATGGTCTGCATCCATCAAACCCACATACCTCAGCATATTCATGGCCACTGGGAGTAGCCATGTGGGCTCCTCTGATCCTTTTGTTTTCTTCCCTCCACCCTGCTTATTCACATTCTCCCTACCCTCGACTTTTTTATTCGTCCTCTTAATTCACGTCCTTATTCACATTTCCATGATTTTTCCCACTTGACAGCTGGTTTGATGAGAAGATATCCCGCCACGAAGCAGAGAACCTTCTCATGAGCAAAGGAGTTGGCTGCTTCATTGTCCGAGCCAGTCAGAACTCTCATGGTGACTTTTCCATCTCTGTCAGGTATTTGCTTCTCACAGCATGTTCCTGCTTCTTTTCCTGTTTAAAGATGTCCCTAGCCTCCTCTCATAAAGATCCTAATGTGATGTCGCCTCTTGAGAAGTTTGCCTGCTGCCAGTCACTGGCAGTGCTGCTGTGTTGTGGATGAGAACAAATTAGGCATCTGATTCCCAAATGTTTCTGCCTCTTTTCAAGTGACACAGTGAATGCCCCATTCCAAAGCTGCGTCCCCTGGTGACCTTCTTCTCTGAAAGAGCTACAGCAAAACACAGTGGTAAGCACAGGGAAAGTCTCCCACTGTGCTTAACATGTGTCTTCCATTTGTTTTAATTCCCTGACAGCTCTGATTACCAAATCCAAGAATTCAACTACTACCTATGAAGAGATTACTATTACATTGTTAACTTATTTCCCACAGGTCACTAAACAGCCACTGGACAAGGAATGGTTTTTCATTGCTTGCAGCCCAGCTGCATTTCAGCGGCTTGCTGTAGCCCAGTCCTTCTCAGCACATTTGCTTCTAAGCAGAGCTCTTAAATGATGTTTGGTTTCCCAATTTTCAGTCAAATAGTTGATAATCAGTTTTAAATTAGAGTAATGATTAACAATTTCTTTTCCAAGGGGCATGTACTTGCAGATTCAGGCAACTTAAAAAGTATCCAGGAAGAATGCAGGAAAACATTCTGGTTACATTAGCACCAATTAACACCAACAAATCAAGTACAGTCAGGCTCTTTCTCTGGCCCTGAAGTCAAGCAGTTTGGCAGAGGTCAGATCTATATGGCTACACCCTCTTTCACCCCACAAAAGGGAAGAGCTGCATTCAAGCAGCTCCCTGTGAACAGTTCCTGGCCTGTTCTTTCTAACCATGGCCCAGCACTACCTAAGGGAGAGCTTTTCCATTTAAACCACAACCATGCTAACACTTAACAGCTTGGGACTGTAGCAGTCAAGGATAGCATTCAGTCCCTGCCTGTCCCATTTAGTTTATTTGTGCAGATGTAGCCTCTGAGAAGAGTGAGTGCCTGGAGTTGCACAGAGAAGGAGGTGGGTACCAAAGCCAGATCACATCTGGTGCAAAGAGGAATTGTACACATCAGACAAGAGGTGAGAGGAGGGGAGGTGCAGGGGGAATAAAGGACAGAAGGTTGAGATTGTTAATTTGGCTTGTAACAGCATCAGAAAATTCCTTTTTTTTTTCTTTTTGGATAGGGAGAATGACCTGTAGTAATGATGTTACACTAGATTTTATACCATCTTAAAGCTTAGTGTATGGCTTCACATGACTGTGTCTGCATGTAGTGGTGATCACCATGGTGTGTAAAGGTGTCATACAGGTCTTATAGTCAATGCAGACTGGATGTTAAAGGACCTGCAGAAGCTGTTGGGTAGACTACAACTGCACTTTTTCACCCTAGAAGTTCCTGTGACCTTTATTGCAAAAGGTAGGGTTTAAAACCCTATGCTTTGTTCTGATAGTGCTTTGTGACTGGGCAGCCCTGGGGCACTCTGTGTTTGCAAATCGATGAGTCTTTGAAATAGAGCCACATCTGGGTCCAGCACACACAAGGACTGCCATTGCATGACTTCCCAGAAGTCTAGGCTTGGCCAAGCAAGAAGTTTTGATACCTTTCTGGAAAAGACTTCTTCAAAAAAGGTGAGAGTGCAATCTGTTTGATGATCTTTTTTCCTTTGGGATCCAGGCATGAAGATGATGTGCAGCACTTCAAAGTGATGAGGGATTCAAAGGGTAGTTATTACTTGTGGACAGAGAAATTCCACTCATTAAACAAACTGGTGGACTTCTACAAGACAGCTTCCATCTCCAGGCAGAAGCAGATCTTCCTAAGGGACAACAGCCAAGAGGAAAAGGTAAACACAATCTGTCCTTTGGAGTTTCTCAGTCAGAAACCGTTCTGTGGAAGGAGTTCAGCCCATGAGAATGTCTCAGGATGAGGAGGAGGACAGTCTGTCCCTGGAAACCCAGCCATAACTACACTGGTGGGGCCTGAGACACAGATTCTTAGTGGATTCAGGGGTATGTAGAGTTATACAATTGAGGAGAATTTTTTGATACTTCAAATCGGAATAGAGGTGCTTTGCAACTACAATTGCAAGTTTGTCTGCTCAGAATTGTCCATCTTCTGCTACTGAGAGAGCAAGTAAAAGGAGTGTGGAGGAGCAGAGGGCAGAACCTGGAGCAGTTAACCTGGCTGTTAGGAACTGGAAAGTACTACTGAGAAGAACACAGCAGATCTGGGAACAAGATGTGCCTTCAGGGAAGGTATAGTCGATGTTTGAGAAGGCAGAGAAATCCCAGTCCAATGAATGCCTGGTTTTGTGCCAGGGGAACAAGGAAATGACATAGCAGAGGCTGCTACACATTGCACTCCCTGTTCTGGGAGTGAACATGCCTGGTCACTGCAGCAACCAAAGCCCTGCTGTACTGGGAAACAGACTCTGGTATTAAATTACCAGGATGTGCAAGTAGAGGCAAGGTGGGAGAGTGTGTGACCTGCTGACTACAGCAGTAAAGTTTTATAGGCTGCATGTGGGTCATTCTTGCTGGCTCAAAGTAAGAGATGATGCATTTTTCAGTCTGAAAAATGGGCCTGGGTTGTTGTCTCTTTCTAGACCACTTACACAGAGTTTTTAAAATGCACTAGTAATGTATTAAAATAGAGGCTCTGGGATCTGTAAGAGAGAGATCACAGCAATGAATCTCTGTGTTTGGGGAAGGAAAGAAAGACTGTATGCATGTGTATCAGTATAACAACCTGTTTGGGCTGACTGTGAGCAGGAAGGGAAAGAGATGCATTTGCTCCAAGATTCAGACAGGCAAATGAAGGAACAGACCTCAAGTTTGCTTTGGCAAACTTTCTGTACATTTGTTATGGTGATGGGTACAGCAGGGTATGTTTAGCACTCATCACAGTGGGGTTTCTGTTCACAATTCACATTTTTAGATGCTACAGCCATATGATAAAATGATTATAATATATTGATTTCAGTGCAGGGACAAATGAAGTCTGAGGGCAGTATTTCAAGAAAGAGCTTGGCTCCTGTGATGATACTCACATCAGTAGCCATATTTTCAGCCCAGCACCTCCCAGTACTACCCTGACTTCAGATGGAGAGTGGCTGTGACAAAGATCTAAAATACAGGATTCGTGATTTGTTCTTCTGTTCAGAGGGGCAGGGTCTTTTATTTGAAAAAGCCTCCAGAGTAGTGGGTAGTGGTAGTGCTCAGTGTGCAATGGTTGCACAGCTTTAGTCAAGGATGTGGTAGGAAGCAAAACCTGACCTCCCTTTTGTGATCTTTCTTCCATCAGGAGAGGCATGGTGGGAGCCTGGAACAGATAGGTCGAGAAGGATTCCATGTGGGAGGAGCAGGTGGAGAAGATCACTCTTCTGTATCCAAGAGATATGTAGAGCATCCTATTCCCATACTGCAGCAGCAACAGGTACTACCAAGAACAGAGGGTTGGGATATCAAGCCCAGGCATATGAAACATTGGCTTTTACCACGTGCTTGGTAGCAAGTGAAAAGTCATTTTGTCAAAAATCTGCATCTCTCAGCTGTGCACACAAAAGAGAACTTGTTTCCTAGATGTTCCCTACTTCTTCTCTCCATCTGCCTGGGCCAATTTATGTTGATATGACTTAGATGTGTGGTCATATGGCTACTTTGAATTTTATTTTGTCTCATTCTTCTTTGGCTAATTTGCCTACTAGATCTATAGGCCTGCTTGTTGTCCTTTACACTATGGAGCAGCCCTAGAAAAGGAAAGTAGTGAGTCCTCAGATACAGTCAGCTGCATCAGCACCACGGATGTTCCCCCAGCATGTGGGACAGAGGAGGAGCAAGGAGTGGGCAGGACTGGGTCATAATAACTCCAGAGTGGCTAAAGTCCCCTTGGCAAGCCTGCCTTTTTATCTGTGAGTTAGAACAACCTTAGTTTTTCTCCAGAAGTCTCAGAGACCAAAAAAGTCCCTCTCTAACCATTTGTCCCAGCAGTTGTGAAACACAGCTGAGGACAGTCTCAACTCCTAAGAAGTAAAATCCAAAATAGAACAGTCTAAACTGACCTCTTCCGTGAGGGTCATTACTTACAGAACTGGAGCACATGGCGTTTATTGGAAGCAGACATGTAAAATTATTAATGTGGGGGCTTGACCCTGACTCCTTGTCCACTAATGACTCTTAAATCCCCTCATTTATACATCTCAGAATACATATGTGTCATGGTTTAATCTCAGCTGGCAGCTAAGTACCATGCAGCTACTCAATCACTTCTCCTCCCACTGGTGAGAGTAGGGAAAGAATAAGGAAAAAGGTAAAACTCGTGGGCTGAGATAAGAACAGATTAATAATTGAAATTGAGTAAATAGTAGTAGTAGTAGTAATAATAATAATAGTTGTTATTATTATTTTCTATTTATTTAAAAGGAAATAACAAAAAGAGAGAGAGGAATAAAACCCAAGAACTGATGCACAAAACAATTGCTCATCACCCATTGACTGATGCCAGTCCCTGACTAGTTATTGGCCTCTTCTGGCCAACTGCCTCCAGTTTATATACTGGGTATGATGTTCTAGAGTATGCAATATCACTTTGGCCAGACACTGAAAAGTCCTTGATTTAGAGTGAGCCACTACTTAGCAATAACTGAAACATTAGCGTAATATCAGCAGGACTCACATACTAAATCCAAAACACAGCACTGTGCCAGCTCCTACAAAGAAAATTAACTCTATTCCAGCCAAAACCACAACAACATGACTTTTCTGCTGCTGTTTTCTTTCTAGGAAAGGTATGGTGGGAGCCTGGACAGGAAGGACATGATGCAGAGACTGAGGGATCATGGCCAGGGAAGTGCAGGAGCTATGCAGCGCAGACACACGGACCCACTGCACCAGCAGACACCGGTACGTGATGCACCTGCAAGGCCTCATCTGCCCAAGTCAGTGGGTCCCTTAGCAATGGCCAGGCAGTGTGACCTCCACGGAGGCTGCATGAGAAGTAGTGTATTTTGCCTGCCAGGCCATGTCTCATAAGACATTTCTGAGCCTCAAGACTCTATCCCAGCCACTTGAATCTGCTTCTGGGACACTCTGAGGGCAGGACTACAGTGTTGTGTGAGCACAGTTCTGGTAACTGCTCTCAAGGTCAGTCTTATGCAGCCTCAGTGGAAGAGGGAACTTAGCATGTGCTCAACAAAATAGAGACAGTCCCCATCTGGGACATTGGAATGAGCACAGGCTCGCCCATGAATTTGACCAAGCATGAGACCAGTCCAGCAGAAGGCATTTCTGAAAGCCTAATGATCTCTTCTAGTAGAACTTCATGTCTATTAATGCACAGGGCTTTCAATTATCTTTGCCGCCACAGCCAGGCAGTGACTGATGTCAGTAGCTAAATATGCAGTACATTTTTTAAGTTCTATGGAGAGCAGCCTCATGATACTGTACCATGCTACAGTGCTCCTCTTGTCTTGCAGTGCACTTGTAGTCACACTGTTGCTTCCATTAATTTTTGCTGCAGTCCTGAGAAGACCTGAGATCACCCAGCTCTACTTGTCTGTGCCTGGCACATTTCTCAGAACTCCTTTGCCATCAGAGTGGGACTCACCTACCTGACACCCTTGGCTGTCAGAGCCTCTTAGCTCAGGGGATGTGGGTGTGAGCCACATGTGTCTCTGCAGACACCCCAGACCACTCCCCTATGGGATCCATACCTGGCACCTGCCCTTCAGTAGCTACCTGCTCTGCAAATTTCCACTATGTGAATGCCCACATAGAATGTGGTGTCTTTCTCTCCTCAGCCTGTGATTCCACTGCCAGCTACAAAGTATTGCCCCATCAGCTCAGTGTGACCTAAGGCATGCTCCTCTTCCTTGAAGAAATGTCCATCTTAGCCCACAACCAGAGAACCTAGATCCAAGGAGAGAAGGAAAGGACAGCAGACCTTTCTCAAGAATGACTGAAAAAGAACAGATTGGATTAGGAGATTTGGAACATGTTAAAAAATAGGGACATGCTCCTTTTCTTGGCAAAAGCCTCAAATCTTTATTGTAATCCAGCTTAAAATACAATGGTTTATATCTCTCAGAGGCTGTGACAATAAATTACAACATGCTTTTTCCTGCCACATCCCATCAGTGATGTAGAAGCCACAAATCCAGTTATAGGAAGGTCTATATGTCCAACCAAATAATTAGGGGCCAGATCTAAGCAGGGCCCTGAATGGAAGATTAATCAAAAGTTTGTCTGCCTTCAAACAGATCTCTCCATCTGTCCCTGCCAGATATACCTCCTAAATTATCCATGCCCTGTGGTGTGGATGCCAACAATTTCCCAGAAAGAAGCCCAAGCTATGTCCTTTAAAATATTATTTCTGGCCAAAGTGGGAGAATGACTGCAAAGTCCTTTTAAAAAAATCTAGCCATAGTGCACATGACAGTGCACACCCAAATAAACTGGTATACCCAAACAGATGCTAAATCCTTTGGATCTCAGGCACCTGACCTTGGGGAGAGTCTGAAGAAGGTTTAAGACCCTCTCCTGTGCCCCAAAATTGCCTGAAAGAGCAAATATCCTTGTTTATCCTTCTTTACAATGTTTTTTACTCTCACCTGTGTGCTGGCTCTCTGACTCCTCGACTGGCTGAGGACACATTTTTATATCTGTACCAGCACCAGGCCAAGCTCCCTAGAGCCATTCTCTAATAGTTACAGCCCAGCAGGTCTCAGGCAGGAGTCCTTCTGTGCTCCCATAACTGGCTTCAGATGTGGCTGTCGTGGCTGCCCTCACAGGGCAGAGGCAGCAGTGCCATGAGAACACAATTTCCTAAGGACCTGCTCTCAGTCTGACTTTTCACCTTACGGTGCAAATACCCACAAATACACTGAGACTGCTGAGAAACCAAACACCATTCCTTGGGTGTCCCAGTTAATTGGTCCCTCCTTCCTGGCATCTTGGCCACTTCCTGGCTTAATTGCAAGTTGGTCTAAAATTCAGGACTGCTTGTCCTTGCTCAGTGAAGGTATTTACTGGGTCTTAAGAGAGGTGACAGGAAGATGACCTTTAAAAGTCCTGGCTCCTTGCTCCCTGCCTGTCTGTTCTGTCCTTTCCAGCAAGCGCTGTGGGTGCGTGCCCTGTACGACTTCGACGCTATGGAGCACGATGAACTGGGCTTCCGCAGCGGGGACATCCTGGAGGTCCTGGACAGCTCCAACCCGTGCTGGTGGAAAGGACGCCTGCGTGGGGAACTGGGTCTCTTCCCTGCCAACTATGTCACACCAGTGCTGCTGTGAGGGCACAGTGTGGCCCAGAGGGCTGTGCTGGAGCTGCTCTTCTGACACAGGGACAGGGAAGGAGTGCATCTTCCCTTGCCACCAGGACATACATTGTTTTTTGTCTTGTCTTAATTTATTGGCCATTGATCTTTTGAAATGTTGGTATGAAAGAGAACCCTTTAAAGAAGAAGTTTTTTACCCCTATTTTTCACAGTCATGAAGGGGAGGGAGCAAAAATCTTGGACTGTTCATTGAGACTTCGCTGGGTCCTCCCTGGCCTGTCACCTCTTTGGCTAGCTATTGATAAGCTCTTGCAGTTAGGTTTATTCTGTGGAAATGCCCCTCAGGAAAGTCAGGCTTCAGGTTAACTTCAGGTTCAGTGTTCAGGTAGCCCTATCCCTTCATTTTGGATCTGGTAGCAGCCATAGTCTCTTCAGGCTCCGTTCCCCTTTCTGTCAGAGGCAGGAGGGATGCCCACATGAATTAAATGATCCTTGGCCACCACATTAATCCTTCAGTTAGGGAAGGAACATGAAGGGGCTTTAGGCTAAGGTTGAGGCAGTCTAGACTTTTCTTAATAATTTCTGGCTTACCCATCTCATACTGTGTGTATGGTCTGTATGGATATACCAGATGAAGGGAAGGAACCCTCTAAGCTTTTGTACAAACATACAAGTAGTGAAGGTATGGGAGGGCAAGAAGCTTTCTTTGCTTCTTCTCATAGGCCTGCTCTTTTTCCTGCACCCTGTAACAACTTACCCATTTTCAAGCTGCTCTTTTAGGTACCTACACTTCAGCTAGACAGCCTGATTGGAGCAGATCAGGCCCTTCACCTAAATTAGTATCCACTGGATTGGATAACAGTTAATATCCCTCACTGGTTCCTTTTGTAGAACTGAACCAGGGAGGGATTGGTGAGGTTTCTCTGGTTTGGTGGCAGAAGTTCTTTCCCTGAGAACTTGCTGTGCTGAGGATCACCATGTATACAACTCTCTCATTTTTCTGAGAAAAATGTCTCATCCAACAGGTTAAGCTGTTTTTTTACACTAGACAGAGAATAAAGCTGTAGCCATTTAATAGTCTATTCTCTGTTCAAGTTTCTTTTGGATAAAATAAGGTAAATTAATAGGTTTTCAAATAACTGATGAGTGAATGTCCAGATGTGATAGAAATTTATTGCAAATGCACATTAACTGTCCCCTTCACAAACCCTGTGAAGGGGACTCTGCTGCATAACCACTGCTCAGGCATGTTGATATTAAACTGAATTATAAGCTGCCTGAATTATTCACAACATGTGGGACCTCAGCAGTCAGCAAGGAGATGTGATGATTAATCATTATTGAAAAAGAAAGAATAGACAAGTGGAAACCTCTAAACACAATCAGACTCNAAAAAAAAAAAAGAAAAAAGTTCTTATCTTTTGTTAGTCCCAGTGGAAGAAAAAGAACCCAGGAAACAGGTTCTTGGTGAAGTCCAATTCAATGTAGCTGGCCTGAATAAAGGTGCCAGCTAGACAGAGTATTAGCACAAAGAGCCCATTTTGAGAGAACTCTACCAAAAGCAGATTGTTAATGGGTGAAGTAAAATGAGAATATTTAACAAGACATATAAGGTCTAAAGAGAATAGAAGACTTTGGAAAACACATTAAGAATTTACTAGCTACCACAGTTGTCCAGGGAATACAACTGCCTGGGGTGGGGGTGGCCCTGTTCTCTTGCAGGAGCTCTGTTCTGGCCCTTTAGTGTCTTCTTCTAAAGGGAAGTCCATGAGGCTTCTTTTGGAACCAGATCCCTCACCATTTGTATGAGGGTGTAACCTCAGTGACTCCAGTTTGAAGAGTGGTTTGGTGTGATTTGTCTTTTTTTAACCTTTTTGTGTCTTGGTTGGTTTTCTGCTAAGGTAGTAACAAATTTAGAAGAGAGAGAGTTAATACTCAGAGAGAGGGAGAGCATTTGAGGCCATGAGGAGATGGAAGCAAGAATTCAGAGACTAACAAAGGCAAAGGAGGGATAAAAATGATGACTTTTTCATAGTCAGCTCTGGCTGAAACAAAAGAAATATAGTATTCACAATTATTCCCATCATGTCAAATCATCTTTCAATTAATTCCTTTTTTTTCTGTATTAGTTACTTTTAAAATTAGAAGCAATGTCTGCTTTTCCTTTCCTCAGCACTCTAAAGACCCTCTTGGTAGTGAAGATGTAGTTGCACAAAATTAATTGAAGATAATGCACTTAGCAGTTTGATAGCTCTTCATGCATTTGAAACCCCTTTACAGAGATTAACTAATTAAGCAAGTCTAAGTAGTGCATTGTAAGTACCCCCGTGTTAACTCATGATTCATTTGAGGAAGAGGTAAATTTTCACGTGATTTTTTAAATTGATGTTTAAGGAACTAATACCTAAGGTAATTAGTATTAAAGGACTGCACGCTAATTATGGACAACATATCAGAACCACAGTAAAATCAGGATTTCTCATTATGAGCAGCACCTAATGACAGCAAAATTACCAGGAGGTGACAGCCTCACAGCATCTCTGATAACTCCACCAGTGCCTGGCTCTGCTGCCCTGTGCAGGGGCCAAGCCTGGGCTGCCATGCCCAGTCTCTCTTGCCTCTGCTTTTGCCCTTGCAGTGCTGCCTGCATTTACTGCACATGGCAGGAGCTGGGAGGCACAGGTGTCAGCCTGCAGTTTTGTACCATCCCACAGTAAAAGTCATTCTTTCTCCCAGCAAAAGAGCAGTGCTAAGGATTGTGGTTATTCCCACATCAGTGGAGACTGAGGATACAAGGGGAGGTGTGGGCAAAGTGGGGAATTTTGGGGGAATAGAAGGGGCTGTAGGAAGGAGGCGTTTTCTGTGCCCCATGCCATTTTCTGCCCATGAAATTCTCTCTCTCATAGATCAAGCTACTTAATAAGGAAAGAGAGAGACACTCCTCTCCTCTAACCATGTACCCTGCCAACCTTCCTGCTCTTCCTCCCAACAGGTTTTAATTGTAGCACAATCCTTATTAATATTGTGATGATTCACGTACACCTCAGAGTCTCTTGCCCAGCAAGAGGCACATATTAGCAACCTAGGACTGGAGCCTTAAGGTGACAGTGCTGCACTGACCTCACCTGACATTTGCCAATGTTTTGGAAAGAACCAAACCTCTGGAACATACCCCAAGAGAGTCCACTGTGAAACCAAAATAGGAAGGGATAAACAGGAAAACCAGAAGAGTATTTTGTTTCTTGTTTTTCTTAAGCAAGAAAGACAGTTCATGAGAAAAAAAGAATGTAAACTGAGATAAAAGTAGAAAAAGTATGTGAGAAGGCAAACATTATAACAAATGAAACAGAGGAAACCTGAACTTGTACATGGTAAAATAAGTTTGATGAGCACAGCTGAGCTGTGCTTTCTCATGTCTGAATGAACTTTTTGCCTATGTTCCGCTGCAGATCCATATTTTGCTTGGAAATGTCTCTGTGATTAATAAGGCTGAGCTAAAAAGAGTAAATGGAAATTTCCTTTCATGTGAAAGATGTGTAGGCAGTTTTCTGTGCCACAAAGGAGAGGTCTCTGTGCATTGGTGTATGTTTGCTGTAACAGCTGTGCTCACTAGAGTGTGCTGCAGAAACCACGGGATCAGGGCTGGTTCCTGTTGGACTGCTCACAGGTAAGAGCACCAGGGAGATGATCCTCAGGGCTGCCACAAAGTCAGCACCTGCTCAGGCTGCTATGCCAGCCTCTTGTGCCAGAAAAACAAGTTCATGGGTGGTTGTTGTTGTTTTTTAAATGGCAGTTTCAGTGGGCTGTGCAGGAAATTTGAAGCTTTTCACAACAGCCACCTGTTCATGATTTTTTCTATTTAGCAGCACCTCTCATCCTTCCTCCCCAACGGGATCCCAATGCTGCACGCTCTAGAAAGGCCCTTTTGCCTTCAGCCCTTCTGGAGAGTAACCAAGGACATCAGAAGCAAAAGGTCCAGCAGCCAGGACTACATGGCTTGAACAGCCTTCAGCAGCAATGTGGCATCAGCTGGGACATTTTGCGCTGCAGGAGCGATGCCACAGCAGGTGTAGTCCAGCAGCAAGGTGAAGGGTGGTCTCTGCCCCAAGTGGGAAGCAGCAGGTCTTTGGTAATGTCTGTGTCACATCATAGGGACAACAAGGATGTCTGGTGGAACAGAACTGTGGCCTTCTGGACTAGGGCTCTGCTCAGACTCTTGTTCTGCTTCTGCAGCTCTTTGCCAAGGAGCCTGGGTTACACCACAGTAGGTGTGGGAAGTGTTTGGCAATGCTGCCCACCCCTGCCCGATGCAGCCCCAGAAGTCTCCATGCATCTCCTTGCAGCTGCAGCCCATCACCTTGCTGCTCCTCCTGGGCCCACAGCCCAGCCTGTGCCTCTGTGCTGAGGGAAAGTGCTCTGCAGACATCTCATTTCAAATATTTGTTCAAAGCAATTGGCTCAGGTGCTTTTAAATGAAACCCCATAGAGGTCAGTCAAAACCATTAGTGTTCCCTAGGTGATCTGGGCAGTTACATTTACTGGCTAAAACATAGGCATGAACTAAAGAGCTTCTGACACCCAGCCTGTCCTTGCTGCTGAAAACTTTGCATTTCAGTGGGGAACCATGAACTGAATGCACGATAAAGCCTTTAACAGCCCTGAAGAAGAGGGCAGAGCATTGCCAATTTCTCCAATTTTTTAGAGGCAACTTTCATGTGACAGAACTCATGAGCCTTAATTCGCATCAAACGCAAAAGAAGTTTCTTACATAAGCAGAACTGCCAGCAGAAAACAGCCAATGACTTATCTGTGAGCTACAGGGTAGCAGGGAAACAGGCAAGTGAATGAGGAAAGGTCACTGACCTTTGCATGCAGAGAAAATTCAGAGCACATTGTCTGCTGCCATTGTGCAAGTGAGAGGTGCTTGGCCCATGTCCAGCCTACCAACATGAAAATGCAAAATTTCACAAATGGCAGGTGTGCAGGAATCCTTGCAGACGTGCAGAAATAAAATTAGCTCAGGCAACAAAGGGAGGAAGAAGAAACAAGCAAATTAAAAGATCCCTAGGTATCTTGTGGCTTCTCCCCACTAGTCCAAGCAGGCTCATTTCCACCAGGATTTGTGAAGGACACAGCCATGGTGAGTGTGTTTGTCACAAACAAAAATGAGAGTAAAAATGGGAGGAAAATACAGTTCAGGATGTGCATCTACTACTGTGCACTTAAAGCTATAAAATGGTGACCATGTCCTGATATAATGACTAAATTTGAGTCTCTGTTTAAGTGGTGGTTCTGAAACCTTTCAGTGATGTCTATGATTCGTGCACATCTATGAATTCTGTGGTTCTGTATCCAGGCACAGAAAAGGAAAAGAAAAAGGAAAACCCAGGATAAATATGAGATACCTTCTCTCCTGGTCTAGAGGTAATTTGCAATGTATCTTTTATATCTGTGCTGTACTGAATGTGTCGTAATTTCCTTGTGCTCTAACCAGTCCCTTTTCCAGGTCAAATTCCTGGTACTGCAGTGCCAGCAGGTAATAACAAACATCAGGAATCAGTGCTTGGTGCCTGTTCTTGTGACTGAATGTTTTCTGCCAGCATTTTGTTGGTGGTGGTGTTTTGTTTGTGTTGGGGGGGTGGTGTTGATGTTTTTTTGCGGCACACCAAAGGTTTGGTTGCAAAATGCTGAATTAGAAGTAGACTGCACCAACGTGGTCTGTGTTGATGTGGGTTTTTTGTTTTGTCTTTTCTCATCAAAATTTATGGAGAAAAGAAATCAAAAGTTTTGATTTCTGCAAGTTTTCTATCAGCGCTAGGGGTTTGAGAAACTGCCCTCTGCTCTGCCCCTTCGAGGGTCACTTCCATCAGAGCTGAGTGGGCGTGCAGCTCGTTCTGCATCAGCAGCTCTCCGCACTCACCTGGCAGAGGTGCGAATAAGAGGGATGTGCTGCAGCAGAGAGTCAGCTCTGTAGCTGCGGATCTGAGCTTGCCATTGTGAGGGCAGCTCTTGGCGCTTTATCGGACGGAGGTGGTCTGCTGGTAACAATGGCCGTGATTTCATCAGAGCCGTGAGTCAGTCCTTCAGCTCGCTGCCGCCCTGCACAAAGCCGCCCGCTGGCTTTTTCGCCGGGACAATGAGTTGAGTCAGCTCAGGCTGCACAAAGGGGCCAGAGCCAGCGCAGGGCGAGCAGTGGGAATGCACAGCCAGGAGGCGAAAGGGTGAGATGCAACCTCCCCCTCCTGCTGGCAGCAGCTCTTAGATCACCTCGTGCTGGGCTGCGGACTCAGCAAAATGAGAACTTACCTGGCAGTGAGGTCGCCAGAAAGCTTTTACATGAGATGGGGATCCTTTCTTTAAAGGTCGCTTGGGAGATCGGAGTGCAGGCAGGAAAGGGGGAAAGAACTCAGATCTGCTGCAGAACTCAGTACCTCTCCCGCATGGAAGCTTACAGAAGCTCCGGTTAAGCAGCTGTAGGAATTTTGGGTTTGTTTTGGTTTGGTTTGGTTTTTTAACTGTAAACTAAAGCAGGGAAAATAATTTGACCATAGTCAAACTCTCAGTCCTTCATGCTATGCTCAACCTTAACTCTGAGGAGAATGGATCATACTCCAGAGTTTTCAGGAGTGAAAGAACAAAAACAAGAGACACCTCGCTGCCCTGTGAAATCGCTGAATTATTAGCGCCACTTGTTGCTGATGCTTCTCTTTCTGGGTGGGGTGCAGCTATCGGTCACGTTTATCAGGTTGGGGAGCACGCCAGGGCTCACCAGTTTAAATCTTCAGCGTCAGCTGACCAGAATAATAGCTGCATATTCTAATTTAAAATGTGCATCGCTTGGAAAGCACAGGCATTTCACAAACACTCTGGAACACCAGTCATAAACACCTGGAATGTAGGGCTCCAAAAATAAGAGGTAGGGCTGTCCCCATCACTTCCTTTCTCAAGAGTACGTAGATTGGTAGATTTGCTTTCCATTTCCTTACGCCTACCACGGACATGAATGTTCTCTCTCTTTATGTGTGGGTTTTGTTTTATTTTTTAAGTTTTGCAAGCATTGTTTTAGTATTTATTTTTACTGTTTCCAAGTTGCTGTAAGCACTTGGGAATGCTAAATCCAGACCAGGATTTAGGCCCTGTAGTGCTGGCACTGTGGCTGTGCCCCGGAGCTCTTGCAGCCTCCAGCCAGTGATAAAAAGTCTACAGGCAAGGAGACAGGAACAGCACAATTGCAGGGCCACAATTCCTACAGAAAACAACAATTTTGTTTCACCTTGTCACTTTGTAGTTTGCAATACAGGGCTGGCCACCCCTCAACATTTGCACAGATGCTCAGGTCTTAAACAAGTCTGTAAGTCCTGGTCACTCCTGAGGTATGAATGCTTGATCCCAATTAATAAGGGATGAAGCAGAGAGAACCCATGAGATGCAGGAATCCAGAGTCAGCAGCTTTGGTAGAACTTTGTGAAGTTTCAGCCTTGCTCTCATTCTCTAAGTTTCAGGAAGCAGCAGCTGATGCTGGCTTAGTGGCAGAGCTCAGGCAGCAATTTGAAATTAAAAATTAAAATATGTCAACTAGAGAGGAAAAAAAAAAAAACCTAATTAGAAAATGCAGAAAACTGACCAAAGAAACCAGAGAACTGGGCAGAGAAAACCAAACACATCAAGGACATAACCCTGACTGGAAAACCTTAAAACAGTAAAGGATTTTAAGAAAATTTGGCATAGGAGTAACTCTAGCAATGATACAGACTTAAGAACAATTAAATTGATATAGGGAATACAGGGGGCCTTGAGTAAGTTTTTGTGGAATAAGCAATGTATATTAATCTTGGCAAACTCTGTCCCATAGCTTTATCCTTGGTCATACCCAAAACATCAGGGATGAAAGGAAGGCAACATGTGATCAGTTCCCTGGACATCTCTATGCAGAGAGAGGCTGTGACAGGTCCAGAAAATAAGACAGGAAGACTAGTAAGGGAAGGAAAAAGGGTATTTTTAATTGAACAATGAATTCAAGTCTGTGAGAATTCATTCTCAGCATCATATTGAATGGAGGGCAATGAAATGAGAAGTCCCAAAGCTCCAAATCCTTACACAGGTCTTTATTTTCCACCTCAAATAGACTTATATTAATGGGATCTCATGCCCATTAACGGCATCTAATGCTTAATAGTTGCAGTGGAACTGCCTTGCCTAAGTGGGAATTCAATGTCTGACTGCAGCTGAGCATCTGACTCTCTGAAATGGGCTCTGCCAGAGCCTGCGGTGTCCCTGGAGGCTCTGCTGGGGAAGGGCTGCTGTGGGGAGAGCACCACGTGGGATGGGAACAGAGCATCCTGTCCCTGTGGTGGAGGGGAGTTGCTGCACACAGGATGCTCTGGTGTGGGCTGCTGACATCCTGGGCCGAAGGTAATTACTCGGGTCTTCATTTTCTTTCTCTGACTTTCCCACTAATGATTCTTCCCTATTTCTATGGGCCTGTATGTGTGGCTGCCCGTGGCCCAGAAGGTCGATTATCTTCCCATCCTGACATCTTGATAGGCAGTAGAACGAGTGGGATACAGTACTGAGAGGTCATTAGCATTCAAATAGGTCAGGAGCTCACTTGGGGGTTTTGCATGACAGTGTTTTCCCAACTTCTTGTCAGAAACAAGTGTTGATAAGCAGAGCAGACACCAGTGGTGAAACTGCAAACATGATATCAAATCTTGGTGGTGCTTGGGGGCAAGGAGGAGCTCACCTTGCACATGTGCTCACCTGCAGGAATGGGAGGCCATGAAATGCTGCCCAGAAAATACAAAGTTTGCTGTGGAGAGCTGGCAGTTTGCTTCCAGCACTTCTCCTCTGCTGTCCAGGGCAACTTCACGGTCTGAGAATTTCCTTTTCTTGTGTATAATATGCCGAGCGAGCATCTCTCTCCTGTCCTACACTGAGCTTTTGGGTCCCTAATTTTCAGTGTACACTAAAATATTTGTGGACTACTGTGTGTATGTGTGTGTCTGTAGAAGACTCAGTTCATGCCTGCTTAGATTTGTGGGTATATGTGCTTGTTAGGAATTTCATAATTTCACCCAGAGTTTCCTTATGTGTGAAATGGAGATAATAACAGGTAATTACCTACCTGTCAGGGCTGCTGTGAGGACGAATTAACCAATGCTTGTGTGGGTGTTTGCAGATGAAAAGCATGATATTAGGACTAAATATAATGATTGAGTATTACAGAAGAGAGTTTGTATTTACTATGATGATTGAATATGAGTTGAAAGCACTTTGTAGGTGTTCATTTCTTGTGCAGTACTGAGTATTTGTGGAAGGTGGAAAACTGGTGGAGCCAAGTTTGGGGTATGTGTCAAAGAAATGGTTGAAGTTCCTCTTTAACCTGAGAGCCAACTGACTTCCTTCTCTCAACTAAATCAAATGCTGAACAAGGGACAAGAGAACAGAGGAATGAAAATGTGGGCAAGCTAAAGAAGAAGGGAATGAAAATGAAATGCAATTGAAGATGATGATTTCAAAGAACAAAAATGTAAAAAAAGGGAAAATAAAAGCTGGGGTAAATGGGGACAGAGGAAAGGAAAGAAACCTCAGGGATTCATGGGTGTTACATTTTCTCAGTACATGGAATTATGAGAAAGTAAACACCAATTTAACAGAGGCATCAGAAACAATAGATGAAAAGCATATAAAGGGAAAGAAATTTAGTGAAATGGGAAGGAAGCAAAAGATGTGCTTAATTATTTTTTGTTTTCATTTTGTTAAGTGTAATGACATAATTATTTTATTTCCTATGGGTTGTTGAGAGGCACTTCTTTGCAAATCTAGAAGATGGTGCCAAGTAGTTCAGATGTTTTTTGCATGTGTTCCATGGGCAGGCTGTTAAGAGTTAAGGTGTGGATGCATTTGTCAGCGTGAGAATGGCCCTGTCTGGTTTCATTTGGCTTTCATGCTGTCTCTGGAGAATTAATGGAACAAGTTCATTTCCATCGACTCCAGTGAAGCTGCACTGAGAGTGAATCAGAGCCACTCTCACTGCTAAATGTAGCTGTTGCCCTGTGAACCCCTGATCCAAAGTGTTCTTCAGGTTAAACCTGGGATGTTTTGGATTAAACCAAAATAATAAGACAAAACCTTATAGTTATGAAGACTCTGAGTATGGTATGTTGGTGTGCAGGCTGCCCAGAGGAATGGCAAGGGGACCATGAGAAGAGTCAGGTGCAAATAACCAATACACACAGAGTTCAGGGAGCAGACTGCCTTTCTTTGCAAACTGTCCTGGGCTGCAATGAAAATCATTGGCAAACATCCTTGCAGGGTCCTGTGGCCTGTTTGCTTTTGCTCCCTCTGGTTTGCCCTCTCTCATCCCCACCCTCCCTACTTCAACATCTCTCCAAATCCAGGATGGCTCCAGTTCTTCACCTTGTTTTACATCTCTTCCTTGCACCCCAAAACTTATTTTGGGCTGAATCACTCTTACCTCAACTCATTGGCCTAAATTAATCTTTTGTGTAATTCAACTGACTAAAATTGACGTAAATTGAGTTACATCAGAGCTGAAATTAACACAGTCTGACTAAAATAGCACCTGCCTTTTCTACCGAACCAATGCCTGTCTCTTCCCCACCTCCACCCACATACCATGATTTTAACATTTCTTTTTCCTCATTGCTCTTTCACTTATCCCACTGCCACAAGCAAGCTGTGCTCTCAGTGGTCGGCGTTGCCCTCTCTGCTCCAGCATCCTGTTCTCCTTCATGCCACAGCACAGGCTGTTGGTCCCTGTTAACAGCTGGGCAATGCCTGTGTCCAAGCCCATGCAACAGCTTTTCATCTTTGATTGGATTTTCCTGTCCTTCACCACAGAGATGCACCATCTGAGTTCAGAGCCTATTTGCACTGGGCACTTCCTGTACGTAGAAATTACAGTCTTACTCCAATGAATTTGCAAGTTGGAGTGCCATGATGTTCAAACAGGAGGAGGGAAGTTAGATGAGGGTGAAGTTATTTGCCAAAGGTGGCCTAGCAGGACAATGGCAGAGTTGTGTGTCACACTCCAAGCCTCTTTTCCTTTTCCATTACTTCCTTTAAGCCAGCATGGCATTTCTCATCACCTCTTTCAGCCCCTGTCTTTGAGACCCTCAACCCTAACCCTAAAACATCTTCTTTGCCTGCTTTCTCATCTCCCCTCTGGTTTTCTGACTTTCTTCAGCTTGCCCTTGGAGCCTGCTCCTTTTGGCTAGGATTTCTTCCCTCCTCTTGGAAAACCTGGGTCTTTGCAGCCAAAAATAAAATATGGCTTCTCTGGTTGAGCTGTGCTTGATGTCTGGCAGCATGCTCCACCCTTTGCATCTGGGTATCTCTTTAGGGCAAGGATTTATTCTATAATTGCTCTAAATTATTTATTATCATGGCATATGTATCTGCAGTGTTATGCAAACTGTAAAAGCTCATAGTTCTAAAGGTCACCATGTGTTTACCTTCCAAACAGAAATGAGCTCAGAACAAAAGGGAATGGCAGGCCCATGAGGAGATGAAGGCAGGGAATCACCGTGATCTAACTAATTTTCCAGGGCAGTGTTCACAAAAGTAAGTTACCTAGTGCTGCAGACAAACAACCCAACCCAACCTCACTGTCTTCCAGATGAGTGAATTAATTCCCCAGCACTGCTGTGTAGTTCCATAGCAGTGGAGAGCAGCATGTCCTGGACACCCAGAGCAGGATGTTTCTCACCCTAAGTGTCAGGCTACTGAGTCTCCCATGCTGGACCTTGCACGTGGAGCTTCTCGTCCTGCAGTGTCGGGTGCCAGCTGTAGCTTCCTGGAGGTGCTGGACAGAGGCTGTAATGTTGTAGAGGCTGCTGTGGTAGATTTATCCCCAAGCTCAAAAGAGCCTTGCTGCAGTTAGTGGCCTTCAGAAGCTGGAAAGCCACTGTGCTACCTGGTGACCAAGGCCACCAGTACATCCCACACATGGCTTGTCACAGTGCTACCCCAAGCACTGGCATGAGTGATAGCTGAGCTGTGCTTTGCTTTTCACATTGCTCTGAAGTGTTGAAAGAGGATCACAAGGTAATTACCTTGAGCTCATGAAGTGACCCCACTACATCCTATATGCGACTTCCAGGAAGACTAGGGATAAATTAAATGCTTCTGAGATATGCAAAATGCTAAGGCATTATTTGCAGTTCTTCCCAAGATAATCTTCTGTCTAATAGCATTTGCTATGACTTAGGTCAGTTGTCAGCATGAGGGGAAAAAATAAATCCAATCATTGCTTCCTCTACTAATTGACAGTCTCAACTAAGTGGAATTAGAGCCATGAGGACTGGACTCTTTCATTCTGCTTGTCAGAGCAGAGATGCTCTGGTAGGGATGGTGATCTGGCACAGGCTATACTCTTCCCCAGGGGATGCAGCTGCATCTCCAGTAGAAGAATAGAAATACAAGAGGGTGGGAAGAAGGTGGTGGAAGAGGGTGAGGGTCTGGCAAGCAGAAACCTGTTCCTGAGCCAGCCATGCTGGAAGAGTAAAAGGAAAAATGCCCAGGGTCACTCTCAAGGGAAGAATTCTGAAAGATCTCACCTAAGTATGACAGGGCAAATAGAAAACAGTAGGTGAGCATAAGCTAAACACATGGGGAAAGATAAGGATTCTTCATCATCAGGAAAAGGGGGGAAAGGAATATGGATAAACTCAGAGCTGTGGCTTATTTCTGCTGCAGCTTCTCCTCCCCCTCCCTTCCTCCTATGTGATTTGCATGAAGGTTCAGTACAGTAACCTGCCACAAGCTCAAAATAAAGAGTACTGGGGGACAATCCATCTGAAAAATACCCCTCTGCCAAAAAAAAAAAAAAATCTCTTAAATATGATGATCAAAGTGTTCAGGTATTAACAGATGAG
Source organism: Dicaeum eximium (assembly GCA_013396995.1). Classification (NCBI taxonomy): domain Eukaryota; kingdom Metazoa; phylum Chordata; class Aves; order Passeriformes; family Dicaeidae; genus Dicaeum; species Dicaeum eximium. The sequence continues at coordinate 561,014 of VWZP01009871.1, read as the reverse complement.
AATGGTTTATGAATCTGGATTAGCTCAGAATACATCTGATTATTTTTAAACCTCTAAGACTGAAAGCTATAAACCTTCCTAAGAGAAATGCCATTTATTTTTAAATGAGCAGTAAAATCTTGATTAATTTAGTTGCAAAAGAAATGGATCTAAAAACAGGCACTGGAGGAACATGAGTGCATTATGCATTTGGGTTTTGCTTTTGGAAAAATTTGAAATTACCAATCTTGTTGCCAATGCTGATCCAAAATTATGATATTCTAAGCCTGAATTCAGGTGTCTATAGACTCAGGGAGGGATTGTCCAGGTCACTATTCCTGTGACATTATCTCAGGACCAGGACCATGTCATGCCTCTGGTCAGTTGGCTGAGAAGTTCTTCCCTACTGAAGTCCAAGCAGAAATGTCTCCAGTATCAAAACAAAGGTGTTCTGCTGGTTTCCCCGTGTGTGGCGTTGGGGTGCCCAGGGTTTGGAGGGATGCTATGGCCTGGGACAAATTCTGCTGTGCAATTTCTCAGTAAAGCCACGGGGTGGTTTGGCCGCACAAAGAGCAGCTGGAACAGAGGCAGGGAACATCGCCTGGTACTTTTTCTATTACCTTATTTCAGCATTTATAAGGCAAATAAATAAACAGCAAATTTTGAACACGAATTTCTGTGAAGATTTCCTTTCACACCTCCAACATGTCTGTCTGGAAACGGCCTTTCCTGAGGGAGGTTTGGTCGGCTCCTTTTATTTGCTTTCTCTGACTCAGTGGAGTCACTTGCACCCACTCAATCCGCCTGCACTGTGGCACTGCTGGACAGAAGCACTGGCAAGTGAAAGGCAGGGATCTTCTGGAGCTAGCAGTGCTTCTGATAAGGTCATGAGCAGCTGATTTCTCCTTTGCATTACTTCTTTGGATGTTTTTAAGCTAAATACACATCTGAGTCCCATGTATGCTGATCAGTAAAAGGCATCTTCAAAACCAGATCAACACGCTTCTACCACATCTTGAAATCCTCTGTATCTTTCTTTATGTTCATGAATCACAGATCAAGTTGTTCCATCTCCAGGTCTAAGCCTACACTTCAGCCTCCTGCATCTCTCCTCGGAGGGTTCCCTTTTTCCTTCCTATGCCCTCCTTTCACACAGTTTTGCATTTATTGTGGGGGCCAAACTGCTTCCTAACTATTCCTTTTTGTAATTTTAGGGCCAGCTTCTAGCTTCTCTCCCCCCTAGTCAAGCCTCACAGTTATATTCTTTCCCCCTCCTTATAAAAAACAGTTTCCTATTTTGCCATGGCTTTTTTTAGCCATCCTCCAGGATGTCTAAAACTTTGTAGATACCAGAGCCCCTTCTCTGCTTCCAGCCGCTTTCCTTTCCTCCACTGAATATGCAGCTTTTCAAACGAATTTGTTCACTCTTGAGCACTTCATGTATCTCTTACCTCCCCTCCACTGACTCCCTCTTACCCACACTTTGGTTATAACTGTGCCATGTCTCATCATCAGCACATAATGCCATCTCCCACTTGCTCTTGCTGCACTGGCTGGAGGTCTGCACCACAGTATCTGGACAGTCTCATTAATCCATTCCTGCCAGTCTGCTGCTCCTCCCTCCAGTCTCTGCCTGGGACACCCCCCCCCAGACTTCCTCATCTGCTCCAGTCCTCTTCTTGTTAGCTCTCACCTGAGCATTTTCTTCCCCAGAGAGCTGATAGCAAAGCACACTGGCAAGTGGCCAGTACACAGATAAGTGAATGATGCTGCAGACTTGTTGCTGTCTTAATTTTTCAGTGCCCCCATTCCTGGTGTTCCTTTGTCTGTAAAGCACACCGTGATTTGAGTGCTACATAATTATAGTTGCAATTAAGCATCCTATTCAGAGGCTGCATTGCTGATTCCTTGCTGTTTTCTTTAGCCAGGGCTTCCATTCAGGATTTGGCTCATCTGCAAAGGGATTCTACAGCTGTCTTTCTTAATCTCTTCCCTCCACCCCCTGCAGGAGAAACCAAAGAAAATGCAGGTGACGTTGGTTTGGGGTTTCATTTTTTAAGCTCTTCTCTATACCAGCATACTACTGTGAAGTACAGTAGTATTCTTCTCATTTTAGACAGTGGGAACTGAGGCACAGCAGATGACTTGGCCAAGGCCCCTCAGGGTAGCTCAGATGAATTGACTCAGTTTGAGTCCCTGCCTGTATGGGTCTTGAAAGAGCAAGAGACCAGGGTCAGCAGTATTTCTCACAGGAAACTGCCTAAAAAGTGCTGCCTTGTGAAGAGGAGCAGACAGGGAAAACAGCTAAAAGTCTTTCTGTTCGTGCTCAGTCAGCAAATACCTCTCTGCAAGACATGAGCCTGTGAATGCAGTTGTTCCGTTCTGCGCTCTTCAGAGGACTCTCTTACCTATTTACTCTCACATGGAAACATGTGAGTGGGAGGCCAGAAGCACTTGACTCATTTGCGGCAATTCTCCAGTTCAGCAGCTAGGTTTTCTCCCTGAGGCGGTGTAATGTGACAGAAAGGAAGCTTCTGAAAGCATTTCTTCATCCTCCGGATTGCAGTCTGTCACTGCTGCTGCAGAAGTGACACACCTGCCTGCCACCGCCTGCAGCTCTTCGGGTCGCTGGAGGGTGAATGGGGAAGGCAGGAGCTTCTTCCTCTCCACCCTGAAATCACCTTGTTTCGGGCTTTTTTGCTCTGCCAGTACTTGGACATGACTAATGCACCCATTCCTGTGCTGGCTTGGCAGCCCTTGCAAACTGGATTTCAGACACAGGACAAGTGGAGCACGGCTCGCTGTGCACGTAGCAATCTCCCCACAAACTCCTGGATGCTGATCCAGAGAAGAGAGGCAAGAAGGTGCAATCTCCACCAAGCCTTTGTGAGTCTTGCTGTGGTGCCAGCCAGCACAGGGAAGGAGAATAGTGTTTAATAACAGCCATGGCACAAGCGCCTATTTATTTACTCCTCTATTTCAGGACAGCAAAGCCCTGCCACCTCAGACTAACCTGCAGCTGACACAGTGAGAAATGGAAAACACTCTCTTGTATCCTCCATCACAAAAACAATTAGTTGACTATGCACAACTAATTTTTAAACAGTTGCTGCTTTTATGGAGGGAAAAAACCCCAAAAGAATAAGTCAAATCAAAACAAAAAACAACACAAACATTAGTATGGTTGAATCAGAGGCATTTTGGTAAATCATGTTGGTTTTTTTGGAGGATACCACTCCTCACAAAAAGACTTCTACTATACAGCTCATGAACACTGTATCACAAAATTATACTTATTTTAATATCTGCCCCTGTTTTAACTCCTATTTTGCATGTTGATGGTAACTCTTCTTCCGCAAAATAAGATGTAGGTGAGGGGGAAAGCATAAGGATTTTTTTACTAAAGAGCTGAGCACTCAAATTTATAACCAGAGCTTGTAGCAGTTTATGCCACACAAGAAACACTGCTGGGAAATTTATCAAAGAATGTATCATGAGGTGGGCTATTTAGGGACTGAAATTACATAGGAAGGACTGGCAAGAGAGATGTGTGCTCAGGACAAGTGCAGTCGCAATTAATGCTAAATATAAGGTGTCGTATCTTTATCTAATGCACAGCCTGCACTGCCTCGCAAAGGAAAGTTAAGCAATTAGGCCCAAATAACCAGATTATACGTGGGAGGTGTTTGAAGACATATTTAAAACACTGTAATAGGGTTGGGGGAGGGTTACAACAAGAGGTAATATTTCCTGATAGGTTAGTTTACATCCTTTGGAAAACATTCTGGAACCAGACCAGAAAGTAAGCGAGGCCTTAACCAGAACTCAGCCTGGGACGACTCCCAAACAGGCGAAAAGTAAAGAGACCCAACCCTGCCTGGGCACACACAGCCCCTCCAGCAAGTAATCCCCAGGAACAAAACAAGCCCAGTGATGGATAATGCAGTTCTGTGTGGATCTGCAGCTGCCTCAGCACAATTCAAAACCAGCCTTCCCCTTTCTTGTTTCTCTTGAGCCAGTGCTAAGGGCAGAGAGGAAAACCTGTGCTCAAACAATAATGACTCTCTTTTAGAGTGGATACTGGGATTCATTCCTTGATCCCAGAGGGGCAAAGACAGGTGAAAGTCTTTCCCCCACCCTGCCTGCCAGGTTTCTTCTTCTCAGTCCCGAAGGGTTGGATTGACTCTGTGGCAGAGAGAGCAGTTTGTTTGCACAGCCCTTTTAACTCCTCTGAGGTGCGGCTGTCAGCTGGAGGATCAAGGGAAATTAAAAGGAACTGAATCTTCTGACCTTATGAAAACTCCAGATCAGGGAAAGACTTGGTTGGACTGTACTGATGTGAGAATGGGGAGGGAGGGGTGAGATGGGACACGTGCCTGCTGTGGGAAAGGGTCTCTCTCAGCCTCTGCAAAACTCCTTGCCCATATTTATCCTACCAACTCACAGACAACATTTTGTCTTCTAGTGTGAGAGGTGGGGGCTAAACATTTCATCACAACAAAGTGAAAATAATCTCTGCTGCCTTTACTTGGATGTGGGAAATATTCGCTTGCTTTTAAATACAAAACTATACATATATTTGTGAACCTACTGTTGCTTTCATGTGGGAGCCTTAGGTGAACACAAAAGACTACATTGTGCAGCTACAAATGAACAGAGCATCCAGAGTTAAAGAGATTTTATTTAGCCCCACATGAAATAGCAGAGCTGATGGCAACCTCTGCAACAGAAGAAAAATACAACCAACAAGTAATTTAGTGAGGATTGGAACTAAGAAAGTCACATCTCCTGTATATTTGTATATTGTGGTTGATTGACCATGGTGTCTAAGATGGCAAAAAATTAATTTGAAGTTCTTCCTACAGATCAAGCATTTATTAGCATTCTCAATTTTATGGAATATCTGAAATCTAATAAGGCATGAACCCATGTTGTAACTTTTACTGGCAGGGACTGTGATAGTCTCTTTTTGCTATCAGGCCTGTTATTTTTCACAAAATCTGTAGGGATGCAATTACACTTCTGCCAAACTTGTTTGAAATCAGACAGCGGGCTCAAAAGTTTATTAGAGACATGGACAGACAGGCAGACAGGCACAGACACCGTGACCATGTAAGTCTCATTTCCATCATAAATAAGGCTAAAAGAACTTACATGGAAATTAATTTTTAAAAGAGACTTGATAGGCAGAGAAGTAGACCTTTGCAAAGTGTAATTTCAAATTTTAAGTTAATTTCATGCTAGGAAAAGCTATTGAAGACAGTCTGGAATACTATAAGTATCTCTTTTACCTAGAGAAGAGGAACAGCACAGGATGAGCTCTGGTGGCTCACCTGATCCTTGTTTTTTTTAAACTAACTCACACTGAGGGCAGGTGGTATCTTAGAAAGAGGAAACAAAGAGCAGCTTCAAAGGCTCTGTCCCCTATAGTTTTTTCTGCATGTGAGCACTTAGGGCTAATCACAGATGTAAAGCACTGTAAATGCCTCTGAATGTTTGTATTTCACCACTGCCTTTGACTTTATCCTTGTTTCCTTGCTCATTCCCTGCCAGCTCTGTCCCTGGGCTGCAGTGGGGAAGCGCTGCTTTTTATCCTTTGTGTATGCAATCCGCAGTGGGACCAGAATCTTGATTAGGGCCCCTAGCAACGATCACACACCTCACAAAAATTATAAATTTAACATTACAGCCCCCAGTCTCTCCGGTGGGATGCGTGTGGCTATTTATTCATGCTCCCAGCCAGAGACTGGAAGCAGGGCTGTTTTACTCCCAGCTCTGACACCAGCCTGCTGGGTGGCCTCTGGCACATCACTCTGTCATCTTCCCCTCGGTAACCTGGGTACCCACACCGCCTGCTTTCCTGGAGTTGCTGAGCTGCCAGAGGATTCAGAGAGGGCTGGCTACCAGCTCACTGCAGCCAACAGGCCCAGTTGTGTCCTCCTCTTCCTCATGAGCATCCCTCAAGTGGCTGCCAAGTCTGAAAATGGGGGGCAAAAGGTCTCATATAGATTTTTGCATTTCCACCCCAAAATGCACCTGGGGCACAGGCCTGGTTCTCCTCCAAGCACTGCAGCCAGGACACTGGAGCCAGCCATGCATGCCAGGGTGTTGTCCCAAATCTGGGCTCTTTCATCCAGTGGGGAAGCTGATCCACACACAAAGTTGAGATACTCGATTTTATTTCATGTCTGCACAGAGATGGGTGCGAAGTGGTAAATCCACAAAGCTAGGAAGCGTGTTTATACATACATACACAATGTATACATATGCAAGCATATTCATACAATCCTATTCAGGCAACATTTGCATAATGAATCTGCATAATACATCACTACCTGGCTCAGCTACTGCTGCCTTCTGTTTCCACACCTCGGTTTAAAGGCACAGGGTATTTCAAATTCATGTGTTCAGCAGGTGAGGGTCTTCCCTCGGAGGTGCGGTTTTCCCATTTCAATGCACCAGATTCACTCCTAGGATACAATTTCACAAGTTAGTTAAAGATTTCTATCCCACATCCCTCGAAACTGGTTTGGGCCACCACATAACCAGTCTCTTCCCTTTATCTTACATCGCATCCTGCATCTCTTAGGTCAAGTTCTTGTCGCAGAAATTGTTCTCCCCGCAACTCGTGCCCCGCTCCCCGGGGGCCACGCAGGAGTGTGGGAGAGGGGCAGGGCGGCGGGGACAGCCGTGTCCCCAGGGCCCGGAGGAGC